>JAVYIG010000542.1:0-542264 GCA_035222895.1 Strongylocentrotus droebachiensis | reverse complement strand
ACTCATTATCATCAATAATGGTGGTCTTCCATGAGGCCCTGTTAAACATAATGAGGTACATTATAGTTTAACAAATATATATATGATAATAATATTAATAATATTAATAATAAAAAAAGTATAAAATTATAACAAGTTCTTATATAACACAGGAAAGTTCAAGATATCACAATTGAATAAGAGCCCTGAAAAGGCCTGGTTACAGTGTAGCTCTGCTAAGAATCTACACAACTTGGTTACTGCAATGCAATGTTGTATTTTCTATATGAATATTTATGATAAAGAATTTAGAGTCAGCCTCTTAAAAGCAACTGAAGATAGTATAAAGCTCAATCTCATTGAATCAAGTCCAACTAATGGACAAGATCGCTCAACGAAAAAGCAAAAGGAGAAAGAAGGAGAAAGAAGGAAAAAAAGGAGGATTTTATCTTATTTAGAAATCTTACTCTTAAGTAGTCCTTGGGGAATGCGGTATCGGTATCTGGATGTAAATATCAAAATTATGACAGATGCATAATGAAAAACAAGGTGGCATCTCCTTCTGAGCGTTAGTAGGGAAAAGCACTTGAACTAAATGGATGGTCACTGCTAGCCTGTCCACAAGCACGGTAAAGTTACCATTGCATCTTTTTATTTTCAAATATTATTTAAAAATTAAAGAAACCTATCAGATGTTCAACTTAATAGCCACATTAAGGCTACCTTTTATCCCATAATTACATATAAACCAAGATCAAGTCATGATAACACAATTTTTAATTGTTAAAAGAATAGATTAACTCATTCAAAAAAAAGGATGAATACCTTCCTGAAACCAAGGCTAGTGAATAGCAGGTGTATTTGCCAAAATGGGTAGGTAAGGGAAAAAGGGGGTTTTCTGTGAAATTTAGCATCACCACGTTGGGCAAATTTGCTTAAAATTCTCAGGAGGTTCTAATAGGTTCAAATTCAGTTTGAGGTTTCCTTTCTTTTGCAAAAAACGTTGAAACAGTCCAATGAAAACAGCCTGTAATTGAATAAGGATTACTGGAGATTCTCCTTTGAGAAACGTTGATTACAGTAATACAACATATAATCTCTGCTTTGCCGCATGTATCCACCAGCTCTTTAAACCATTCTTAAAAACCTTGACACCTTCCTCCCCCCCTCCCCGCCCCCCTAACACGCGATTACTCCCCCTGAGCTCTTTCCAATCTACAAACAAACAAAAGCTCTCCTAAATTGAGCGATGGCCGTTATCATTTTGGATTTTTATTCAATTTCCTTCCGCCCAATAGGTCCTTTATCTCCGCGACGGTAAATGTCAGCTCTTTTCAACGACCGTTAGATTAATTGTTAGATGGCCTTGTTGAGCTGAGCGTACCTAGCTTATGAACAACCATCGTCGATACTTATCAATTCATGCCAAAGCATACACCTGGAAACATTACGATCCTTTCTAATCGTTAATGGATGATTTTCATCTTCTCAGGAGCTGTGTGTTCTCTATGTAACAATACGTGAGTAGTCAAATTACGCAAATTCAAGTGTCCATGCAATCTTTAAGACATAAATAGACGATTAAAAAAGTGACATCTAACATTTTGAGAAGGTTTTAAAAGAAGCTGAATTGTTTATAATTTTGCCTCAGAATTTAAGCATCCTGCAAAAATTATAAGCATCCTTGTCAATTTTAAGAAAAATTATTCATATTTAGCATGGAAATGGAAAAAATTTAATAAGAATAATAAAAAGTTTTATATGTATTTGCATAAAAATAAACCTAACCTCTAACTGGAAGAGGACTTCCAAACCAACATCACCATTAACATTAATATTACCTGATGAGAACTAGAAGGGTGTTACCTCATACTTTTACAAAGTTTAACGCCCTTTTAGCTCCGAAAAGACAAAATAACCTTGCTTCCCATCACCCTTTGGACTGATTTTCTTTTCAGTAAAATGTTCCAATCTTTGAATAGCCCCTTTAAATCCCCACTGTCCTACTTGTAGCTACTTGCTCCCTCTGTATTGAAAACAATGCCTAAGCGGTGACCATTGCTGCCCCATGATCCTCTTTTTCTTATGTTAATTGAGAGCTGAGTTGATGAGATAGCCACCTGTCAGTGACCTGGCTGGATGGTCCAATCCTTTCTGGCCCAGTAGTATTGAAGGTCTTTAAGCAAAATATCAACAAAACTACAAACACAGTTTTTCAAAATACAGAAGCAAAAGCACACCAAAAATTAAACACATTCATTCCAAACCCACTGTTGTTAGACATGACCTGCACTTCACCTCAACAAAATCACACGAAGCCCAAATTTGCTGCGGCACTGCAACCAATAAAAGTACAGCACAGGACAGAGAATTAGAAGCTCATATAGAATTCTAATACTGTAATTAAAATTTAACATCATTGATGTGGAGGGGATGAGCCGACTTGGTTCGTCAGCTTCAGAATGGGGTCAAATTCAGCTCATTACGTAGGGATTGTGAAAGTGCTTTAAGTGGATAGGTGCTTTCATCATCCCTTTGCTTCGTAGGTCGGAAAGATGTCGTTCCTCTCTAGGTTTTCTAATTTTTACACTGGTCAAAAATCAATGAGAATTTCACTGCCCAGTGCCACAAGTGAAATTGATTTCTGCGCATGAGTGAACTAATAAAATGGGATAAGAGTAGCATGGGGAAAGATTATTAGGCTTGACCTCTCTTCTAAGGTCATACAAGGGCATATGAAGAAACTACCGGTATTCAAATTTTGATATCATGGTACTCGAAAAATTCATTGAATTGATAACTTGGTTCAGAAAGTAACAATGAAATGAATGAACTCCTTAAAGTTTACAGATAATCAATTATCATTGAATGTGTTTTAATTCATGTCATTTATAAACGGGTTTTTCTTTAAAAAGCGAATAATATGCTTTAGGGTATTACCATCTCTCCCTCCTAATAAGAGGACTTTTAAAGACAAGATTGAACATCTGTTACGTTCCTCTCTTTTTCTGTCCTCTGAAAAAAAATGTTAAAGTAATTAATTATTTTATCAAAAAAAATGACACAGGACGAAGTCAGTGCCCTTTAGATACAGTGGAAATGAGGTAACATTTAAATACCTCACACTTCAAAGCTCTTCGCAGCGCTACAAAAAATAAAAACACATCAGTGAGTGATGTGCCTACTTACGCAACAAATTAGTTCTACACTGTTTAAAAGTAAAACACAGGAAGCAGCCCTCAAGCTTAGGTATCAAACTTTGCAACACGCTGGAGGGGGCAGCAATCCCCCAGAAACTGACCGCTAATTCGATCTGTAAACATGCAGCGAGACTTCTGTCTCCAATCACAGTGCACTCATGTAAGAATTCTATTCTGAATTTCGCAACCACGGCTTGGAATGAAGACTTGCAGATTTGATTTTAGGAGCCGATTGTTGCAGCTTTTCTTGATGGGAAGGGGAATTATTTGATTGCAGCCACTAAACACCTCATTACAACATGTGATGTACATGCTGGCTGTCAGGCATTAAATAACTTCACTTTCACTTATCAACTGGCATATCGAGGATGTGCTACTCTGTACGTACTTCTTCTTCTTCCACAAAACTTGTTATTTACAAGTCTGTAATTCTCTTTATCCATTTATAAACTTTTTATGTAACTACTAACTATCAATTCTTTTATGAATTCCCCATTTCCCGTTTCCCCTCTTTCTCTCAATAATATATTTCACTTTGTATGCTTCAGTATCTCATTGAGATACTTAAGGCTCAAGGCACACTAGTGCAAAACATGAAAATACATTATCATACTTGCACAAAAATACAATATAACACTAAAAGAAGAAAAATCACATAAACTAAAAGCAAACTGGAGAAGATTAGGTTGCTTTTGAAAGATTCTGCTGTAGGGATATCTCTGTTCCCTCGAGGCTTATCAATTCCATAGTGATGGCCAGGCACATGAGTGAAGGCTCTATCCGCCCACTTTGTATTAAGTTTTGGAAGAACATGCAATCCAGAGTTTTGAGAACGTAAAGATCTGGCAGGTGTGTAGTGATTAATCCAAGAAATATTGTACTGTGGAGCAGAGGCATGAACACATTCAAACATAAGCAAAAGATAAAAACCCAGAGTAAACTCACCCCTCAGTATCTGTCTCTTCATATCTCTCTCTCTCTCTCTCTCTCTCTCTCTCTCTCTCTCTCTCTCTCTCTCGAGCACACATACAAATGCACACACAAATGCACACACAAACGCACACACAATCTTCATCTTCTTCTTCTTCCTGTTTTTCTTCTCCTGCTATCTAATTCTATCTTACCTATTATCCACCCTATTCTATTTCATACCAAATCTTGAACCCCCCCCCCCCTCACACTCCTCAATTCTCCCTTCGTTTTCTTTCTCCTCCTCCTTCTTCCTCTTCTTCTTTTTCTCCCCCTCCTTCAAATACTGGAAAATCTCTCTATAATTCTCTCTCTTCTTCCCTCCCTACCTCCCTCCTTCATTACTTTCTTCCTCCCCCCCCCCCTAAACAGCCCTCCTTAATTCTACCCCACATACTATCCACCCACAAAATCATAAAAAGGTCTCTCTCTCTAATATTAACTTACGATGCAATGACCTTGAAGTCCTGCCAGCTGATCTGCGCAAGAAGAAACATTTGCCTTCCATTGATCCTGAATGCAATCGATGTCTGTCTAACCCCCTACCCGCTGGTTTGACAGTAAGCGTCTTTGATGTCAGGTAGGCAAACATGCCATTAGCTCGGCTCAAAAGGTAAGACATCAATTATTGATGGATTAAAGGAAGCATTTGACCTTTTGATCTGCTATTAAAGACATCTTTTGAACAACATGGTGGAATATGTTTGTATGCTTACTAACAAAGGGTGGTTGACTGAGTTACAGAGGTCACTGCCATGTGTCAAGTGACATTACAGAGATAATTTGTTGACTACTAGACTTTCTTGTTATTCTAAGCTTAATGCATACTCTATCTAGTATACATAACCAAAAGGTTAATACATTGCCAGGCTTCTCAGCTCAGAAAAAGAAAATCTCCTAAAATAATAATTTGCTATACTACATGTTAGTATATCAACATCCCTTACCACCTGTTTGTTTACAATGCATGCATCTAGATATAACGCTGGATAGGCTATCATTCACAACACATCATTTGCACCTCTGTTGCACTCTCACCAACAAAGTTTGAAAGTCCTCCACCTTCTCTCTCTCTCTTTCTCTCTCCCTCTCTCTCTCTATCCATTCTGTCTCTCCTTCACTCTTTTTTTTTTCTCTCTCTCTATTCATTCTGTCTTCCTTTATATTCTTTCTCTCTGTCTCTCTTTCTCTTCTGTTCTCTCTCTCTCTCTCTTTCTCTCTCTTTCTCTCTCTCTTTTTCTCTCTCTCTCTCTCTATCCATTATGTCTTCTTTTATATTCTTTCTGTCTTTCTTTCTCTCTTGTTCTCTCTCTCTCTCTCTCTCTCTCTCTCTGTCTCATTTCAATGTACATTTTTATTTAGTTAAATATAACTTTTTCCTCCTCCCTCCCTCTTTTTTCACTACTCTGTTTCACCATGATTAAAATATACGGGGGCTCGGGGCGAATTAGCCCCTGTAATGCCCAAAAGAGCCCACGAAATTCATAAAAGAGCCCCCTAAATTTGCATAGAATTCAATGCAAAACAAATTAAAGAGTGTTATTTTCATGCAAGCAAGCTTGAAAAGTAGCCCCAAAATTGTTTAAGTATTTTTTTCCCTGATTCAGTAACTTCACATCTTACTAAGATATTTCTACAAGAACTTTTTTTTCTTCAGAATATGACACTAACCACATACTATCATTCAATCCTTCTCTCTCTCTCTCCCCCCCCCCCCCCCCAAAGTGTTTACAAGTATCATGCATCATTCTTCACTAGCAAAAAAACAAATTGCTCAGCATACAACTTTGCAGTTATCCCTGAAAGATTACATAGGGTAAAACGTAAGTTATTTTTTATATGGAGTTCATACCATTTTACATTACACAATTTGTTTAAAAAAATAAAAATCATCAAAATCAACTAAAAATCAACTTACCTTAAAAGTACGCCTCAGTGCCATGTTAGAGAAATTATTTTTCTGAACCAATCACCGAAGAAAGTAAAATTCCTACATATATTCCTTGTAAAAGTTATCCACAAATATAGTTTTCCATTCAAGGTAAAAGATAAAGCACTCCATCCATTCATGTATATTATGATGATGATTAAAGAGCAACCAGATTCATAAATAGAATCGATGGACATCCAATAACAAATATTTGAAAGCTATAGCATTCCACAGGTACATGAAGCAATCGTCCATTCAAAGTTTGGGCAATAACAAGCTCAATGTCTCCAGTATTTGCTCTCTCTGGCCCATGATTACACAGTGTTTAGCACCGGGCATCCACGGTCGAGAGAATATACATTTGGAGCGAGGGTGAAGAGAGAAGGAGAGAGAGAGAGAGAGAGAGGAAGTTAAACGGATGTAGCCAGGCACGGACGATGTGAGCCGTGCTCTAGCTCGACCGACCGGATTGCAGTGCAGCCGATCAAGAGAGTGGGGATTCATTCAGAAAGAAGAGCTATTTATATCATCACCGGTGTGTGTATGTGCGTTACAGTGTCAGGAGGAATCAATGCAACTTGATGTTGGTACATTGTAGAACTGATGATAGACTGATTATAGTGAGAGAGGAAGAAAAGGAGAACGAGGGAAAACGAGGGAGCGAGAGAGAGAAAGAGGGAGAGAAAGAGAGAGAGGGAGAGAGAGAGAAAAGGTGTAGGTGTTCAAGAAGAATTTGTCAGATTTAGCAGTGAAATTTAACTATTATGACTAGTGTCAAGTACTTCAAGAAATAAATCATCTGCAGAGAGCCAGAAAGAATTAATTTGTTATACTTTTATACTGAGCTAATGACCTTCTAACTATCTGCAGACAATATTAAACAGCTAAAAGATATTACTCAGTGAATATAATTATTTATTGAAATTCCACCAAAGTTAAAGTAAACTTTTTAACAGAATACAATAGAATCTTCTGCTTATGGCAGACAAATATGTCTACAGGAGATCATTTTAATGAAAGAAAATTGCCAAACAAAATATTAATAAACATAAATTTTCTACAGAAGCAAAGACACATTAAGAGATATACACAGAAGAAAACAGTTCTTACTGTAAATACTGGCTGGTTGGTAAAAATGTGACACACATGAATATGTATTGGAAAATGGAAAAGCAAACAGAATAAAACACTGTCAAGTGTATGTACAATTCAAATAGAAAGCAATAGCAAGTACATTATCATGTAATGAGAAAGAGAGGGGAGAAAGGTCGGAGATAGGAAATTATGAGAGAGAGAGGGGGAGTAAAAGAAGGGGAGTAAGAGAGGGGGAGTAAGAGAGAGAGAGAGAGAGAGAGAGAAAGAGAGAGAGAGAGAGAGAGAGAGAGACAGACAGAGAGAGAGAGAGAGAGAGAGAGAGAGAGAGAGAGAGAGAGAGATACAGAATGACATGATGCTTTTCTGTCATTCCACTGACAAGAAATATTACATTTGGGACTAGGGCATTGATCTGACACTGAAACGAACTGGTAAAAACAAGCACATGATGGAATTATATCTGATGTATGGAATTACAGCATGAAATTCTTGTCATTCTGTTGAAACCTTAAGTGAAAAGTGACAATGAGAAATTCATTTGGACAAGAAAAAGAGACATTCAAAAGTGCAAGGGCCTTATAATGTTTCTGCTTGAAAAGCACCCCCCGCAAGATGGAGAGATGAATTATGGAGTCGGGGAAAGTGGGCGTATCGGATAAGGAGGTGACAGATGGGGGGAAATAAGGAGGAAAGACAGGAAAGAAAGGAAAAGGGGGAACGTGGAATTGTGAAGTCAGGTAAGCAAGTGTAAAATGGCAAGATTGTGAAAAAGGACGCATCAGAGAGACGTAGAGATACAGAAGAGGGACGGAAGAGGGGCGGAGAAGGAGGAAATAATCTCAAGTGATATGGAAACGCTTCTCATAGAATGAAGCAATAGGCTAAATGATTATCAAGCGAATGTAGAGAAAAGAGGAACATAGAGGAAAGGTATTTCAAGGAATTGAAAGGAGTATAAGTAAAGGAAGGAGAAAATATAATGAATTGCAAAGGATGATAAATAACCACTTGATATTAATATTAAGAGGAGATGAAGTATAGGGTGGAAGAAAAAGTGACTTGACAGATGTAGAAAGGGAGAAAGAGAAAAAAGGGGAAAGAGAGAAAAAAAGGGGAAAGAGAGAATTTGATGATTTTCTAGGGACAATCGTTTTGTGTAAGAGTGGGAACAGGAGAGAACGAGTTTGAACGTATCTAAATTTCTTCTCTCTTATTGAAGAGCCCCTTCACTAGACCAGCAAGCCATCTAACCATCCTCCATGGATAGGGTGAATAAACTTACTTGACTACACATAGATTTGTTAGCCAGATCTACAGATACACTTTTCTAGGGACAATCTTCTGAGAGTGTGAAGAGGTGAGGATGAGTGCGAACACATTCCAAGATTTTCCAATCTAATTGAAAAGCCTCTTCACTATACCAGTGAGCTCTTACCCGAGGGTTGGTGCATAACCCCCTGGAATCCGGCAATTCCTAGGTGCATTCAGAATTCAAATTCAAGCACTTTCCAACACAATTCAATGTACACCCATAAGCAGTACCTTAAATGTTATTTTTTTCAAACTAAATCAAGAAAACCAACTAGCAAATTTCTCCAATGATTTAGCCAATGTAATATATTTCCTTACCTTCCGACTCTGCAGTTTGTCTCTTAATCCACTTTATATATTTTGTTTTCTCTTTATACTTGAAATAATTCAAAAATAATGGATAATAAAATGCAGAGCTGCCAACCTTGTGCGACCAAAAAATGGAATCATGATGGCAAAAAAAAGGAATTTTAAGCAAAAAAAAGGAATTCATGAAAACGAAACTTACAACCATGCGCGACACACTTCCAATGCAGAAATGTTCATTCATCATGCTGTTTTTTCCATACAAAGCAGGAATTTTGTTTGTTGGTTATTTTGGTATTATCGGCATTTCATTCACTTTAAGTATATATTTTTCTTTTCAAGTATGTTTTAAATTTAGTTTTCCATTGAATTTGTGATCAAATCACCATTTTAGGGCAGTTGTTTGACGTTTTTTTTTTTTTTTTTTTTAATTTAAAAAAAATTAGAAAAATTAAAAAACGTATTTTATGAAGAAAAAAACGTAATACCGTAATTTGGAGGAAAAAACTGAGTAATTCCGGCAAAAACGGAACGGTTGGCAGCTCTGAAAATAGCATTTTTCATAATCGAAACCCCCTCCCCTGCCATTCCCTTTGTCATTTGGTTTTTCAAACATTAACTACATTATTAGCCGACAGCGATAAGGTCTAATTTGTATTCATTTACAACTTCATCTTAATATCTTTCCTTTATATCTCAAAACTAAATTACAAGAAAAAAATCAGGGTATAGGCTTCAATCAAATGCACTCTTACTCAACATGAAAATTATATGATTTTAAACGTGATGATTAAGTGTGGACGTGACCACAGACTGCCTTTGGGGTCAGTACGGGCTGCAGCAGTCGCCGCACGGTTCGTTTCTTGTGGCTCTCCAAGCCTACAAGGATCAGAAACGTGAGACGGGGAATCGTCATTCGATATCAAAGAAACATCGCTCTGCACAATGAATTTTAAAGATACATGCACCGAAGATGCAATAAAAGGACACATTTGGAAGATAAAAGGCATTGATATTACATATCACAAATCAACATTGAGCATGCAATACATATAAAATAATGCTAACGATATAATCAGGTTCAACAATCTCCTCTGATAACGTCAGTTTTCATAAAAGGTGTTTACTGAAATCTTTCCTTTCTCTTTCCTACTCTTCTTCTCATTTTTGTATTCTTTTCCTTACTTTGACCTTTAACCTTTTGTCACTTGCTCAGGCTCTCAGTCTGAGCAAGGGTATATATCTTGTTTCTTTTAATCCAAAATGCCGAAAACTTTCAAAACATGTCGACAAATAAGAACTCGCCACAGTACAAGACTAACTGTTGATCATGGGTAATTGGTCAATTATTCATCTAGATAATTAACAGCATTTTAAGATATATATTTTTGAATTCATATTTGATGAACTTATTTTTGAGTTTCAAGAAGAATAACAGATTTTTCTTTGTAATATTGGGTGATTGAATTATTTAGAGCATTGTAACCGTTCATCAGATTTCCATCTCTTCCTTCTCATGCTTGTTTCTTTCTCCTCCCTCCTTTTCTCTCCTCTCTCTCCCTTATTCTCTCTCTCTTTCATGCTCCATCTTTCTCCGACCCTCTCTCTCCCTCTTTCGTTCGCTTCCCTGATCACCCCCCCTCCTCTATCTCTCCCTTATTCTCTCTCTCTTTCATGCTCCATCTTACTCCGACCCTCTCTCTCCCTTCTTCGTTCGCTTCTCCATTCACCCCTCCCCTCTCTCTCAATATTTCTGTCTCCACTTTTTATTCATTCTTCTCGAAATATGTCTTTCTCTCCCCCTCTCCTGTTCTCCCTCTTTCTATCTCTTTCTGTCCCTCATGCACCCACACTTAACTTTCACAATCTCTTTCTCTCATCCACTCTCCTTTCTCATCCCCTGTCTGAGTATATTCTTACATGTCTAAACTACACTGATCTTCATTAATCCCATTCTGTCATGACTTTTCAATTCGTGAACATAATCCAAACATTCTGATTCTACAATCTCAAACAGTCTTCATCAAGAGTAGAAAAAGCATGCAATTTCTTACAATTTATTTGCAGATGGCTAAATTCCACAAATATTCTGCACCAGCTTTATTCAAACAACAACATTTATGGAAGTTCATTAATTTCTTTTCCTAAGAAGCATGTAACAGACTCTCAAATGACATTTACCAAAAAGAAGTTCATAATAGCTAAAAAGTTATACATACATGCTATTATATAATTGATGTACATCTAATCCTTATATGTAATGGCATCTACTTGCTTGAAAGATTTACATCAATTAATCTGACTTTCTTGAAATAAAGATACTATTTTTTTCAAAGAAAAGGTTCAATGTACTTTCACCAGCAACCCCCTCCCCATTTCCAACCCCTCAAGAGGAAAGGGAATTTCCCCAATTCTGTACCTCACCATGTAGTCTTTCCGAATAAACCCATCACTGTCACAATTATACCTGCATGTATTCCATCTACAATTTTTTCTCTCTCTCTTTCTCTTTCTCTTTCTCTCTCTCTCTCTCTCTCTCTCTCTCTCTCTCTCTCTTTCTCTTTCTATCTCTCTTTCTCACTCTCTCTCTTTCTCTCTCTTTCACTCAAGCATCAGATGAAATGTTAAGCACACAGTCGGTTGTTTACAATGTGTTTATAATTACTT
The DNA here is from genome assembly GCA_035222895.1 of Strongylocentrotus droebachiensis. Classification (NCBI taxonomy): domain Eukaryota; kingdom Metazoa; phylum Echinodermata; class Echinoidea; order Camarodonta; family Strongylocentrotidae; genus Strongylocentrotus; species Strongylocentrotus droebachiensis. The sequence continues at coordinate 530,807 of JAVYIG010000542.1, read as the reverse complement.
CTCCTCTCTTACACTTCTTCTTTTACCCAGTCACATCAATAGGCCCTAGCACACGTTGGCGACACAGTGTCTCGCCCTCACACGTGTAAGGCTAGACGCTGCGGTCGAGCACAGGAGCCTTCCTAAGTGGGCTGGCGGACGCAAGGAAACGAAAGACCTTGGTGTTTGGCCGCAGACTCTAAGACGCCTCGTTAAGAGGTGTCTTAGAGAGGCCATGGACAAGGCCGGCTGACATCCCGGCGGATCTGCTTTCGTCAGGCGCCAGGTGGGACAGAGGGCAGCGATCCCATCTGAGGCATTATGGGGCATCGTGTAAGGTGAGCTTGATTTCTACATGCTTTTAAAAGGTGAGACGTTTAAGTCTGTGAGGATGAAACTGTGGCGAAGGTCACAGAATAATACCATGAATATGTCAGCAATCAAGATATCAGTATCAATACACCCTGATTGATCAGTCAATGCATATCCTTTCATAAATTGTTAGTCCCACCAGTTTGTTTTTCTGAAGTGTCTAGATCTATATCTCAAGATCCTTGCACTGTAATGTCTCACTAAGTTCATATCTTACTGAGATGCCAAAGAAAATACAAATACATCTTAAATGCATAATGACACAAAACTGTCAGAGCGATCTTAAGTTTTGTGCCCTCATCTTTCTCTCCATCAATCTCTTTTAATAATTCTACCCCTCTCTCTCTCTCTCTCTCCCTCTAAATACCTTTCATTATGTATCTCTTTTTCTTTCCCTTAATCTCTCACTCTCTTTTTATAAATTATCCCAGCTTTGTTCTTCTTTTGTTCTACCTCTACCATCCCTTGTTCCTTTTTCATTTATTCCTTTTCAGACTACCCCTCTCTCTCTTCTCTTTTCCCCTTCTCCCATTTTCCTTCACCCTTTGTCTTTATAAACTTACCTTTGCATTTGTCCTTCATCCTTTCCTTCTATCTCACAAAGCATCTAAAAGTAAACCTGCACAGGTGTAATGGCCTCCAGACAAACAGAAACATCTCCATATCAAGAAATCTTCTCAACCTACACAATGAACTTGACCTAGAAGGTTTCCATTATCTCTGAACGATTCCCTTCGCTCTCACTTAATATGAATTCTATCCTTTAGAGCCTACAAGAAACTCTTTTCTTGTTTTTTTTTCTTATTTTTCAAATACCGCTCAATTATATCTAAATTCCTTTCTCTAGACATCTCCATACCTTAGAACACATCTACCGTAATTAACGGTGTATTAACCGCACCTTTTTGCCGCCGAAAAAAATTCAAATTCGGGGATGCGGTTTATACACGGTACACCAAAAAAAAAAAAAAAAATTAAAGTTTCGATTTATGCCCCTCCACCTGGCGCTATGCCTGGCAATGTCTCCCAGCTCGGTAATCGGTGTGTTGACTCACCACTCGGAAACTAGAACAACACTCAAATTTGTCTGTCATCTTGGTTTGAAAGTAATCTTTCCGATAGATTTCAATATGTAGTTGATAAAAATAATTCCTCCAATTTTTCTTCTATTACACGGCGTCCTCTACTGTTTTTTAAGTCGGCAAAAAAAGTCGGCCAAAAAAAAAAGTCGGCCAAAAAAAAAAAGGGCGGTTTATACAACGTTAATTACGGTAAAGGTAAACTCATACAGGTGTAATGGCCTCACAGCAACAAAAACACCTCCATGTACAGAAATCTTTGCAACCTACACAATGAACTTGGCCTAGATTGGAAAGCTCTCCGAGAAACCTCCTTCATCTTGAATTTAACATGAAATTTCGTCTCCTACAAATTTGGAAAAATACTCATTTTTCGTTCATGGGTTTGCCACAGGGATGATTATCTTTGACCCATTTCCTTCGCTCTCAATTAACCATGATTCTATCTTCCTAAACCTTAAAAAAGGTTTTCTCTTTCCTTGTTACTCCCCCTTTTCACTTTTGATTACTCCCATTCTCTAGACAAAATATCTATAAGCATCTAGAAATAAACCCGTGCAGGTGTAATGGCCTCGAGACAGACAGGTACACATCAATGTACGTACAGGTATCTACTCATCCTATCCAATGATCTTGACCTAGTTCAGAATGCTTCCATCATCTCCCAGCGATTCACTTCAATCTCAATTTACCACGGAGTCTATCTTCTACAGGCAACAAAAACCCCCCATTTTGTTTACAGGTATCTGGTGTAATTTGTTGTTGGTTTGAAAGGATTTTCCTCGCTGTTTGTGTTTATTTCCTCCAGAGACCTTTGAGAGAAGTTGTTTCGGAAATTACCACGGTCAAATTGCTTTCTGCTCCTCGTTTTTTTACACTGTGCCTCATTCAGATGTACTCTAAAATGCATTATGTTCACTAATAAAAAGACAACGACCTACAGCTGTTAAGGATATCAATGGGAAAACAGAGTATGGTAAAATAGCGAGACACTTGTTTTCTGGCCCTGTCAAGGGTCTCTGATAAATGACATAATTAAAATGTTATTTGTTTGCATAGATGCACAGCAAATAGGAGTAAAAAAAAATCATTGGTTGTAGCAAAGAGCAGGAGCTTTTTCTCAACAAATTTCTGTTGGCATTTGATTTATTTTGTGTTTAAATTGCTCAATAACATGTGTGAGAATATACACTGAATAAGTTTTACAGAAGAAATGAAAAGTTTGGGTGTTAAAAACAATAAACATATACAAACTAATTACAATATAATCAATCATTGTTTTCACTATCATATCTGACACTTTTAGAAACCTTTCTCTAATCTTTGTTTGTTTTGGATTTCAAATCTGTCGTCAGATTGCTGATGACACATTGATGGCTACTGGGAAATGAACAATGCCAGAGGTAGAAATACTGGAATTGACATTGATGAAGAAGAAAATAAAGGAAAGGAGATGAACTTTTTCCATCTTCTCTCGCTTGGGAGGGATGACTGAGGCCGGAAGTGTCAGTCTCTCATATCTTTCAAATCACAGAAGTGGACACATGACTACAATGAAAACTTAAAGCAAGAGATAAAATGAAACATACCTCACCAAATACACTTCTGCTTCAGGTAAGTTAAGTACATTCTTTATGACATCTTTGTGCCACATTTATCAACATGATTGCAATATACAAAGGAATGAGGATGGCATTTCTCTTGCCGTGTATTGAGAGTGTGAGAGTGGGTATAATTGAAAAGCATATCTTGTCTCTCTCTCTTCCTTTCTCACCCTATTTCCTTTCCTTCCCTTTTCCTCTTTTTAATCAATTCTTCTGTCTGCCCTGCATTGCTGTGACAATATTACCAACTTTCTTGGCCAGCGGGTTAACTCCCTTGACGTCATGGTGTAGAATTAACAAGACTTAATCAAAGAAAAGCAGAGAATTGCCCGGACTGTTGACAAATAGGCCAGCATATCCCTGGGAAAACAGAGACTCAATACACTCCAGCCCAAGGTAGGGCAGCGTATACGCTTTCCTCTTCCTATCTTTTTAATTTTCATCTCTTCCTGCGTTGCCTGCTGTAACATTTCTTACTTTCTTTCTCACACTTATGTTCACGCATACCATGCACTCTCTGTCTGTCTGTCTGTCTGTCTCTCTCTCTCTCTCTCTTTAATTCATTCTCTTTCTTACACTAACACAAACACATACACTCTCAGGCATCCACACACATATTTATCTCATGCACAGTCCAATCTCAATATCTACTCCTGGTAACACCACATTTCCTATCCTATTTTTCCCTGCTCCCCTTCTATCTGTCAATCATAATAGATCTTTCCCATTCCATTTCCTTTTCTTTTTCCCGTATTTCTCCTTCCTCCACCACCCTCACTCTCACACTCTCTCTCTCTCTCTCTCTCTCTCTCTCTCTCTCTCTCTCTCTCTCTCTCTCGCTCTCTCTCTCTCTTCCTTCTTGTTATCAATTCTTTTGTCATGTATGTTTACATCTTCAGTAGATAGCAATACCATAATGTTTGCTGAAAGCCAGAAGGTCATTAATTCATATACGTTTGCATTGATGTAATGTTCCTCTTGCTCTAAGCGAATGATATTATATCTACTGTACATGTATGTTGGGAGAAATTGTTGAGAGGCATGCTTGGACAAGATAAAGCTAGGCAATCATCCATCTCCCATCTGTGCCTGCTTCTCCCTCTCCATCTCTCTCTCTCTATCTATGACTGTTTTTCTATCTATCTCCTCCCTCTCTCTTTCTCTCGCTTTCTCTCGTTGTTTCTGCTCTTGCTTTTTTTTCTCTCTCTCTCTCTCATCTTTTTGTTTCCTCTCCTTCTTCTCTGCTCTTACTTTACTCTCTCTCCCTCTCCCTCTCCCTCACCCCTAACCTCTCTACACCTGTGATCACCTCACTGTATCACTGGTTTTCTTCCTTTCAAGTGAGAACTACTTGTGTAAACAATTCAGTAATTACCTCAGAAGGCATAAGGCTGAGATGTACCCACACGTATATATTTACCTGTGGTTACCTATTGATGTCATGGTGTTGCACAACTTGAGCTTAATTTGTCAAAATAAAGAAAAGGCTCATGAAGGTAAAGAGTCCTGCAATGCCTTGAGTGCTTGTGTCAAGTGGCATCAATATAAAAAAAGATTTTGCTGGTTTTTGAAAGGATAGCAAAGTTTCTTCACCCAAAATAGTACTAATTTCTAGCTGTTTTACATGAAGTTCATGGCTTTAATTAACGCACTGTAATGTAAAGCTGATTGATTTATCAATTTCAAAGTAAAATCATGGCTTTCCTCAGTGATATAAACATATTGAAATTTTCTTGAATTTCATCAACATAAGTTTATATGATCTGAAAAAAATGAGTGCTTAAGGGCATAATGTAGGTGTGTTTTTCTTTTCATGTCCAATTATTTCAGCATAGGAGCTGCACAGAATATTATAATTTACCTGAACTAAAAAAATGGAAAAAAAGTGCTTGCACATAGCATTTCCTCACACACTATAGTATATACAGCAGAAGGTGTTGTTTTAACCCAAAATGAGCTTTGGCTAAAATATCAAACTCTAAAATAAAATCTACATGTTCAAATACAATACCAAGGATGTGATGTGATGTAGGCACTGCAAATCATCAAAACTAATGTGCCACCTCATTCTCGACTTGTACCGCGTACATGTAGGTAATGTTAGAATCTAGGGCCCTGGAGGAATTGCTACAAACACATGTACGCTGCTAATGAAATAACGTTCCTTAATTAAACTTGTATTCAGGTGTATGTGATAGCTGTATCTAGGGTAATGTACATATTATGTGTGCATGCTGAACATGTAAGGCTGACAGAGTTATCTATCTATTCTCTTGTTTTTCTTTTCTTTTCTTTTTAGATTCAGCATAGCCTTCATGTGAAGAACAAAGTACCGTAAGGATATTCAAAATGGAGTAAAGGAAAATCCTTGATATATATATAGTTACAGATGACATTTGGCACATAGCAACAAAATATTTTCAACATCTAGTACCAATTAGTGGACAATAAAATATACTTGAGTTTCCCGAACCATGAACATTTGTACTTTACTTTCTTTTCCTCCACATAATGCTAAAACTTAATATTAGTAAAGCAGCCATAAATTATTAAATTTTATTGAACATTAGGATATCAAGCTACAAATTTGATTTGTGTCAATAAACTCTAGATCAAGTGCTTATCATTTGCTCCCCATATGTGGAAGGCCACTGCCATCTATTTCCATAATTTTGTGGTTGCTGCTTTGATGTGTTATAAAGATACACATTTATTGTCAGATTTCATATAGAGGGCATCACTATATCACCAACCTGTTCCACTCGCTGTTGATTTCCTTCCAATTAACTCAAACCAACCACATGCCCCATATCTGTAATCTAAACTCACCATCAAATATCAAATCCAAAACACAAAATGGCAGAAGACAATGCAAGCTCATCTCCCAAATTTTTACTCACTGCGGAATTATGATTCGGAGCAATTTAGCTTGTAATCCCACAACAGCCAAATTAATTTTGACGATTGAAGAGGATGGAGAATGGGGGAGGATTATGTTGTGTTAGCGAGGGGAGAGGAACGATGGCGTGGATAGATAATTTGGTGCCTGGTTTTAATCACATCAGATAACAAGGGGGTTGTAATCAGTTTGAAAAAGTACAAACCGGTTGAAAGAGGTGAGTGACCGAGTGGATCGGTGCAACAGCTTCCAAGTACTGACAGGTCAAGAGTTAAGGATTTTACGCATCTATTTCTTTCTTTCCCATATAACTACAGATTTTCCCATCCTAGATCCATTCATGAAATACTAGGGATTTGCTCAAATGTTGGAAAATAAATCTATAACTGCAATGCTTCATTAAAAATATAATGATCTTAAGTTGCAATTGGTTCATATGCTATGCAAGCATAACTTGATCTTCTGAATATTCCTCACCATTTAAAGAAACTGCCAAAAGGGCACTTAAATGTGGATCAAATGAAGACTTACTTCTATTCATGAAGATATGTCACTCCACCCCCCCCCCCCCCCATCTCTGTCTTTCTTTCTACCTCACTCCATCCCTCCCTCCCCCTCCAGGAGAACTTTCCATACCATCTTAGCCATCATCTAAAAGAAACACTTCTATAATCTTTCAACCACGCAGTGATCGCTGACTCTCACACCACTCCTTCTCCTCTCTCTCTCTCTCTCTCTCTCTCTCTCTCCCACTCTAACCCTCTCTCTCTGCCACACTGGATGCAGATGTCCCTCTCATCATGCCTGTTTTCATGTCTCCATGGCAACAGAATTCAAGGCTTGTTTACCACATCTTCATTTCTCTCTTCCAGCATCTATTCATGAGTTGAAATGCATTCGCCTCACAAACGATTTGTTGTCACCAGAATAACTCGTATTTGCTCTGACCTGATTCAGAACCATACAATTGTTTGTAATTTCCACTTCACAAAAGCGCAGTATAGGCCACAAGGGAGATGGTCAAATATACATAACAATGCATGATTTAAGAAAAATATCCCTGTTTGCATAGTTTAATTAATATGGAATAATTGACCACAAGAACAAACAAAGAGAAATAGTATGTTTCAGTAACGTAAAAATGTTAGTACTCTGCAATTCACAAAAGCATCGCATAGGCCTATCAAAAAGGAATTGTCACGTTCACAATTAAGTATCGTTTGAGGAAAAATCCCTATAATGTCTGCATTGTTTGAGAATATTTTACTTAAATCACAAAGTAAAGACAAAAAGCCTACATATCCCTTGCATATTAATTAATCATCATATAGAAAAACATAAAGTAGTTTTATAGTGCAAATTCTTCATAAGTTCACACAAAACATTTTATCCTGTTCATGACAGCTTTAATCAGCAAAAGAGATTTCTGAGGTGAGTGCATCTGATTTAAAATTCTAAAAATCAAAGTTAAACAAAATATCATACATCTAATCAATATGGTTTTCCGCGAAACCTCCATCAATTATTATAGCTATACAAATTCAGAATGTTTGGCTAAAGTAAATTTTTACATTGGGAAAATGATGCATTTAAGTCGAAGTTTACATTAGTCGAAGGATAAATGTTTTAATTTTGTTAAATCTAATGTTATAGGTTTTGCCTTTTTTCAAATACTGTGAAATAATTTTATTTAAAGTTAGTCTACAGACTTTGCAAAGCAATCCATCAACATTTATCAAAGATGTTTTTCCTTTCCTTCATGTAGGCCTATTAAAGTGCATTGGTATACCATTAGGGTATTTAAAAACGCATCACTATCTGAGCACAGGCGTACAGCTAACCTCTTGCACTATCAAGTTTTCCCAGCAGTCTCCAATCCCACGGTCCCACTACAAAAATGCAAATCTATGTCTCTTTCCTTTTTCCACTCGTCTTCCTTTTTGGGCTGAATTCCTCTCTATTTGCAGGGCTTAAACTTTGTGCAAGCTGTCAGAGGAGTCGTCAGACGATGGCGCCAGGCTGCCGCGTCCTGCAGGTTCCTCGTCGGCGTAGCGTGTGACCGTGCGGCGTAAACATCAAGCGATTCGTTACGCTGGAGAGCATGACATAGAGAAGGAGGGTAGATCAAGAGGGTAGCACTATTTAGAGGTTTCTGCGCAGTGTAGAAGATAAAGAATTGAAGTACTTTTGCATGTCAGCTAAGTTTCTTGCACAATTGAGCATTTTAACTTTTCCTTCATCCCTCTCTTTTCACCTTTTCCTTCTCTTTAATTCTCATCAGGATCTTTTTACTGTTGTTTTTTGTTTGCTCTTTTATCCATTTTTATCTCCCACAATTACCACCATACCATAAGAAATTGTAATTGTTCTGTATGTCTATTTTCTAGATTCTGCACCAAGTATCTGCATTGCAATTGTCCAGCCGAAACACCCTTAAACCTATGAAGTCCCTACCCAATGATATCATAAATAACTCAACTAATTTGTTGTGATTATAAAGATATCCCAATTCACATTTTATTTTAATGGCATATTCTTCATCTATTACTTTCTTCCAATTCTTGTTTTCCTCCCTTTTTACCTGTTTTCCACTCACATTACTTTTGCTTTCTATAAAAGAATATTAAAAGAATCGGATAAAAAGTGTGTGGCATTGGTTACATCTATCGACCCATATTAGTTTACCTTTTTTCATTTCCTCCAGCCATGTTGTTTTACCTTTTATTAGTGCCACCCTTCACTAACTCTCTTCCTGAATTCTTTCTTCAGTCCCACACATTAGAATGCATGCAGGCAGGCGAGCATCTATCTATCTATGTAGGTCTACAAATAGATGTCATCGCCCTGCTATGTGTGTTTGTATGTGTGTGATAGGCTTTCTATCCTCTCAGTATAATTGCTTCTGCAGCTCGCTGGCTGGCTCAAGATGTTTGTTTGTGCCAGTCGAGGGTTTGGTTACCACTTATTACGTCAAAAAATAGAATTTCTAAATTATTGTTCTGTAAATCATTCCTCATTTTTTCCTGATAGGTTCTTTGGTTAATAACAATTTCCTTTAGTTTCATTCTACACCTGGAAGTATGCAAATGAGTACTCTTATCACCTCAAATTGTTTGTTCAAAATCACAATTTCCTATTAAAGCATAGCTAGGAAATTGTAATTGGTAAATATGAAGCTTAATTAAGCTATACTCCTGAGAATTTGGAATACCAGTAGATAATACATACAAATAGTCAAGATTTGTGTACCAATGTGAAGAAAACAAATTGTATACCAATATTAAAAAATATATGAGTTGAGTTTGGGGCGAGGAAAGGAGCGAGTTGTTTTTCTAGATTGTACTCTAAGCTACTTGCTCAATTATCATCTTTGACCAAAATAACTTAGGAACTGGACATGCTGGGGCCCTACTAAGTCCACACAAATGCAGACAAATATATACGGTTCATGACTCCACATGTAGCTCCGGGCTCAGAAAGTGATTGGACTCATAACAAGATGTATCCAAGAGTTATTTGGGCAAGCATTAGTATTCTTCAAGTATTGTCACCTAAGAGTCAACAGGGAGATTTCTTGCTCGAGTGCTACTGGCGTTCCCTCTGCCCGTCCGCTCGGACCGCACCTTCAGGTAAAAGTGATGTACAACCCCTCACCAGGCATGCGTTTGTGTATTATGCTCGCAATGCATTGTATGATGGTCGTGCCTCTCAAGAAGTGATATGGAAACATCTGGCCGTGGGATAGTGCGTGGTGTATGGATGTTGTTTTGGGTCATTGCAATGAGGAGGATTCAAAGCTTATAATTAAGAGATGAAGGAGGATAATAACCTTGGAGCAATATCTCATCTTTGGAAGATGGAGGAAAAACAAATGACCGGCACTATAAGGGAGAAATACTACCATAATACCAGAAACATATAGATTTATCAAAGATGGTTGGAGAAAAAAGAGAATGCTAAAAGATGAATGAATTTGAATTGAATTTTGTTATGTTATTATAAGTGTCTTATAAGTTGATTATATGAACATATTGTAATAAGTATATCAATATATTTTTAACTGATTAACTGATCTTTCGAATATAACCATTAAAAAAAACAATGCTTGCATTCTGCAAATTTAACCCTAGCATCCACTCATGCTGCCATCATCAGCACACAGTGCACTCAAAAAAAAATCCTACTTTGTAATTATTCATTTATGGATTGAGAGAATCACCTCAAAATTGGACAAAATAAGGAGTAAAATACCAAGACGCTCACACATTGCATTACTTTCCTAATACTCCAATTAACTCATTACTTATTCCATTTACTGAAAGTGATTTTGATTTAGCCCAGATGCATATATTCATGAAGCACACAAATTTGCAGGCCGTTCCTGGGAATAGTAGGCAGTATTTCTGGCTCCACTATTTTCTCTATCATTTCTTTCGTTTGACAACAGTGAATCTGCTTAAAGGGATAGTTGAGTTCTGTTTTCAGGCCGCAAATGCCTTCAAAGTGAATGGTTATTGCTCTTATTCTTATCTATGACATTTCTAGTGCCCATTAAGGACCTAAAATTGCTATGAAGGTAATTTTAGACCCCAAAATGTGTGAAATTTAACCGATACGATCATAGCAATTCAGCTCCACTTTCAAAAACATATGGTGACTTTTTCAACAGCTTTTTCAAATTATCTAATATTTGTGGTGGTACACAAATATTAGAAATGGTTATATTTAAGGATATTTCAGTCGCCTGTGAACCGATTTTGATCAAACAAAGATGATTTTGTCATGTGAATTGTATGTTCTTTCAAATTTGACACTTATTTCATTATCTTACAAAAACAACAGAACTCAACTATCCCTTTAACTTTGTACAAGTTTCATGCTCGATGCTGATGTTGACGAGGTGATCACTACCGTCTACTTGGTTAGGCCTACGGGAGTCATGTAGTCGGTGTTGTGGTTTATCTTCCAGCACATCACTCTCTCTTTACCAGAATGTTAGACATTCATCAAGGAGGACACTCAGATCCTATCTCTGATCTGTCTGTCTGTCTGTCTATCTGTCTCCATGCTTTATCAGTTCTAGTTTTGCATATGGCCCTTATTTACGCTCTCTAACTTACTAACTTTCTCTATTTCTCTATGTCTCTCTTTTTTTAAAACTATACTTTCTCTATGTCTCTCGTTTTTTAAAACTATACTCTCTCTCTCTCTCTATCTCTCACTCTCTCTATCTCTTTATCTATCTATCTATCTATCTCTGTCTTTCTCTCCATTTCTTTCTCTCTATCTCTCACTCTATCTCTATCATCACCCTCCCTTCCTCTGACATTGATGTTATGCGTTGATCAATCATCTTCACAATGCATATCTCACAACCCATACACAGAGAAGAGAACCGGAGGACTGTATTAAAGTATGATGAAAGACCCCCATTCAACTGCTCCAATGCAGTACTGACAGAGGTGATTAAATATACATACACTCTAGAGGGAGCTATTACACTTTGGTATGATGTGCTTCATTGATGAGCCTGCACTAGCACACGCAGGCCTGAATGCAATCAAGTCTGTGCTGCTTCCATGCAATTCACTGGCATTTTCATGAACTGACGAATCTCCCATACTTATCAATGTATGGGTTCTTTGGTTGATAATATGGACAACGACTTGTAATCAATATTAGACACTCAACGAGTGCTATTTCCAAGTAGGGCCCACTAACAAATGGACTGCAATCAAGACACAGAATGCACTCTGTGTTGAACATTTCAATAACGAAGATTTCCAAAATGATTTGTAATTGTGAACTTACCTCTAATTTGGTCTTGTACTTTTTCTTCTCCTTCTTGCTCTTCTTCTCTTTATCCTTGCTCTTATCATCCTTTTTGTCATCCTTCTTATCCTCTTTCTTGTCATCTTTCCTGCAAGTGGGGAAGATAAATTGTGAAATAGATTGTTTATGAGCAGGTAAGCAAATACTTAACAGTCTGTAACATAGCAGTCAGGTATTTTTTTTAAAAATCCACCCAAACAAACGTTGATATTGCTTTTTTTTTCCTCATATACTTTATTCATTGCTTTCCTTAGCGATCACAAATAACAACTTTTTGTATTTCAAATTTTGACCTGGTAATTTTTAAATTACTGTACCATGCAATATTTATCAATCATACAAAAAATTCATAATGCTACGAAATATATATATTTAGGCCAAATAAAATAAAAAAACATGTTTAGCGTCCTGTTTTTTCGAAAAATAGGAATGAGGAGGCCCTTTTTTTTTTTTTTTCTTTCAAAATGGCCGCTCGGTACATTTTTCCTGACATTCGGGCTATTTTTCATGATGGCGGCCGACATTTTTTTTAAAATCAGAAATAGATCTATTTTAGCAGTGTTTTTCATGTGTTTTTTTCCTCTAAAAAAAATCCAAAAAAAAAATCCAAAATGTTTTTTTTTAAAAATCAAAATTTTTTTTTTTTTTAAATAAAAAAAAGAGGCGGCGGCCCCCCAAAAGAAAGCGGGCGGGGACGCTAAATATGTTTATTCTTTTACATGGCCTTATAGACGGTGAAAGTAATAGATTACAAAAAATAAAAGGCATTCATAATCCAGATCAAATTTGTAATGTGAACAGGACAATGCAATGTAACAATACCAATGCCAGAAATACGCTATCTATCGACGCCAATGCGCTAATATTGACAAAGATAAACTCCAATCCGAGACACAAAGCTATTATCAGCCGTTGTGTCAACGAAGCACCAATGTTAATGGTTACAACAAATATCGAGAGAAATCTCTGCTCCCCTCAGAGAGGTGCGTTGTGCATACACTTCATCGTGTTTGTTCGCAAAGATACTTCAGTTAAACGTGGAAAATAACAGTTTATAGGCTTTGTGTTATTGAAGTGAGAAAAGCATACAGTAAGCACGCTATGTACAGTATGTGATTTTTACTGAGGAAATTGGCATTGATACAAAATTAGTTCTCTTATCAAAGGCTTACTTGTTTGTCCCATGAAATTGATAAAAAATTATCAAACGCTATCCAGACTTCGCAATTTATTTTAGGACATTTTCTAATAAAAATACTATTTGTGCTAAATGCAAGATAAATTTAAGAAAATATTCATGCAGTGTTACAATGATGCACATGGATAGGGGATTTGTCATAGCATTTCCTTAAATCCACGGAGAGAAAAAAATGAAAGAGAACTTGTAAGTTTGATAATATGAGGAGTATGATCATTATATGATATTGCTCATGTTTGTATTACTTACTAATTAACCATGCTAAATCAGTCAATAGTGTACTAGCTATGGTCTAGTATACATGAATTGAACTATGTGGGACTGTACAGAGAAATCCCAATCTCACACAATGATTACATTATATGAGTAATATCAGTAGGGTCTACATGTATATCCTTCAAACATATTTTTTGAGGGATGAGTAAAAAAAAAAAAAGCAATACATTATTTATAATGCACGAACACTAGTCATCAATTTTAAAATTCATCATTGTCATCATTGCATTTTTATTGTGATTAAAAATAGATTATCATTCCTTTGAAGTATACAGTGTAATACCATTAACGTTTTAATTAGTATCTAATATAACTTGTACCCAAAATACTACAAGTATTCTTGTCACGGGCCTATTGACTGATGAAAATACACCCAAATGACCACTAAAGGAGAGAGAGAGAGAGGGGGGGGGGGGGTAGTAAATGATTTATTGATTAAAGTTACATTGCAATACAATTCCCAATGGTCAGTTTTATTGCATTTTGTGATGTCATAATGCATTAATGGGCTTAGGGGGCTACAAGGAGCTCTAAAGCGCTGCTACCAATCTGTCAACCATATGTTACAGCAGTGCCAGCAGCTTACAAGACTTTAGGAGACCAGCACGTACATGTAATAACAGAATAGGCAATATTCCTTCATCCAAAACAAGCACAGCGCTTATGACCTGAAAACCCATTGAACCACTCAAGAAATTTCATGCACCATTAAACCAAAGTGAAATTGGAACAGTGTTACTAAATATAATTCAGAAAGCAAATTATAATGAATCTCTTGATACTAATTTGAATGATGAATTGATTTTCAGATTATTTTTACATTCATACAGATCTCTTTTTTTAATGGGTCAAGTTTTGAGGTTAATAACTTAATACACAGATTTATCAAGGGTAAATGTCATTTTATTTGACTTCACATATAAACATGTATATACATTCTTGTATTCTTAGTAGTGTTAAAAAGTAATTAAAAAATACTGAGCATTTTGCCATCTTTTGGTTACATTCATCTTGAAATCCGCATAGATTTAAGAAGAGGAGAAAAAAAGATAAAAAATTAGGCATTGAATTTTTTTAAAGAAATTGCATTACTACCTCCTCATTCTGATACATTCCGCATTCAAGCACTGTATTCTGTTGGTGTGCAAAGGTATCAATCAGAGATGTAGCCTACATCCTACATCGTACATCAAATTAATTACCCCCTTGACTTAATTTAATTAAATAGTTCTCTATTAACTATTAACTTTACTCTCTCTCTCTCTCTCACACACAAACACACACATTCTTTCCTCTACAGATGGATCTAGAAATGTTTCTATACGCTATCCTATTCCTCTTCTCAGTTTTCTCACCACTACATGTATGCTTTGATCTCCTTAACTTCCTCCTCATTTTCCTTTTTCATCTCTTCTCCACCCTCCCTTTCTTCCACTCTCCTGTATCTAGGCACATGCCTCTTCAGTTTCTACATGTAGTCCTTTATTATGTACCTGAAGGTCAAAACCAATTTCATGATCCTATAAATCAAGACCATTTCAAGGTCCTAAAACACCACCTGTTCCTTTCCCTAAACACTTATCCTCCTCATGTTCCCCTCTTCTCCTCCTCTCCTCCGCATCCATTTCACATTTGCATCCACGCTCCATTTCAGCGCATCTCATGTATCTTCCTGCACAGCTGCCCCCCTTCTAACCCCCATTTTTATGCATAGAGTGCATCCGACTCTAACACGTCCAATTTCATTTCATTTGGCCCCACATTAGCGCTTCCCGGCAAGTTCAGCATGGCGACGACGAGCTAGCTGCGTAGAGTAAACATGAAGAATGAGGATGAGTTGTGAGATACATCAATGTCTTTTCACGGAGATACACTTCATGAATATTGGTCAGTTTTGAGGCTTCAGCGCAATTATTCATGAAGAAATGTTTACCCACCCTTCGGCTGCAGCTAAAAGAGGTGATAGGCCTAAATGCACGTCCAAGTCAATATTTTAACACCAGTTATTTTATCAAGTGAAGCTTCACAGTGATGAATTGATATGTTCCTTATTTCGACACAGATTTTCTAGTTAACATTTTCAACATTGTAATAAAAAATGTTAAGAAAAATGTTACAGATAAGTCATAATATTATGAGCATGTATCAGTCCCTATATGTATGTCAGCAATTTAAATGATGAGTGCACTGAAATGTGTTGTGAAGATGTAAATGAAATATACAAAACTTGAAAATGTGTAAATTTCTTTCTTTTACTACATTTCTATGGAACACATTTACACAGCAGATATTGCTCACCTATCAACTATCAACAGTTATAATTTCTCTTCCATTATATGTTTATCCTTTCAATACAATAACAAATCTGAACAAAATTGTGTTTTCCAGCGCCCCCCCCCCCCCCCCCCCCCCTCTCCTCGCCTTCTCCCAGTTAAACAGTGTACCTCTCCTTCAGCAAAGATTACTTTTGTAAACTTGACTTTGTTTAAAACTTATGTCAAAAGAGAGTTTGTACTTACAGACTATCTACATCTCGCAGGTCTATGACCTTGTACATGTATATACCTCTACACCACCATCCCAGGGGGGCAATACCGTACCCCTCCTTGGCATATGGAGTACCTACCAACCCAAACATCCCCTTCCCTTGGAAATTATATTACCCCTTCCTAGGAGTAACGCTCAAATTAGCAGCCTCCTCACACACATTTATTACACCCTTCTGCTCTAGGACTTGATATCCTAGATGAATGTGCCTGCTGAGAGCCAGAAGGTCATTAACTCATGAGCTTTACTAGAAGGTTAACACCCTTCTGGCGCTCAACATATGAATTCTAGAGGATGTGGCCCAAGGTCAAGTATTGGCCAGACACTGGAGCTGAACTTGGAGAGGGAATGCTCGACACTAACTAGAGAAAAAATGAGGTTCAAAGAGGACTTGCAGTAAACAGAAGGGGGGGAACATAATTTCATATTGAAAAACAAGCCCTTCTGGTGATATATTGAGAAGCATCCATTGTTTTTCAAAGTGATTTTATTTTGTTAGACTATCTCTACTGTAACATTTTAGTCAAGAGTAGCTCTGAAATGAAATTCATAAATGTTAATTTCACAATTTGTGAATTGGAATATCACTGAAACTAGGCCTGAGTCATGTCGGGATTTTCATAAAACGGGTCCCGACGGCCTTGCACCGATCGGGACCCAGTGTCCCGAAATCAGCTCGCAGGATTTGTCACTTGCCTCTATAAAAAGCGCATATCATCAGTATGTCCCTTAAAAGTGACCTTTTTTATCAGTATAAATAAATCAACACATGCGTACCTCGACACAGATTGGTATATTCTTCCATTTGACATTATTTTCATCCATGATTGGCGATGTTTAGTGCCATTATCGTGCCTCTCAAAGTAAAAAAACTCGAGCAAAAATATAAAGACAACATTCGAGCCGCCATTTTGATTCATGCAGGTTGAATAAATCGGGTCAAAAAATATGAATGTTAGAATAATAAAACGGCTTTCTAAAAAATTCTTCTTTACAACATACCGATCAAATAATTTGTTAAAGACAAATAAATATTTATCTCTTAATTTAAACATCGCATGCTTTTTTTTAAAAGCTGAAAATTACTTGGTAATCACAAGAAGTTTCGATACGGATAGCTGTTGCAAGGCAAGTTAAGACTAGTCTCGGAAAAATGCGCAGTGCTCGTCATTAGCTGTAAGGCGTGCCAGAACGAACCCAAACAAAGACGTGGTCGTAACGAGAAAAAAATCATTAAAAGCTACGATCGAGAGCACAATTGGAAAGACAACTACTCACGACGAGGAGCACTGCGCATTTTCCGAGACTAGTCTGAACTTGCCTTGCAACAACTATCCGTATCGAAACTTCTTGTGATTACCAAGTAATTTTCAGCATTTAAAAGAAGCATGCGGTGTTCAAAATCAAAGAAAAAATATATATTTTGTCTTTTAAAAATTATTCGGTCGGTATGTTGTAAAGAAGCGCTTTTTAGAAAGCCGTTTTATTATTCAAACATTAATGTTTCTTTCAACCTGATTTATTAATCCTGCCGAGAGACCCGGCCAGTACAGTAGCTGGCTAGTAGCTGGCAAAAACAACCCCATGGGGCGAACTGCTTTGCAATTTATATCAGCAGTTCGAATTGATTCAGGATGAGCTAGAATATGATTGGTAACAATTAAATACTTAAGTTTTAAGGTGGATTGATTTTAGTGGTGTGCAAAACTGCACTTTCTTACATACTTCTTTATTTTTTTCGGAGCGTCGGTTCTCAAAAAACGAAACCGGGACCCGACGGCAATGGTCGGGTCCCGGTGTGATCGACTGTACCGACTCAAGCCTAACTGAAACGTTGCAAAATGATGATTTACTGAAGGTGTAGGAAGCCATGCTGAATATACATGTACATGCAGTCAAGGTATTATGTCTCACGCTCCATACATCTTCCAGCGTTTCATTTCCAATCAATAGAAGAAGTATTGATTTATGCAGTGGATTAAAAAGTTATAGTCAGATGTCTTTTTTTTAAAGATTTTCTAAAATAGGACAAGATAATGACTTCTTCAATCAAGACCTTTTCCCATCATCAGTCCATTCCTTCTCCTTCTCCCATCCTTCCTCATGTCTCAGCCCCCTCCTTGGTTCACAAGGTCATACAAGGTCAAGGAAGCAAAAGTACATGTAGGCAGCATCTCAAGGCTGTCACACCTTCAGATCACCAGTTTTCACTACAGACCTTCCTCCATCATGACCTCCCCTTATAATACCCCTACCATCCCTCCATCTTCACTTCTTCCCATCTTTCTCTCTGACCCTTCCTTCCTCTTACCTTTATTTACAAGGTTGAGGAAGGGGGGGTGAATATTGAAGAGCGAAAATGTCTTGAGATTGCCCGTCTCAATCAAAGACCTTTCTCCATAAAGTTCCCCCTTCATCATCCTCCTGTCATCCCTCAATCCTCACTTCTTCCCATCTTCTTCTTCCATCCTCTTCTCCCATCCTCAGTTCACAAGGTCAAGGTCAAGGTCAAGGAAGAGGAGGACGATTGAGGACGATTGAGGACAGTATCCCAAGGATTTAACACATTTAGGAGGAGACAGAGGGTCTGGTTCACATTCGATCACCTGCCAACAGGTGTGCTTCCATCGCCCCCCAAAAGACTGAGCTTGAAATATTAGAGCACTCATCATTTCGCTAAAGAAAAGTTCAAGTCCAAAGTTCCCCATCTCCACAAGCCCGAGTCAAGAAATGCCCACTTTCCCGAGGAATTAGCCAAGCTGAAGAGCATATCAGAACCAGGAGAGCCCAGAGCCAGCAGATCATTAACTCTGTGTTAAAGTATTTGATTTAACACCATTATGGCTCTAAATGAGTGCTATCATAGTCCTAGGCATCTTCTTCAGTGAATTAACCCACTAATTGGCTAAATAGCAGCGACTTCACAAAGAAGCCCTAATTTGCTTGGGATAAGCTATCTAATCTATCTATCTATCATCATCATGGTAGGCTCTCCAATTGGGTTCATAGCTCTAGCTGATATCAAAGTGCAACAGTGGAATCACTCACTGTTCGAATCCACAATGGGAATAAGCTTGAGGTACACTGTAGTTGTGATCAGGCTTATTCCCTGGATCACAAAAAGGAGATTATTTTGGAAACTTAAGACTAATGAAAAGGAGCTCATTCAGGAGACAAGGAGTCTGGTTCAGGTATACTCACCTGTGTAGAGAACCTTTAAAGGGACAGTTGAGTTCTGTTTTCAGACCGCAAATGCCTTCAAAGTGCATGGTTATTGATCTTTATCTATGACATTTATAGTGCCCTTTTAGAACCTAAAATTGCTATGAAGATAATTTTAGACCCCAAAATGTGTGAAATTTAGCCAATAGGATCATACCAATTCAGCTCCACTTCCAAAAAAACATGGTGACCGTTAATGAATTATTTAATTAAAAATAACAATACATGAGCCGGCTAATTGTGGGTAATATAAGCAACACGTAAATGCCAACAAAAAAGCCAACATCGGCATTAGCTGAAATACGACGTAAAAGGTGTGTTTTCGTTTTTTTTCAACGTTTTTTTTCAAATTTTTCAAAATATCTAATATTTGTGGTGGTACACAAGTATTAGAAATCGTTATATTTCAGCCGTCTCTGAACCAATTTTGATCAAACAAAGATGATTTTGTCATTTAAATATTATGTTCTTTCAAATTTGACACTCAGTTCTTCATTATCTCACAAAAAAAATATTTTGTGTAGCGCCCTCTGCAACAAAACTCAACTATCCCTTTAAAGGGGAATGGGGCCAAAGCAAACTTTCACACACCTAGTCCCACATCTAATCATGTGTGTACTCAGCTTGCATGGGAATGAGCTCTTCCATAAGTAAATACATGCCCACGCCAGAGGAAGGAAAGACTTCTACACCCACTTAAAATCGGATGTTCTATCACATTCATCAAACATTTATCAAAACTTTCAATATGCATTAACAATGTATTTACATTATAAAAGGGAGTTACAAATCATGTTACTTTCCCTTTAAAATTATTTGTAGAGGTTTTTCTCAAGAAATTGCCAATTCATACAAACAGCAGCTCCCTGCATTTGCAATGCTTCCTATTTTGGCCACATTTTTCTTAATTACTGTACCATGCCATTGACCTCACTATCATAAATGATTGATCTTCATACCCTGTTTTCATATTAACTAAATGGTTTTATTTGATAAGAGCTCTACTCGTTATTTCCTTTACTTTTGTTTTTAGCTTTAATTTGATTTGCCTGCATCTTTTCCTCTTCTGCCATATATCTATCTGTGTTTTTCCTTATCCTTCTTCCAATACTCTTCTCCATATAACCGTCCCTGATGAACTGAACTTTTAACTCCTATTGCAATGTCATGAATGTCATAAGGCAAAAGTCTATACTTTGTCTAGTCCCTGCACTTTGTCAGAAAGCTCCCCAGTGAACAATTAAATGTCATTCCATTTTATCTGGAAGATAATACCAGTCTCTGGCTCTGGCATTATATTTCCAGGAGTAGCATCCTCATAGGCACAATTAAAGCCCACATAAATAGAAAACTCAGACATTCATATTACTTTAAGTAGCCACACGAAGAATCAAAAGTGTTTTGAATTGATGCAAAACTCATATCATTGCGAAGGGGAAGCTAGCTTGCCGATCAAATACAACAACTCTTCTCTTCAAAATATGTTTGGGGCCCCGCAATAATCAACTCTCAAAAATGTTAGTTTTGAGATCCAGATTTTCTGCCTTCAGTGGTCCTTTGTAGAGCGTCAATATTTGTGACGTCACATACGGAACACGGCTGGCTAGCTGCATACTGCTACAAGGCACTGAGCTGTTTGTCCAGTGTGTGACGTCACAGTTCAGAGCTCGCTACGCTTGTGTGTTTGAATTACGTTCAGGGGCATTCAGGGGTCTAAGGAGGGTCTTGAAAAATTGCATTTTACGCCTTTCCATGATATCTATATGATTTCTCAGCAAATTGTTCGTGTTTTTCAAGAGAAAATCTTTCCATCCATATGTAATTTGTTCTAATTATGAGTTGTTAGTGAATTTTCTTTGTGTAGCTCCTGTAACGGTGCAAACTTGTTATACTTGCCTAGAGAATATTACAAAAGGATTTTCCTCCCCTCCCCCTCCTTATTTTACTAGATAAATTGATCGAACCCCCTCCTCCAACCCACTCAAATAGATAAGGAATATACACACAATGTATGTGATTCATTTTTGCAGTAAATGGAGTTTGGGAAGGCAAAAACTTGGTGACCCTCCCTTTTTCAATTAGTTTCCCTTTTTCTCATGAAGGGGGGGGGGGGGGTAGCATCCAACTTCCCTCCCTAACCCTTACAAACACAAACAGATGATGTATGTTTGTCTTTCGTATTTTGAGATATGGGTATAGCGAGGGCAATGCTATGCATAGAAACACACTTTTTAACCCAGAGTATATTTTAAAAAGTCCCATCTTGCACTCTTTGAATAATATAATTACCACCGCCCCATCCATCCAGCCCCTTCCCCATCCAATATAACCATAAATAGAGAATGAATTTATGTCTCTCATTATGGCATCTGGATGGAGCTTTAGGGAGTTTGAGGGTTCAACGACCAGGATATAAATGGGGTCCATAGCATGGCTCACAGGAGTAAGCCTATAGGGTATTGTGATGTCCTAGGCATGTAAGGAGAAAACTGACAGACTAGTCGTGATGTGATGATAGGTCTGTACCAGACAGTGTGACCAGGAATGTTCAGTAATAGTTTGGTGGAAATACACTAAGACCCCTGTTACACATACGTCTGAAAGTGGACTGAGGCCGGCCCCGGAGTCGGCTCGACGTATGTGTAACACCAACTTTTTTTGAAAAGCCGGACTGAGGCCAGGTGGACTCAGTCCACCTCTGGATGTGGTTTGAGGCCGGCCTCAGTCCCGCAATCGGTAAGTGTAACACCAAAGTGGACTCGGGGCCGGCTTATAAGCGGAAGTGACGTAGCCCGTCATCATTATCAACATAATACATCGGGCGCACTTGCCCCCTTCTCATATGTTATTCTTTGTTTTTATCATTCTATCACTCTCTCTTTCTGTCTTTCTTATGTTATTCTTTGTCTTTATCATTCTATCACTCCCTCTTTCTGTCTTTCCTTATGTTATTCTTTGTTTTTATCATTCTATCACTTTCTCTTTCTGTCTTTCCTTATGTTATTCTTTGTTTCTTCCTTCTATAACCTTCTCTTTCTGTCTTTCCTTATGTTATTCTTTGTTTCTTCCTTCTTTCATCTTCTCTTATGTTATCCTTTGTTTTTATCACACTTTCTCTTTCTGTCTTTCCTTATGTTATTCTTTGTTTCTTCCTTCTTTCATCTTCTCTTATGTTATTCTTTGTTTTTATCACACTTTCTCTTTCTGTCTTTCCTTATGTTATTCTTTGTTTCTTCCTTCTTTCATCTTCTCTTATGTTACTCTTTGTTTTTATCATTCTATCACTCTCTTTTTCTGTCTTTCCTTATGTTATTCTTTGTTTTTATCATTCTATCACTTTCTCTTTCTGTCTTTCCTTATGTTTTTCTTTGTTTCTTCCTTCTATTACCTTCTCTTATGTTATTCTTTGTTTTTATCATTCTATCACTTTCTCTTTCTGTCTTTCTGGAGTCCGACCCAACATCAGCTCGTGAAAAGGCGACGTGAGGCCGGCCTATGTGTAGACGCAAAATTGCGGGCCCGAGATCATGTGTAACAGGGGTTTGATGATCTCGAGGCGGCTTCAAATTGCAGGTGTGAGTGAGGCCGCCTCCGGGGCCCGCTTTAAAAGCCGACGCATGTGTAACAGGGGTCTTATACTCTTTCCAGGAATTGCCTGAACTGGTCTATAATGAAACATAATACATTAAAAATACACATATTATTCTGAGAAAGTAAAAAAAAAAACTATGTACCGGTAATATGTTAAAAATAGAGTCCATTAAAATAATGGAGAAGTGACTTTATTCATGCCACTGATGAATTAAAAAAGATCCCATAGCGTGAAAATGAACTGTAATTGTAGACAAAATGTGTACATGTGCACTACACATCATGCTTCAACACTTTTTGGAAAGAAAATTGACTGCGATAATAACTCTTAAATCTATTTGACTTTGTAGTTTGTTCATTTACTTTATTTACAGCCTTAACTGCTTTTAGAATGAATTCAAATCGACATTCTTTGCCTAGTTTGCCTGTACTTTTAGAAACACACCTTAACACGATTCACCCTTCTCCCAGGGCTGTGCATGTGTGGGATTAAACAAGAGTGTCAATACTTTGCCAACTTTTGACACGCATTCCAACAACTTGTTGGTGTTGTCTTGCAGTCACATTCTTACACTTGATTAAACATTGCAGCTCTTTGTAGGCATCAAACCGTGCTATTGGCAAACAAATGTAGACAAAAATAACAAGAAACTACATGTATACCAGCATACCGCAACAGTTCACAGTTGGGTCGAAATGCATAATCTCTATTTCCAAGTTATGACATTTATATAGTAACTTTTGCATTTTATCTTATTTAGTATGATATTTATATGATTTTCATAACATTTGTCTAATTGTGATCTTTATTCTTGGATTGTTCACTAACCCAGCTCCTAACTTCGACCCTTGACCCACCACAATAACTAAGCTTTAGCCTTTAGCTTTAGCCTTGCCCTTACCCTAATCCTACCCTAACCCTAAACCTCACTCCAACTCTAATCCTAAACCTTATCCTACACTTAACCAGTCATATAATGTCACCCTAACCGGATATTTTTGACGAAATAACGACCAGAGCGAATGTCAGGTCACCAGATTCTTGAGGCATTGTTTTAAAGGTAAAGACCAGTATTGGAAATGCCCCAATTTCAAAAAAATGAAACGGAAGCTCTTATTACCAATCATGTGAAAGAATGTTTTGAATAATGATGATAAAAAATTTGACGGGAAACCGCCTACTTATTGATATATTTGGTAAATTAGTTTATCTATTGTTATGTGAGAGATAAAAAAAACGCATATGTCGCGCACTTGTGCGTAGCCCCATATATTCTTTCTGTGTACAGTGCTTGTAACTTTATGAAGACTGGGCCAAATTTCTTATCATTTTGATGATTCCAGAACCTTGCAGTACATCTACATGTATGCTAGATGATAAACCTTTTCTGATCGATTTCACAATGTTTCTTTCAAAATGCAATCGCATGACTATAACTGGTCTTTATCTTTAATACTTTCTGTCCATCAACAAAACACAAGCAGAAGATCAACATGGATACCTCCCTGACCAACATCATGCTTCAACGCCGAGTGACAGACACATCAGAGTTATTACCTGAGGAGTTTGACAAAGGGAGCGGGTGAGTGACGGATATAGAAATACCTGAGGGGAGAATGAGTCCCTCACCTCACCCAGGCTTAATACCTGAAGGTTTGAAGATCCTACAGTCAATCCCAACTTGGTTTATGAACTTGGACTAGTCTCTCACACAGACCTACATTGTGAAAAGCTGATTATTAAATGCATGCCCACCCACTCATGGACAGCAATTGAAAATGACAGGGGTCCACTCCACAATCTACATACCGTATGTGAAAACAAATTACTCCGGACCCTAAGGCCAAATAAAAAAAAAAACATGTTTAGCGTCCTGTTTTTTCAAAAAATAGGAAGGAGGAGGCCCTTTTTATTTTTTATTTTTTATTTCAAAATGGCCGCTCAAAATGGCCGCTCGGTACATTTTCCCTGACAGTCGGGCTATTTTTCAAGATGGCCGCCAACAATTTTTTTTTTTTTTTAAATCAGAAAAAGATCCATTTTAGCAGTGTTTATCATGTTTTTTTTCTTTAAAAAAAAAAAATCCAAAAAAATATTCAAAAAAAAAGGAAGCGGGCGGGGACGCTAAACATGTATATTTTTTTTAATGGCCTAACATTCTATGAAGTTAGACAAGGGGCACATGCCCTACAGACTCTAGGAATTTAAATCTGGACCCCTCTGAAATTGAAAGTGTGGACTGTGGATCCATGCTGAAGGCCACAACATCTTGCTAGTGGCTATGACTGGGTTTTGAAGAAAAAAAGTAGATAGGGCAAGATTTGACCATATTGTAATTTTCTCTAATTGTGATTACAAATGTTACCATGAATAATATCATCAAGATTGCAGAGTAGTACCCGTATCAGCTTTTGAGTGAGATAGAAGACCCAATCAGCTGCAAATCCTACAATGTAGCAACCATCACACTAATCCAATTACTATCAACAAAATATAAAGTATAAGGGCCTATCCAGTCAGTCCGCAACGCCCGCGATAATTAGGCAGAATGCCCAAATTTACACAGCACCCGGAAGTGCGATAAATAGTCGTATTTCGTGTCCCGCGATTTGCGAGATTTCGCGAGACTTTTGCACAGGTCAACAAACTTTATCGCAGCTGCTATGGCTTTCACTGTGCTGCGTAGCATGTAGGGGTAAGTGTATCTCCATACTTTTCTACGTATTTTGATATGAAATTTTCCTAATTTTACCGCATCTAAGTGATTGTAAATATTCATTGAAATGTGTCCATATTTTCCTTCTTTCGTAGGAGGTATTCTGACATTAACTTGCATTTAGCGTGTTCCTGACTGGTATAAACGATGTTTTTCCCCAATTGTTTGATTTTTTACAAGAACAATGTTGGCAGAAGTGAAAAAGCGCAGAGTTCGATTGATGCACGATGTATTTTATTAGCTTTTATGGCCATGAAAGTTACTCAGTTTTCGATTTTCAACCGGAAGTTGTGTGACGGCTACGTTAAAATCACTCATTTTTGCCGATATGGCGCGAAAAGTGTACGTTTCGCCAACATGGCCGCACTTTCGTAGTCATCACCGCGACCGCGTACCGGTCCCATACGTAGCCTTTTCTGTACCGATCCGGCATAAAACAAAGCCATAATCTGATCTGGGGCCCTCGACTTACGTGTACTATCCCATTAAATTAGCAAGCTCTCTTGATAATATTTATGCTTAATCCATTTTATTTTTACACGAATTTAACAGTCAACTGTGAGAGTTAAACAGTGACTCTGGCGTCTGGTCAGACTCAGATAATTATATTGTTAATATAGACCTAGGGATTCTCAAACTAGTTTGGTTGTGCCTTTGGCTTTGGTTCTGGTCAACTCAAACTTAACAACCAGCCATAGAAATAAGCAGCATTTCCCTTGTGCGAGTTGTTTTATGATTATGAACAAAGCAGAATCGAAACAAAAAGCCAAAGTTAAACACTTACATTTTACAACTTGTGCACATGTGGAAAAATGAAGGGAAAACTTCATGAATTTGACACCTGTAATTTGTTTTCATTAATTTTTTTTTTAATGCAAGCAGGTTTTGTCTACCATAAATGGCTAGCTACTTTGATCAGATCTTTTAAAATCCCCATACCTGAACTAAGCCATTTTATATTCCTTCTTATCATTTGTCATTTGCCAGGACCGAAGAATACAAGAACAGCTTCTATCCTCGTACCATTTCGCAATGGAATCAACTACCAGCCGGCAGCCACCATCATCAAAGTCAACATCAGCCAAGTCTTTCAATACCAAGGTTTGGAGCTACATGCAGAATGACCACTCAGCGCAGCTGTACACAGGCGGGCTAGAGCGTCGATGTGGCTCTACTTCATCTTAAAATTAGATGATGTCTGCAACCCACTGTATTTTTATGAGCACCTTTTTATTTTTATTTTTGAACTCTGCAC
The DNA here is from genome assembly GCA_035222895.1 of Strongylocentrotus droebachiensis. Classification (NCBI taxonomy): domain Eukaryota; kingdom Metazoa; phylum Echinodermata; class Echinoidea; order Camarodonta; family Strongylocentrotidae; genus Strongylocentrotus; species Strongylocentrotus droebachiensis. The sequence goes on along the minus strand of JAVYIG010000542.1, from coordinate 504,236 downwards.
CCTCGGTTGTGATGTTTGTTGACAGTTTGCAATGCCACAGAAGTCTGGACGTATATACCAATTGGTCCTGTCCAGTACCACCTTAGATGTAGATGTTGTTGTGTTTCTGACGGATGCACTCAACCATCGAAACTTGCGGAACATTGACAACAAATTAACTAAGACACAGACTTCACACATCAGTCTCCATTGCATTTCTGGATCAGCATTTGCTGGACTTCACATAGGAACAAACAATCTTGAAAGCGGAGTTTGGGAGAAGGACGAGAAGGATTTTGTTCAGTTTATTCTTTCAGTAAAAGAAAAATCCATTTCAAGTGATTACATTTTTGTATCTTCGAAGGTGGGATTCCAGAGCTTTACATGAACAAAGCATTTATTATAATAAAAAACTGATTGAACTGTCACCGTTATACAATTTAAAGATGTTTTACTCTGATAATACTTTTATTCTCAGTGACACATGTTATGCAAGTAATGGTCTCAAGCAGGGAACAAATTAATATTTATTTTTCGGGGGCTACTTTTCAAGCTTGCCTGCATATAAATAACACTCTAAAATTTGTTTTGCATTGAACTCTATGCAAATTTGATCTTCTTTTTTGGGGCATTTCGGGGGCTATTTCGTCCTGAGCCCCCTGTGTATTTTTCACTGGTCTCAAGTTTTCAACATACATGTCAAAGTCAGTTTATAAATAAAATATGAATATTATAAAATGGAAATGTTATTCCTAGTCCAATTTCATTTATAATTATTTATCATTAGTAGTAGTCTTAATAATATATTTTTTGTTTAACCAGGTATGGTGATAATGATGACGATGGCGATGATCATGATGGCTATGGTGATGACGGTGATTATGATGATGGTGATGGCTATGGTGATAATGCTGATGGTGATAATGCTGACGGTGATTATGATGATGATGGTGATGGCTATGGTAATAATGCTGACAGTGATTAGGATGATGATTATGATGATTGTGATGGCTATGGTGATAATACTGATGGTGATGATCATGATGGCTTTGGTGATTATGATGATGGCAATGGTGATGGCGATGATCATGATGGCTATGGTGATAATGATGGTGGTGATGGCAATGATCGTGATGGTGATAATGCTGACGGTGATCATGATGTCTATGGTGATAATGCTGATGGTGATTATGATGATGGCAATGGTGATGGCGATGATCATGATGACAGTGATTATGATGGTGATGTTAATAGTATTAGTGGTGATGATGATAATGATCGTGATGGCGATGATGACTTTGATGATTGTGATAACGATGTTGAAGGTCAAAATTAGAATATTATTAATTTCATTTGCGCCCTTTCAACCCACCACACATTAAAATTTCTATCCGATGCTCATTACCATATAAACAAAAACAGAAAATAAATAATCAGATATATATTTTGCGGGTCACTATAAAACAAAAACAAACAGAAAAGAGAATAAGGGAAAGAATTTTGTAATTATTTTATTTCTAAATATACACATGCACTGGAGTTACATAAATTGAACAAAAGAAACATCAAATAAAATATTACTATCAAAGAATGCCTGGGGATTACCAAAATAAAAAATCATTGATTAGTCCATGGTTTGCAATTTAAATAAAAACACATTTCAGAACTTTTACAACCAACCGCCTGCAATACAGCCATGAAATTTATAAGCAGGGACGGGAACAATCATATTTTATTTTTCAATCACAATACCAATGCCAAATGCTCCCCCCCCCCCCCCCAAAAAAAAGGTTTGTATTTTCACAAATTACATTTGAGAAAGAAAATGTGTCTTTGTTAAAATGATATCAAAGCCTGGCCAAAAATAGCACATAAAGACACTCAAACCCTCCCCACTGTCCCTTATTCATTCTGGAAGTGGTATTCTATGGTGTACTTGATTGTACTTGAGTACGTATCCGCATCCAACTTGTACTCTGCAGCTCTGTAGACTTCTATTATTAAGTAGCGCATGAGTATGATACACAACAATGAGTATGTGGGGCAATAGAAAGCCTCTACGTCCGGGGGTTACGCACCAGAGTGTAATACGTGGATATCCCTAATCACCGTCTATCCTCCGTGCGTGTTCATGTCCAGCGCACGGACACAAAACATCGATAATCGACGCAAAGCTAGATATAACGTAGTATCCCCCGGTTGGCACATGACGTCATACTCTGATGACCCACGCATATCGTCTGTGTCACCGCTGTTGAATATGTTGGAATGAACATGGTGTTGTATTTACCGTGTTCCTGACTGGTATAAAGAAGTAAAATAAAGGAAACAGTGATGGTTGGAAAGTTTGTATATTTATCATCACAATGAACCAAATTACTTTTTGATGCAGTAGCGTTTTCATATATTTTTTTAATGCTGCATATCGTTAAGTTGCTATGTTTTTTAGACTGTTTTAAATGCTCTTTTTAGAGCATGTTAACGTTAAAAAAATATCTTGATGTTTTGTAACGATGGATTATTTGGTCTATCTTCTTTATATTGGTACATAAATGATAAAAATACATAGAGAAACATTGATGCAATCATAATTTTCATGTACCAATGTTTTCTGCTTATTGTCCGTTTTTACCGTACATGGCTTGCATACGACTTGTGTAAATACGTGCGAATTCGCGGACGCTGCGGACTGACTGTATCTCTGACAGGTTGGGTTAAAATACACTGTACTATGCAATTTTGAGATAATTATTTGAAGACCATTCTGCATCTCTATCAGAAAGAATTTATATATAAATGTTCAACTCCAATCCTATAGCAATTTCTTAGAAAATCTCGTCATAATTGAATAATATGGTGTGCAGGGGCTTTTCATGCTGAAATTAGAGCTGACTGAAACATATTTAAAAGAACATACCGGTATATCCTAATCATGTCATCATCTAGGCTTTTCATGAAGAGTTATATTATAAAGGAGATATTGAAGCCATAGATGTAGCAATACATTGCTCCGCAGTCAATATCCTACATGTACACTAACGAATTTCCTAACTTTAACCCTGGATAGAGCTTATATACATGTACATGTACCTAACCGTCATTTGGTTCAATGATAACAATTTTAGAATGTGCAATGTACAGATTTTATTCAACTTTTTCTGCATTCTTATGTGGCAGGTTAAATTCAGCTAATTTTTAGTGTTCATCAAATCAACAGAGCATTCTTGAAATCCAAAATATAAGATAATGGTTAGAATCAGTCAGCATTTAAATAAGCTTAATTCAGAACTGTGTATTGTTACATCGAAGGTCACCAAAGGGCCCAGCTACAGTAACTACAGGTAAACAATGAGGATTTCCGCTTCAGAAGAACAGGGAATTGAAGGATGACAATAGGCTTGAAGGGGGTGAAAAGAGGTCCCCCAAGAAACACAATGATGGATGGTAGAAGAAGAAAGCAATCAATATATTAAGGAATACATGATAGGATAGGTACAGGGCAGACAGGTGTCAAGTCTTGTACAATGCTGAAGGGGATCTCTACTTGGTGATAACTCCTCTATGTATATGTACTGGACATTTAGCATGACTTGTGTATGCACAAGAAATTTTTCATGAAATGAGGGGCACTGCATAAATAATACAAATAATAATAAATGACATCATGTATAGTGTGCATATTGCCACTGTATTAGTGCACAGGAAAGGGAGCAAGAACAAGAATTACATGTTTGATAGCCCAGTTGTTGTTTTTTTCTTGAAGGTTTTGGTGATTGCAAAATGATTTCAAATTTAGGTGAACAAAAGTTAAAAATTGAAATATTTAGTTTCCTTAGTATATTTGGAATAAGTGCTAACTTGGTACATATAGAAACATGGTGTATTTCTGAATGAATTCTTATAATGTTGTAAAAGTGATGACCCTTAAAAATAGTGTTTAAACTGGGAACATATGATTATAAATGATTCTTATTAGCTACAGTATGTGCTTTTCTGATAAAACCTGCTTTTATCAATCTCATTGATTTCCTACGTTTTATTTATAATAAAAACACATTTATTATACTTGAATAAACCATTGATGCACTCAGAGGGAGAACGTTGGATGCACAAATCATCAGGGTCTCGTAAATATGGCAAATTGGCAATCTCTGCTGAATGACAAAGATAATTGCCAAGACATTCGACTCGAAGTCATCCATCAATTTGAGATGTCTCTCAAGAAAGGAACAAGATGATGAATTATCTTGAAGACGGAGTAGTTTGAGTCTACACAAGGTCCTATTACATCTCAGATCCTAACCAGGCTAAATTGATTCCTAAAACATGGAGCTTGGTTCAACAAAAATAAAAACAAATAATGTCACGGTACATGCTTCATTAAATGTCAAATGTTCAATTGTAACAATTAAAAATGTTTTAAGAAGATGGATTGTTTATCAATATAATTTACTCTAGGTATGAGAAGTAAAAAACAGTGAGTTTTACCCCAAAAAATAAACAATGTTAATTTGAATTAAGAATAAGAGGATCAGTATACACATTTCTACTCCCTTCCATACCAAATTTATGCATAAAAGCTTTAGTGAAGCCCCTCGATACAAATTATTTTAATCGCCTGTTACAAATAAATTTATCTCAAAATTCTGAATTCAAATTGCATACGTAAGTTTTTGCTACATGTTGGTAGGACAAATGTTATGTTTTGCCCTACCTAGCAACACGTAATATATGCTATTTGGCATTCTGACTATTAAAATACAATTTTTCATAATAGGTAAATGAAATAATTAGTATCAAGGAACTTAGGTATGAATTTGATTACATTACGAAAATGGCCTATTGAGTATCTCTCAGTCAAAGATGCCTATTTGATAATCAATGTTCGTACAGATGTGATAAATGCAACATAAGAGTCACATTTAAAAACAAATTATCTATAGAAGTAAAAATTAGAGGTATGTAGAGATCTGGGTGGAACTTTAGTTTCATACATTTTACCTTAAATAGCAATCAAAGACTTACAAACATATTTCATGGAAATAAAATCATTGCATTTATTAACTGATATCTCAGGGCAAATCTTCAGTGAATTACCCCTTTAAGATGGTAAATGCACATTCTCAAAGACAATCTGATGTAACTTTAATGTACTTTACACCCTTATACATGAATGCAAGGGTAAATATCATTATTTACAAAGCTGTGGATTCTCAAGTCTGTCTGCACACTAAGAAGGTGGGGATTTATGAACTCAAATGACTCAATGTGAATAACATTGATTGTATGTTCATCTCATCATGATCTATGTTGCACTCTACAAGAGTACATAACATTGCCATCTGCTACAATATATCTGCTTTCTCCTCGATATCTCATGTATTCCAGAAAGCCTGGAGTGAAATATCACAACCTCAGGATCCCACTCCCCTAAATTCATACCTTTCACCAACTCTACGCCCGGGATGCAAATTAGTATTAATCTAATCATACGATACTCATTTGGAAGGCAGCTTCAATGGCGGCGCAGAACATGTTAATCCCTTTAAAAACCCACTTATTGCGTCTCAATTTTATTAACCCTTTGCAGCCTGCGGGGGTGGTGTATATGATTTCGACTTTGTCATTCTCCCCCTCTCTCTTTCTCTCTGTACGCTCCAGGCAATGACGATACAGCAAATTGATGAGCCTAGTGATCGCTAGTCTACTCTGCCAAACCCCTCCTGTAAAGGATACATGTGTTAATTAATAAACAAGAACCAACATGGATGTACATAAGTCATTTAAGTGCTTAGAGACTTCTGTGGTAAGCGCTTTATAAGCAATGTTTTTTTTTATTCTTTTTTTTTATTATTATTATTTTTTTTTTTTTTTAATTTCTCTCTCAAACTCAAATGATTAGATCTGCTCCATAATTGTACATTTTCTTAACCAATGCTATTAAACACAGCAGTCCCTGATTTCATTGAGGTAGTATGCCAAACAAATACATAGCTTGGTTCAGATTGAATTGTCTGAGGTTACATAATTGTACTTTTGTACAATTGATAATTTTATAGATGATTGGCATACTTTAGCACTTATCTTTACATAGAGTGCACTCTGAATTCATCTACACTGTATGCTTAGGCCTGCATATTGACTTAAATCAGTTATTTTCAAGTATGCAATAGAAATGAAATGGATAATATTATGCCCTTATTAGGAGTACAGTCATGACAGTATGCACGAGTAGGTAAATTCATGTACATATAGCCTAGCTCGAAGGCTAAATTTGAATTTTCCCCATGGATGATTATAAGACTCTGCATTAAATTAGGAAATGTAGAAGGTATTCATGGGATAGGTGAAATGTAATACACAGTGAGTTTTGTTTTTTCAAATATTTTTTAAGAAAACAATTGGAAGGCAGGTTAATTCCACGACAATATCAAGCTCAAGCATACTGGAGTCTGGGAGATGAGATTGTGAGACTACACTATTCACCTTACCAGACCAAACATTTGTCATCAATGAAAGTGGTGACTAACACCCTGGATATATTGTGCTCATCTTAATTGTGCAATCATTTGTGCATACACGCGTTGGAGAAAAATTAAATTTGGCATGAATGTTACGCTGATGAGGAATCCCCATCCACATACTAATAAGATGACAGTGAAATATGGGGGAGAAATATAGTGAATAATACACCCCCCCCCCCCCCAATCTATCCCTGCATTTCAACTACTTGGACATGAACTTGGGCTTTAACAGGCAAAATGCAAACTGGAAAACATAGGGAGCATTATACAGACATTTTCTTCATTCTCATAATCATTTAATAGCTGAACAATTCAGAGGTTCCAATAGACTCAGTGGCCAATTGTACCATTTAAAATAGACTCCTTCAATAGATACAATCAACCAAAGCAAGAGGTCACATTCTATTACAATATCCGCATTCTTCCAAGCACAATAGATTTTTATGAGGGTATGGAATTTATACTATCCATTTGTAATGGGTCAGTAAATGAGTAATAATAATCCGATCACCAACACATCAAATTTAACAACTAGTTTGTCCAAATTCAGTGGACCTAGCAATGGTGCTACTTTTTAGGGCCAGTCACACATATACAATTAATGAGGTTCAACAATTGATTTTTGAACCATGATCCAGATCATATGTTGTTTTAACTAACTATATTAGCAAAAAGTCTTGAGTTTCAATAATTAGATGTGAATATGAAGATTGCCACAATGACTTCATGTATGTATAACTTATTTCCCATGGTAATTCGCTCCAATAGAGCTACATGTATAACAAAACCCCTCAAACAAATGCAATGTCAGCATCTCACTCTATCCCTTACGCTTAGTTACATGTAGATGAAGCACATATCAGAACTTTCCATCCGAAGTTACCATCTCAATTCTGAATCTGTTGCTCAATTGCCCAATACTGAATTCAATGCACAAAAACTTAGAAAAACATCCCCTGAAGCCATGCAAGTTATCACAAAAATTCATCTCAATTTCAATTCCTATTTCTTAAACTAAATTGAAATTGATATATTCGCTAGGCATCCCACAAGAAGAGATGAAATTCATCTCGCGTATTTCTGATTCCGATGGCTCCCGTGAGTGCAGGGACGGAACATGCTGCAGCCAGATTACGCTTCCATATTTACCACCCACCGGACCCAAAATCAGCTCAATTTGGAGGTTCCTAAATTGGGGTCAGAGAGAAAAATTCCATTGGGTTCATGCACAAGTGGTTGTGAAGGGTGCATTCTTACTACACAGACACAGCGTTGAGAGTACAATGTTTGATATCCGTTGTACTCTGTACTTAGCCAGTAATATTAATCATAAAAATTAAAGTAAATTAACATTCCAAATGCCACAATGGGAGCATAATGAACTCCCCACAATCAATCATCAAATCTTATGGGGGATGTGGGATGTACAACAATTGCTGTGCATCATTTTTCTACACTAAATAAATTCCTACCTTAAACCCAGGACCCAACACTGTACTTGACTCTAAATCTAAAAGCCTTCGGTAACCCTAACGTTGTACCTTTGACAAAATAAAGCTGGAGTAATTGTCCCAGGAGCAAATGTTGGGTCGCCATTTTGGGAGCACACAAATTCACCATGACTCCCAACAATATCTCTTTGACCTCTGTGACCACTTTGAAAGGGAAATCTAAGTAGTGTTTCAAATGGTGTCTTTCATAGATTCAAGAGAACATAATTGAAGATTGATCACACTAAATTATTAAAAAATAGCCTACCTACATGGAGCAGTTACTATAGGCATGGTTCTAGGCCCTATCATTCTCAAATGTAGATTGATATGTCCTTGTAAGCAAGCAGCTTATTCCATTAGCATAGATTCATCATGATTAATGGCACTTAATTGGTTTAAATAGGTCTGATCCTTGTGAACACTAATAAAGATGATTCAAAACTCCATGTTGTATACTGACAAAACACAAGGTATTTTGTTTGCATTGAAGTCTAGATTTATACTCATTTATTCCACCAGAGATTTTGCAATAGGCGAGGGTTGTAAACTTTTAGATAAGTTTTTTATAGAAGAAATATCATATTACAATGAAGAACGGGGCTAAACAGCAGTGAGAACATGCCCGCACCCCTCCCTCTCCACTCCACAGGAGCTTACAACCTCAAGGGTAAGTTAACATGTATTTCTAAGATGAATGGATAACACCCATCTACTGTGCTGAGGTGACCTTAAATGACCTGCCATTTCAGATGAAATCCTCCAAGTCAAGTTATGCACAGGTCCAAGGTCCTCAAATCCTTGCAGGAGGAGAACAAATGGACCGTTTTCAAAGTGAGAGGGTGACTTTTTGGTAGAAGCTGGACGAATTGTGTACGCAATCACGTGTACAACTGGTGTTATACAAGGGGAACAAGAAACTGAAGGCTTTTGGAAAGAGAGTGGGCTAATTGAGAGAGAGTGATTCAATTACCTGCACTTTGGAACATTAAAAAATAAGGAACTTCCCTGACTGGTTTTATTTTCTCTCTTATTTTCATTAAAATAATATCATGTACAAAACACTAAATTTAGACAGATTTTGGTAGAAGTTAGAAATATCTTTAACAAATTAAGGCAATGTTAGCTTTGGGTAATTGTAAAAGCAAGATTGTCAAAGAGTACAATGAGACTCATCTGAAATGTTCATAAAAGTATTGATATCTGCCAAAGGAATCTGAAAAGTTTTGTGATTGATAAATATTAAATTATACAAGATGTTGTTCCAATCATCAACAAAATTCTACATGTACTTACATCAACTTACATTTATTTCTAGCAAAACCCCCAGGCTTTTGCACAGAGCAATAATTGTGACCTGAACAAAATACACTCAATTATTTAGAGGGTCACATCTGAGAATCTTATAATGTGGCATATTTACACAGCCAAAAAAAATATTTTGATTTTGATTTTTTTTTTGATTTTTTTTTTTTTAGTAGTACAAATAAGCAACTTGTTGCTGCTTTGGATGCGACCACACGAAAGCGAGGAGGGTCACGTGACTAAAAACCGGAATCATTCATTAATGTTTTCAGAGCATTTACACTGCAAAACACAGTGAAATTTCTGCCAGCGTTTCAAAAAGCTACACTCCAGAGGTGTTTTTATTTTTTCTTGGGGGGGGGGGGGGGGAGTTTGTTGTGTTTACTAGCAGATGCCTAGCAACTTCTGACAAATCACCAGAATATGAGAAAAATCAATGAATTTTGTTAGTAGTATAAATCAGGTATAAATGCAGCACACAATGTATTTCGGTAAGGCTAAATTACAAAAATGAAGTGTTTCTCGTCCCCGCCCGCCTTCTTTATTTTTTACTGTTTACCATTTAGAAGGAAAAAAACCTTTTGTCATACACTGTATCAGTATACTCGCATAGCACAATATCTGTGAATAAATAGGCTTGGCCAGCTAAACTTAGCATGGCCGCCTTTTTGGAGAAAAAAATTGCAAAATAGTAAATAGTAATGCCCTGTCTCCTCCTTTTTTTTAAAGTCCGGACAAGAAACACATAATTTTTGTTCTTTGGCCTAAGGGGTAAAAGAAAAGTTTATGACCTCCATAATACAAATTCACAAAGTCATAAAGATAAGGAAAAACACAAACAGGAAATTTGAAACAGTCCATGCCAAATTCAGGGAACATTCCCACGAGGATCTTTAATTTGTACAGTCATCTTTATTCATTGATGCAATTATTCTTCATTAAAGCAGGTAAGCAAACATCAGTGGAAGTAATGATCGTTTAATGATACAAGTTTCTAAATTCCTAATACCCTAACAATTAACAAGATCTAGATAGCATATCATAATACCAACAATTGACCAAACAAAACAAAATACATTAACTCACTGGAATGGCCAAGAATTGATTGGTTTGAAATCAGTTTAGAGACCATTTGGAGTCTGTTTGGCAGTGTGATTGAGTTATAAGCGTAAACTGTATTTTGATCCTGGATTAAATATTCTACCCAAAAAAGTACATGATACAGATGCATTCAACTCTGTGAGTTATCAAGCTTTTTTACCCATGTTCCATACTGTATTTTATTGACAAGTTATCAACTCATGTCATGTAGGCATCTTTAATTCTTGAAAGGTGAATTCTCATTGTTGTCTTATTTTATCTAGTTTTCTAGAAACAGACTTATCCCGGCTATCTCTCATTATAAACAACATACATGTACAATCTGACCTTAGACCAGGGTTTAAGCACAATGCTAATTACAAGATAACTTATCATCACTACATGTATCTGTTCAGTTTTCAGAAAAAAATATGTTCACATATGTACACTATACATTCTTACATAATTGGGCTCGTATGTTCCATACTCTGTTCATTTGTGGTATCGGTTTGGCGTGGTTTTCCTTCCTTCCTTCCTGCACACTGATGTGCAATGTGTAATCCAAGAATATAAGAATATTTCATTTTGCCTACGTTTTACATGTATATATTACGTATTTTTACAATGTGTGACCAAAACAATCTTCCATGTATTCTTGTGAATTTGGATGAATAAAAGAATTGAATTGATTATTGAATTGAATTGAATAAAAGATATTTTTTGAAGCACCTGAATCAAAATGTAAGTAAATAAATGATTGTACAAGCCAACTGTTGAACGATAATGTGCTTTTATATTTTTTGAAAAAGGGTACCGGTAATTGTTACATTGTTTTCATTATTGTTTTTTCCTTTTTGTTCTAGTCAGCTTAGCAACAACAATCCTCCTGTCTTGCTAGCCCAACCGACAAACAGCCAAAGTGTTATTTTCAGTTGAATCCTCATGTGGACAAATTTACTCTGCAAACCTTTGTTTAGATTGTCACAACATATTACAATTTCGCTGCAAATGTCTTGACAGGTACAAGACCAATAGAAATGCCATGTCACAGGGAAAAAAATACACTGGGGCTTGGGGCAAATTAGCCCCCTGAAAGTCATAAAAGAGCCCCCAAATTTTGCATAGAGTTCAATGCAAAACAAATCAAAGAGTGTTATTTTCATGCAAGAAAGCTTGAAAAGTAGCCCCCAAAATTTGTAAAGTAATTTTTTCTCTGCCATGTCATGTAGCCCAAATCCCTGAGCTCTAATTATCACTTCTCTACCTACGGGCTCTGCAGGATTTGTAAAAATCTTGTTGCTAGGTTCAGGCACACCTGCAGTGACTTCCCTGCCCCATTACTTCCTAATTTACTCACAACGACTTCCAGATGAGGGAGTTAGTCCGTTAAGTTTGTCGGATCTAAACGAGATTAGGCCAGTGAACTTCCACGTCAGGGTGACAACAACTACTGGCCTTGGCTTTCAAAGTCGTACTTTATGATTTGAAGTTACAAACCCAGTTGTGTAATATTCCCTGGCCTTACTTGGGGCAGCTGTCACCCAATCGACCATAAAACATTAAAATAGGTAGAATAGGCCTATGGTTCATTTACATGGTATATCTGTTAAGACTAGAGGGCCAGACTAGAGGGCCAGAACAGTGCTAATACTGCAAATAATGATATGAGTTCCATTTAATACCAATGCAGTTAATTCTGCTGCCAGATTTAATACTGTTCACCCTTTAGGCTATAAGCAAACAACAGTTTCAAAAGGACAATAAGTACAATTTTGTAATCATGCCTGCTTCACCGGTTTTAACCTTATAATTCTGTTTAGATTTGCCACTTGAATGCATTTATTGAGCTTTAAAATTTATACAGTACATATATATTCAATGAAATATGTATTTGTATCTTAGCAATCAGTGCTGCAAAAAAAGGAGAAGAGCTTATTTCAGCATTTTTTTTCTCATAAATTTTGACAAAAAGTACAGAATAGCCATTTTGGGCTTGAATTTTAAAAAAGGCCACAGCTTTCATCAAGCATTCCTACAAGTACATGTACATATTTTTGTCATGTTAAATATATATTTAAACTCTGATAATAAGATTGTCTGTAAAAAATTGAAAACCTGGGATATAATCCAAACAGATATAATTGTACATGCTGTAATAAAGATTTTATATTTCATAAATTTAGGACAATCATAACCTTCGAAATAAGATCTCCAACAATTTTGGGGTTTATATTTTTCATTTCCCCAGATTCATTAGAATCACCCTGAGGCTACTACTTATTATTCAAGCAATCTCTTTTTTTCTGCTGATACTATCCTTGCTCAAGATTGTACCAAACTGATCTGACTCCAAGAAATTCAATTTCAATTGATCTGGTTTGCAGCAGAGAAGGTCTTACAATTACAGGAAAGATCTTACAACACGTGTCCTCATGAAGCATCCACTTGTACAGCTGATGATTTTCTGAGGGAATTTTCATTAAATTATGTTATGATATAAATGATAAATTGTTCTTCTTCCCCTTTCACATTTCAAAAGCAATGCAGATGGCCTTATGATGCAATTTTGAAATGTAATTACAGTTAATCTACATGTCGCACAAATCAGATTAGATTTACTTGGACATTGTGATGCATTATCTTGATATCAGCCTTATCAATAATCCCTAAATGTTAAGCCTAATTGCAAATGAAAAATAATGGTAACAAAATTGTCAAAAAAGCTGATTTTACTGGAATTCCCATTTCTTGTCAACAAAATTTTTAAAAGTCTCAAATGTTTTATAAATACCCTGAGTATATTGTGTGTACATACATGTATGTACAGTGTATATTACGATAATAATACTGGTATGCGATGCACTGGTTTTTCACCTAATATTTCTGATTTGGAGCAAAAATGAAAGAAACCAGGCAAGAAATTAATTTAGCAAGTCTGAAATATATTGGCTTGAAGAAAATGGATATCTAACAGCCAAAAGGCATACAATTTGCCCAAAGCAGCTTCAAATTGTATTTCCAGCATTTGTGGGACTGTAGTTTCGTGTATTCCATTACATTTTACTGAGCATATCCTAATAACAAAAAGATGCCAAAATATAAAACCTCCAATTTACATACTATGGATTTTACTCCTACACACACATAAAAACATATGTCAGACAAAATACATGTGAAAGTCCACGGCACTGGCTTTGAATCGAACATGCCACGATGGCTTTTCCTCCTCCCCACGACAGAGATGACTCATCTTACGGGACCAATGCTCTTCATTACCAACTACATTTTGTGCTCCAATTTTCCTTCAATCCTCCGCAGCTCTTCATGCAAAGGTTGGCTCAACCTTGTACAAGCATCGGATACTTGAGATCCACTCTTATATTCATTGAATGCAGAAGGAGGTGGACAGAGACATAATACATTGACATGAATTATGAAGCTTGTTGTAGCGAGCAAGATAAATGTATGTAGAATATTGTGACAGTTTGTTGGGGGACTGAAGAGAGAGAAGGTTCCTCGAAAATCATTTCATTAACATGTATGTTACTCAAAAGATAAACATTATTTTTAGTTGAGCAAGAATAAATGTCATCTACATTTTATAAATCATAACTGACAAGTCCATTCTCTTCATTACATTTTAGTTCTCTCTCCCACCCCAACCCCCTCTCTCTCTCTATTAATCTCTATCTCTCTCTCTTTCTCTCTCTCTCTTTTCTGTTTACCCATTACCAAAATTTGTGAAACATTTTCCTTTTTTTTTAAGTGCTAGGCAGCTTATCATAAACATTAACTACAGATTTAAAATGCACTTTCTAATGGCAATGTCCATCATGTAGGCCCTACTGATTTGCAATATTCTGTTCTCATAGCAAAACCACTATCTTTCTCAATATACACTTTCTTTTTTTTCAATGATTATCCATCCTTCTGCACTTACTGTACTTCAGACAATCAGGGAAATTCCCATAAATGTCACCAAAAAAAAAAACATTACCCGGTACTCAAATTTGTGAGAACTTGATATAAAGTAAAAGTGCTAATCTTTCACTTTTCTGAAAAAAAATATTTTTTGGGGAATAATACTCATATGGGAATTCATTCAGTCCTGCAGCTGCTTTAATAGAAAATCCATTTCCACCCTCAACAAAATACAAGTTCATCATCATTACCACAACTATTAAAAAACCACATCATTACAAACCCCGCCCCCCCCAAAAAAAAAAAAAAAAACCATCACCACCATCCACCACCTGTTAATTATCGTAATTATTAAGCATAATTATTTGGGCTCAATCCATTCATTCAAAGACATTTTCCAACCACAAAATACAAAGTTAAGAAACTAAGGATAAAGATAACTTAATTTTGGACAGGTATTCAAATGTATAGTCTTTAGATTTTAGAGGGTGAAAGGGGAGTGAGGCCAGATAATGAGATACGACCATGTTTCAATTAACAAACAAACAAAAATACCTTCTATCCAGGCTCCAACGTCTCTCAAAAGAAAGCGGCATTTTGCTTGAAATTTCCTTTACAATCCGCTCTGCAAATGTCCTTTGTTCACTAAAATCCAGCAGCGTTTTAGCCTCAACACTGCATTGAATGTCAGTCGACCAGGCCAGGCCAGGCACGAAACCCCAGCACAGCGCGGCGCTCGCCACCCCTACACAGCCCCTGCAGCTGCGGGCCTAGGGTCCATTCACCCCCGCCAAAC
The DNA here is from genome assembly GCA_035222895.1 of Strongylocentrotus droebachiensis. NCBI lineage: Eukaryota > Metazoa > Echinodermata > Echinoidea > Camarodonta > Strongylocentrotidae > Strongylocentrotus > Strongylocentrotus droebachiensis. The sequence goes on along the minus strand of JAVYIG010000542.1, from coordinate 489,141 downwards.
TCGAGAAGAGATGCCAAGTCGATGAAAGGCTTGAACGGGACGGACAGATCCAAGAGTGCTCCAGATAAAACCTGCAGACCAAATCACTGCTTAAAAATGAAATATTTCCGTGATTCGGTATCAAGTTCTTCCATCGTTGACTTCCTAACAAGCTACAGAATTGCACGTGGGGAAAACAAGGTGGTTTACGAGAGGTAAACAATCAGTCGACCGCCTTAAAGTACCTTACCAGCCATGTTGCGAAGTCATTTCGACGCATCCATTGTTCTGAGAGGGTGAAGTCATTCACCTCTATCCGAGCGTAGCTTTTCACTTTATTGATATTTCGAATCTTCGCAATCAGAACGCAGATGACGCTATATCAAATTAATACATTGGTTGTATTTATTTTAAAATAACATTTTCTCTTCATATTGGGGGGGAATCACGACCATTGAAACAGCAGACACATAACTAGGAGTATGATGAGGTGATCATATTTGCCACCCTAATTGCAAAAATAAAAAGGACAGAAAAAGAGATATCGGAGAAAGATAGAAAGAGAGCGACTGAGACGGACCAAAGGATGAACACAAAGGATAGACCAAAAAATGAAGAAAACTGTATACCGGTAGTCATTTGAAACAATGTGAAATAAGATTTTGGGTTGGTAATTTTTATAAAGGATAATTTAATACTTGTATCAGTAATCAAACAAATCATATGATGCCAATTAAATGATTTAAAACCACACCAGAGATGACTTTGGGAAGAATTTTATATACCGGTATGTATCTAGCATTTTACTACTTTTCAGTAGCATCATTAAGTAGAGGTGTCGTAGTCGTGTGGTTTAAGAACTTAAGGTGAAATGTAAAGGTTGTGGGTTCGATCCCTGTCAATGCATCAGGCGCGGATCCAGGATTTCTTAGGGGAGGGGGCCCAACTTTTTTTTTTTCTGCTCCCGAAAATGTGAAAATCGCGCCAGCCGAAAAGTCGCTCAGTGGGGGGGGGGGGGGGGGGGGGGGGGGGGGTAGTGAGCACATTTTTTTTTTTTTTGGTCCTCGAAAATTTTAAAATTTGGACCCCCCAAAAAGGTAAAAATCGTGTGATTTTACATGATTTTTTTCTCAAGGGGGGGGGGGGGCCCGGGCCCCCCCTGGATCCGCCACTGCAATGCATTAATGTTCTTTGGCAAGGCATCAATCTACATTTGCCACTCCATACCTAGGATAGAAATGGGGACCTGGGGGGTGTTTCATAAAGAGTTTGTAAAGTTAAGCATGACTTTATGAACGACTTGTATATGAAGTGCCAGATAGGATGCCCAGTTTTTTCTGATATTTCCAATAACCTCAATTAAATTATGGCAAAAAATACTATTTGCATTAGAAATGGTTGTTATAATAAGAATGTTAATCTACATCTGCACAGTTCAACTTAATAAATAATAATCAATAATGATTGAGCATCCCATTTGGCTTTTCATATACAAGCCGTTCGTAAAGTCATGCGTAACTTTACGAACAGCTTTATGAAACACCCCCCTGGTAGGATGGCATTCTTTATGATAGACATTGCCATATGCCCTCACGGTGACCATATGGTAGGAATACTTCCCAGGTAGTGGAGATGGTGCACATTGTGCGTGAACGAATCCAATAACCGGGGTAATAATATCTGTAAAGCGTTTAGAGATGGCATTTCATATTAAGCCAGATTATTCATTAGAACTTTTTTTAGAATTCGTATTTTTAACTGCCCTGCATGGACCATGTTTTGCCGTCTATGTTTAAATTTGATTTATCTCTGTTCTTGTTATAGTTGAATAAAGTAATGTTCACTAACTAGGCATCATGCACATAAAGAGAGCAGAGATCCATATATCATTTGTACATCATACACATTGCATTTATATTATGCAATTAATAAATGGTTACAAGTCGACCTTCCTTTTGTAAAATGTTTGTCTAAAACTTTCCCAAATCATTTTTTTTCTTCAAATTTCCATTCCCATCCCTTCCCTTCTCCAATGAATTATCAAAATAATTTTTCTTTGACTTTCTGTCATAATTGTAAAACTCGACATAATTTTGGAGACGCTGTTATCTACATCTTTCAGCTCAACTTGTAAATAAAATCAACCTTTAAAAAGAAAGTACCATGGTATTATTTCCATGAAATATGTACCAACATGAAAACTGAATAAAAAGAACAGGACATTCATAATTTCATAACATGAGTGAATTGTTTATTGGACGATACCATTGCAACACACAGCGATAAACAGGATACAAAAATACATAGTGTTTACACAATGTGCTGAACACACAAACGACAATGACAAGTTTAATGACAACATTGACAATTGGTAAACAAAATCATGAGCTTACTCCTTAACTGTAATGCTTCCTTATGAATCAATTTATGTGAAATCATTACAAAATAAAACTACAATTTGATAAAAACCTGAATGCATACTCTATACTTCAACAAACGAAAATGGCTTCCCAGGACCTTACTAAACTGTGATGCTTTCTTATGAATCAATTTATGTAAACTCATGATAAAATAAACTACATTTTGATAAAAACCTGAATGCATACTCTATACTCCAACAAACAAAAATGGTTTCTTAGGACCTGACTAAAAGATAAACAACTTGAACACCTGTACTTTACCCAAATCAAGCTGAAAATATTTATATACTTGGAACTAAAATGCCCATTAGATTCAATTATTCAGCAATCAACAAATATTGTGCCAAAAACGACCCCCTTCCCCTACCCTTGCGTGAATTAACAGACTAACTCCAACAGGTAAATTTTGAACTTTGACATCGTCGTCATAGTTGGTACACAAAGAGGTAATGAAAGGTACCGGTACACATAGTGTATGTACATGTCAACAACAAATGCGGTATACAGATCGTCTTTGTTTATACAATGCATGCTACCATTTAAACATTCTAAAGCCAGTACACGTTCTTAGAATGGTCCATAGTGCCAAGATATGGACAGAACACACAAAGCTATCTAAAATGAAAGTCAATAATTCTTTGTACATTTGATACATGAATACACTTTTTTTTGTCCTTTTTTTTAAATAATCGCTGTCCATTCTCTGAACTCATCAATGATTATTCCTGTACTATCTAGAGATACAACCTTGAACCTTTCCGAGGTAAAAAGATCATATACGCATCCCTCTTCGATGCTAAAGCTCTACATAAACATACTAACGATTACGCAATTTTGATTTGGTATCATTATATATATACTTAAACTTCTAGTACATGTACACGACCTACACTATGGCACAGATTATCTTTTTTTTTTCTTTATCTTTTCTTTCTGTAAAGAAGATAAAGCTTTGTATGAATCACAAAACAGCGGCTACCATGTGTACATGTGCTAACATATTGAGTGAAATATACAACGGCTACTTTAAAACAAAATCAGTCATCAATGATTAGAAAAGAATGGATATCTGCTGTGCAGAAGATCAGACAATTATCTAAAAGTATAAATTGCAAGCTTGTATGGTCTACGGCACTCTGCTTTAGGTTGCTCACTCAATGTCAAGTTGTGTATGCATGCCTGGTCCAAAATCCTCACATGGGAACACCTTTTCACCGTTTGAGGCCGCTCTTTGGGATATGTGAAATCCAAAATTCATGAGTGCTCTAGGGAAGTAGATACCCGAGCCTTCTAGAAACATTAAAACATGAGGGTTCTTTACAATGAATGTCCTTTGAGATGTTCAAATCAAGTTTTTTTATTAAAATATATATTTATCTGTTTTTGTGGTAAATAGGGGGAGGGGTGTCAGGTTCATTGTTAAATTTTTTTTTTTTTGTCAAATAAAGGAGGTCATTTTGGCATTCTGGATCAGGCATGTGTTACAATTTTTGACAGAGAGAGTACATCCCGAGCATTATAAGCTATCAAGCGTGCGATTATACATTCAAGAGGCTACACAAAGGACTGCCTTTACGGCCCCTGAATACAGACAGCAAATCAATCATTTTGCCCCCAATACACAAACACATAACAACAAATCCAACTTCAATATGAAATCAATCCTGTGCCTGTGCAGGAGGTATAGATGAAAACCAGTAATAAAATCACTGTCACTTCAAAAAATAAACCAAAATCGGTCATTTAAGGTAACTATTCACAACATTCAAAATACTACCTCGTCCTTTATACAGCAATGAATCATTAAATATCTTGAAATTAAAAAATACACTAAACATGAAGAAATCTAAAATAGTAAATTCTAAATCTTGTAATTTCTTTCTCGAGAGAAGAACAAAAAGGCAAAATATGCATTTTATTGTTTCTAGAGCTCTGATGCCAGTGCATAGCTCCAATATTCCAGCTGCGTAGTTTCATTTTCATCACAATTAAGCCCTCTCATCATTAAACGTTATTCCAGCTGCTCTCCGGTCAACATAAAAAATACTTTCTGGTCCTTCGTTTTAAAGAAGAGAGTTTTGATACTCCTTTTGGGGAATTTAGGTAGGACTGAATATTCACATCCCTTTAAAAAAATACAAGAATAAAACACTAGGAAACAATTTATCAGTATGGTACAAAGTTTGAATGGTCTGCCCTCCAATCACTGAGTTTGAAACTCCATTCAGCCGACAAGCTGAACCCGTTGACTAATGGATTTTCAAACTCCCATAGGCTTATTACAAGGACCACCCAGTTTCTGTACGCAATAGGTTAAAGTACTCTGCACTTTGGCCTGGATTAATAACTTTAACCAAGGATTACGAAGGATGTGATATTCTTTTGGGAGGCTATTAACCAAAGTAACCTTCACTTTAACACAAATAAATGGTACTCATATTATATGAATTAAAATTAGAATTAAAAAGAATACCATTAAAACAAGTAGCATTTATAAGATAAAGGCTGTAGATATCACTTTTCTAAAATTTATACCACGATTTAGAACAATTATAAAGTGAACAACATACTCCAAGTACTCCATTGTTACTGACTGTGGCGGTAGATGTTTAAAACAGGAGTAGACTGCTCATTTCTTTAATGATCAAAACTAAAATTGGACACACACACTTTTTTAATGGTTGACCAAACTCTTAAGAGCAAAACCAACCTAATTCACTTATTCAATGCAGCCGTTGATGTTTAAAAGGAGAATCGCCCAGTCTACATCAGAATAATGTATAAAAAAATAACATTTCTTAAAATATAGAGAGATAAGTCTGTCTCACTTTTGTCTTAAAATTTATCTACTCTCTTTCCACACCGTTTGCATGCAGCATCATTATCACAAGGAAGAGGACAAAAACTAATCAAGATGGTATTTACCTTCATCAATCGGTAAATACATACTTCACATATAATGTTAACATCATGTTCACAAGGCTACCATTCACAAGAGCATTGTCACACTGAATCAAGAAGTTCTCTTGCACAAGGGCACATAATAAAACAGAGGATTTAAAGAAATCCATCTTCCCAATACTTTTAAGTATGACCTCATCATTTATATCCTAAGAGAGGATCTAAATGTATGCAGGTACTAAATGCATGTCTGAGGTGTGTAACGCAAAGATTTGCAATCAATCGCAGTAGCCAATCAAGAACATTGTTGCATGGACATCTTGTTCAAATATCTGACCCAGAACCATTCAGAATGGACGATTCAAATTGACTGCAATCGATTGCAGATTTTTGTGTTACACCGCCTAGATTTTGTAAAGGCGATCTCCGGTGATAGAGAGACATAGGCACATGAATGTTATAGGTGCTTTTATGCCCTTATGCAAGTGAACTTTGAACAATGTGGTACATCAATAGAATCGCTTTTGTAAACAGAGCCAGACCAGAATCACATAAGTATTCATATTAGCCTAGAACATGATACATACAGCTCACAAAATCACAACAAAATAAACATGATATGCATCTTATATATGTACTTGACATTTCTACTACTGTTACATAACTAGAAAAGCATCACCACAGTTAGGTTCAGAATGGTGACATTGAGAAAGATTCAACACTGTAGGGTGGATTATTACCATTGGCAGAGGTGATGGATGGGGAAAATAAAATGAAACAGAGAAAGAGAGAGATAGACAGACAGACATAATTACAGACAGACAGAGTCAGAGAGAGACAGACAGAAAGACAGCAAAGATAAGGACTGAGACAATGATAGAGACAGACAGAAAACAGAAGATTCAGAGAATGAAAGTCAAAGAAAACAGGAGGAGCAAGAATAAGGGTAAAATAAAAGGTTCTCTTCCTTTACTGTGCTCAGCAGTACGCAAATTAAATAAGCCTCTACATCACAAAGAGTATTTGCGATACCAGCAATTGGATATTTACCTCCCCATACAAAACCCAATGTTTTTCAATTTCCTTTTGTTTTCTTCTTTTACAAAATACCATGATTTAACAATCATAGTTAATACTCTCTGCAGTAATAACATCTAGCCATGATTTAATGAGTGATTCAACCTTACACTTATACTAGGACACAGTAATTATTACATGATTAACAAAGCACGAGAGTTGCTAAAGAGGAGTCTGCAGTCATTTCATCTCAAGTGTATTTATAGTGATACCCGAAATTTACTATACTAGTAAAAACCAAGCACTTGATACACGTTCATCAAGATGTAGTTCAGCACAACTACTTTAACAGCAGTCCAAGTTCTCACTTGGTTAATAAGAATCAGACTGAGATATAAGCCAGTGATAGCATTTAACTTGTTTAGTAGAACATGGGCTGCAGAGTGTGCACATCAAATCAAGCTCTATGGATATTTGTGTGAGCTCCCTTTTGACATTGTCAATTTATAAAACAATTCTTTCAACGGAAGTCATGTTCACACTAACCTGCGTTACTGTTGGTTAGCTTAGTATGACTGATGCATTGTGCAGTACAATGATGTGTGGTGCACAACCCCTATTGAGCAGGCGTCTCAAACTCTACTTTCCACAGTGAGAATGGCACCATGAAGGTTAGAAGGAGAATATAAGATAGCATAAACTACAAAAATTCACATACAGTGTAATATGTATACCATAGAGATTCATGCAAAACAAATATATGGGTGCTGCAATTTCACATACTCGGTAGAACTTTCATCCCAGCACTCTGTGTACTTAAGTCGCAATATCCCCCCCCGAAATCATTAATTTTCAGCCATGAACAACATAATGAGCAACATTTCTATATATATACACAGCCATTCAAAGTGCCTTAATACAATTGAATATTAATTATTTAAGGATATGCTATACCATGAGACAGGCTAGGGCATGGGTTGGCTACAATATTCCATTATGTACAAGTTGCGCTATGTACAGCATTATCACATTGAGAATGGCGAAATGAATATCTTCATACTGAACATGTCATACACATAACATTTATATACAGACTTTATGTATAAAATGAAACAGTACATTTATGCTTTGTTTCTCTATTCGCTACACGTTTTGAATCTCCCAATATACAACCTGATCCTGCGTGCTTTCACAGTCCTCGAGATCTGTACAAACACTACTAAGAATATCAAGGTCTTAATTATCAATTGTCAACAACACCTTCCATGGGTTGACACAGCCGAGTTACTGTATACTACCCTGCAAAAATGATATTTACAAGTAGGTACAGATTACAGCTTTCAATTGCATTGTCCGTTACACAACATTATTCCTTTTCCCCTTTCCATCCCACATATAACTGTAAGAAGTGAACAAAATGCCAGATTTTCAGATACTGTTTTGTTTTTTGTTTTCTGAGTTCAAGGAACAGCTTACTTAAAAGCTGGACCAGAAAAGGAGACCACAAAGTTGCATTCTTCCAGCTTCCCATATCAATCTCATCCTGTTAATTTGCTTCAAGATGCAGTTCAGGACAATAATGTTCATTTTTGACAGAAATTTAATAACTTTTTAGGTTTATATTCTTAATTGCACTAAGCTTTGATTAGTAATACTAACATGAATACAGTGACTAGTAATGATTGAGCTACGTTCCTAAATTTTGAAAACCTGAGATATTCTTGCCGTTCTGTTGGCGCTACCTACAAAGTAAAAAGTTATGGAAGTTTCTTTAGCTAAAACTACCTTTTACACCTTACTTGTGCTTTCAAAGATTTACTAAACTACCAATCAAAGAAATAGAGGCCCTTCCATTACAAGATACATAGCTTATCTAGCACTGCGTACACTGCTTACAGAAACAGGAAGAGTTAAGTTTACAGAAGATATCATCCTAAGACTACTTTTTTTTTTGCAAATTGAGGTATCATGCTATTTGGGTTCCTGATTAGACGGTTTTTATGATGAAGAGCTTCACCTAGGTCGTTTCCACCTGTCATGGCAATGGTGCCGTCTGTGTCTCCTGGCAGCCCATCTGGTGACTTTCATCTACCAGTGTTGTCTCACCATTGTCCTCACCGCCAGGAACCATAGTCCTCACTACCAGGAACCATCTTTTCTCATCTCAAAGACATCCAAATGGTGCTAACCCTGTTTACATGTCACAATCTATCTTCTGTCTCAAACATTTACTTCTAGAAAAGAAAAGGGGGTATCCCTTAAGGTGATCCTATCTTGATAACCTGTTACCAGGTTGTTTCGCATCTCTCTTCACAGTGCATGTTTGCATTTCAAACACAACCATCTCTTGATATCTGTTGGATCCTTTTCAGATGACCCAATATATGGAGCTCTTTCTGAGGTTCCAAACATACAAGCTGCCTCTAAAGAATTCCAAAGCTATAGTCCTCATCATGACTTGTTTTCGTATTCCACAACTTGTTGTTTACCTGGCAGCTCATCTGTATGATTTTAACACGACACACAAGATTTCTCTAGCATCAGGAACAGATAATCCGATGATATAACATATGACCAGGATCATTCCTCAGACAAATGTCATAAACCATTTTCTGCTCGTCTTGGGAAGATCATGAAACCAATACCCTCTTGCTCCATAATCTGCCTCTTTGAAACACAATGAATTCCAATTCCTCGTTCCGCTGACTTCCATTTAAAACTTTCCAACCTCAGTCGTTTCCATGATGCACATCTCCTCGGTGAAGTATGCAGGAGCTGCTGTTTATCCAGAGCATTGCAACTTTGCCATTCCACTAAATCCTGATCTAAGTCATTTTGTTTAATATGGAATTAGTCACTGAGAGATGACCTGAAGTATTAATGATCGATACCAGCGAGATTAAATCTCTCACCAGGCTGCCCTGAGCACCAATCAAGGTCTGAACAGATAATTATGATTCCCGCAATGAATTAAAAGTGTCTTTTTTAATAGGTTCATAAAATTATTAAATCAGGTAGTTTCTACATACCTCAGAACTGACACAATATGAAAACAAAGGAACACAAAATGTCATCTTAATCACAGAATGTTAGTGATCTGCTACGAGGAAATCGGTAGTAGTTCTCTCAAAACCTTTGCCCCTAAAGTGCACACGAAAAACTGTACTTTGACGCTTGTCTGTTAGGTGCACTTTAACGACATAATGGACTCACTGTATCCTTCTCCATGTTCTCTTTCCGGTGACTTGCACAGTGCTTATGTCTTAAAACAAAGAGTCCTACAACACACCTCCAATGTCTGCATTCATGGGAAAGCTCTCTTTCCTTTCGTTGCCGCTATCCTTCACTAAGTCTCCAAGAGGGTTGCTGGTTGGATGGACCCCCCACTAGCTGAGGATGGGGTAGGGGTTGGGAACATTGGGAGGATGCGAGGTAGGGATGATGGCCGAGGGGGGTAGCCTCCCCTTGAGGTCGTCCCCGCTCTGCGAGGCGTCACAGGTATTCTGCATGTTTGCCGGTGGGAGCAGGACCTCTGGTTCCGAGGGTCCCATCAGACCAGCCAGGGTCTTCTTAATGCGGAGTGCGGTGAGACGGGCAGCTCCGTTCTGGTACCAGCACTCCTTCATCACCTTGGCATAAGACTCCATGATCTGTCAGGATGACAATAGGAGCATGAGGGTTATTAAAGGGGGTGTAGCATGGCAAATACTGGTTAACGCCATCTACAACTTCTTTTGGACAACTGCACATAAACAAATGGACTTGATTAACTGTCAGCGCGCACTGGCGTTCGCAAAACAGACCAAAGTTCTCCTCATGCTTCGGTTTCGCGTATGTTGCACGCAAGTGAATACTGTGGTCGCGTCGTCCATAGTGATATTATACCTGAATGGCCCCCGAGTCAGGCCACAGGAAAGACACGTACTTTCGTCATGCAACACCCCCTTTAAGTTATTCCTTGTAGAAATACAAATACAAGTTATGCCTTATAGAACTACAGTAGGAGAGGTTCTGTAAAATCATGATGAAAATTTAAACACAGTCTACAATAGGTGAATGGACACAGCAGCAGAACGGAGATGCTTCAAAATGCAGCGAGAGAAGAATACAAAAAGAGATGTCAATGCTTATTAGCAAGGCAAATAAATGTAACAGTCCATAAACAGTCATGAAAATTTTGTATAAAAAGTTGCATTTGTATCATTTGACCAGCAAGTGTTAATTCAAAGGAGCCAGAAGAAATTTCCTTTTTAAACTTGACGAAAACATTTACATCATTCTTCTATCTTAGTAAATGATCAAATGCAGATTTCATAACCTTTCAAATCTTGCGGATGCCCAGCGGTTGATTACCCTTTTACAATGTAACCAAAATCCATGGATTGGACCTATATCTCTATATCTAGAATTATTTTATTAACATGGAAGGCAATGCATGGATATGCCCATGTGTACATTTCAGACTTGTTGACTATTTATAACTCTCAAACTAATTTGCGATCTGCAGGTAAATACCTGCTTGAGAGTCTTCAAACACGCTCTCTTCTAGGTGATCGATCATTTACTGCCTGTACATCGAGATTGTGGAATGGCCTTCCCCAAATCCTTCGCTCTTGTCACCAGTTAACTACTTTCAGAACTCAACTAAAGACATACATGTACCTATTTCAGATTGCTTACAATTAGTCACTGCTTTTTTGTCTTTCCCTGTTAGAATCATGAACAGACATTTTTGGTAGTTTTTCAGTCTCATCAGGGCCTTTGATTAGGCAACTAGATATTGGCGATTTATAAATTCCTGGATTGGATTGGACATCATAGGAAGTGAACATACCTTATGACTGTTCCATCTGTTAGGAACCGGTGGTCTCCTCTTCTCAATACACACTATCCTCCTCATATCATCAATGGGAGGGTCCATTGGTACCCAGGGGTGGTATGGTAGACAAAACTCTTCATAGATACCTGAGGGACAAGGCAAATACAAAAAATAAATTAAACAAAAGTTTCATCGATCACTTACTCTACATTGACCAAGAATATTAATTTATTTTTTATATTTTTTTTAGTTGCACAATTCAGCCTTAGCTGCTGCACAGATTTTGAATAAATATACCATTACAAATAATAGAGATTGTCTCAAAAAGCAATGTACATTGGTAAAGTTATGGAATATTCTACACCCTTTGAATACTATGCCATTAAGAAATATGGATTAAACCCACTGGAATTACATGGAAAATGAATATAACATCATCTCCGATGAGATAACAATCATAGTTGTATTAGAAATATGGATAGTACATCACGATATGCTTGTTTTTTTTTCAACCATGTGTTGAACACCTTCTGACATCATATTAATGAATTAATATATACTGTTACAGAATTGATGACCTTTCTTTAAAGACTTTATCCATCATGAGAAATACCAACAAGTTTAACTCAATTATCATGTGGAGACCCAGACATGTTGGAAATTTAATTTGTTCTGTACAATGTGAAGCCTGAAGAGCCTAAAATAAAGGCCCCCAAATCAGGCAAGATCCTGAAAATAGACATCCTTGTCTTATTTTCTTTACTGCAGACATGTTGGAATCTAATATGTTCTGTACAATGCGAAACCTGAAGACCCTGAAACAAAGGCCCCCAAATCAGGCAAAATCCTGAAAACAGAAATTCCTGTCTAATTTTCTTTCTTGTTCTTGGTACAGATAGCTGAATTTTCAGAGTGAAAAGTTGATAATCTTACCAAATACTTGACATCTTCTTCCAATCTCCCAGAGGACCAATCCAAAGGAGTAGACATCAGCCCTCTTGAAGGAGTCAAAGTGGTTCATGTTGATGGTGTCATCCAATACCTCGGGGGCCATGTAGCGCTTTGTGCCTTGAGGAAAGAAAAGATTTATAAAGCAAATTCAGGAAATGTATTGGGAATTCTTTCAAAATAAGCTGAATGATGAATACCATCACAAGTACCATCATTATTGCCAATTATTTGGAGTATTTTCACCTCAAATAAAAGCACAGTCTCAATCAAATCATTAAATGAAGATATTAATTGACAACATTATCACCATGACAACTGGAATAGTATCATCATAACCATCATCATCATCATCATCATCACCATCATCATCATCAACATCATCACCATCATCAACATCATCACCATCATCACCAATACCATCGCACAGAGTTCTCATCAGAGCATAACAAACATGATGCTTACACAAACTGAAGGGGACTATTGAAAGAGCAATACCAAAGGTATGTGTAACTCTCCTCATCCCCCTTGACAAGGGCATCATCAATGCAAACTTTTAACCTGCCAAAATGGTGCATTAAAGCGGGACTACACTACTTGTAGCTACTTGCGCCCTCTATATAGCAAATAATGCCTAAGCGGTACCCTCTGGTCCCCCATGATCCCCTTTTTCTTATGTTAATTGAGAGCTGATTTTATGACCACGCAGGGAGGTCTAATCCCTCCTGGTCAAACTAGTGCAGATAGGCTTTAAGACAATTTCCTATAGGATGCTGCCAAGCCACTACACTAGATGTGGACCAAGGTAAAACAACATCTTGCAGAGAACCATGTCTCCACCATCCCAAAACCACCCCATCATCAATTTAATCATCTCCACCACAACCTCCTAACAGCCAACTTGATATGGTGTAAATTACCTATGCGATTGTTGGGGAAGATGTCCACTGTGTCCGTCACAGAGTCATGTCTGACCGCTAGCCCCAAGTCAGCTATGGCACACTGGCCATTACGTTTGACCAAGATGTTCTTGGACTTGATGTCTCGGTGGGCAATGGCTGGTTTACCTGAAGAAACAAACAAGCAAACAATTGTGGTCTAGTCATAAGATTCATGTTCTGACTTACTCACACAAAGCCATACTAATTTACTAATCAATCATTACAAATTTCCAGATTTCTATCCAACATATGTAGAAGGTATTGTTTATACTTTTACATCTCTCATTTCTTAGGAAATTGATTTGATTCAGATACAATAATATTTCTTCATGATTACCAAATTCCTATAATACCTCAAAAGCATTAATTGTCACAATCTAGTCTCTCAGGTGAGATTTCCAAAGCTATAGGTGTGTGATTAGCTTCAAATTATAAGGCATGCTTTTAAAAAATTAATTCTCAACCACAATAAAGTCATTGATATTAGCATAGTTATTATCATTGTGAAAATATATCATGGACGATGACTGAATAATACTTAGTTAGTCAGACGAACAACTATTTTTCCTACACTTCCATCATATGCATGACTGTTTTCAGCTGATAAGTAATTGACTATGTTTATGTCTTATTCAACAACATAATAAACATTTACTTTACTTGTATTAAAGAGAACTGTTGCTGAGCTAGCTCCATGAGCGTCCCTGGACGGTGTGTGCGCTCTATAGGTTTACACTATTATTATTATTATTTATTATCATAATATGGGGCACCCAATATTCTCTAGAAATATAGGGGTGAATACAGTGGAATCTGTTTTAGTAATAACAATGTAGAAATACCATTTGTCTGTAAAGACCACTTTTTAAAAACTATCCCTGTACATATTTAGACCACCTAGAACAACCACCTGTCTTAAACTCAAGCAACATTTATCCTCTGTTTACAGCAAGAAGGGAACAAATTAATACGCCCATCTTGCTCTCATCAGACCATACATAGGTTTGACTAGATTGATTTCCTTTTTTTCTTTCCCAGCTACCATACCTTGCATGCCCATGATTTCCATGTGCAGATGAGCCAGCCCAGTAGCAATGGACAGAGCCATCCTTAGCATCCCTGGTACATCAATCACGTGGGAGTTCAGGTAGTCAAAGAGGGAACCGTTTTCATGATAGTCACTAACCAGGATCAGCTGGGTCCATGTTCCATTATCTGTGGAAATAGAGGTCAATATTTCAGATTAAAAATATGAAATCTTTTTGTGTATTTCAATTTGGTGGCCCCTTTTTATAAGCCCTGCTTTCTCTGGGGTAACCAAACCATCATTTGTGTTCTGCTAAATTTTTAATGCAACTTATTTTGATTGTATATATATATTTTGATGGTTGAATAAATAGATGAATGAATGTACGAATGAATGAATGAAATACATAATTTGTTCATATTACATTTCACAGCAAAAATTAGGCAATTCTCAAGGAAAAATTAGGAATACAGTCTATTATGTATACTCTTTAAACAGAAGTTTCCAGAAAAAGAGAGGAATCTACATGTAGGGTTTAAAACAACAGCTTGAAGGCCCCAAAATAGGAATCCTCTCTCCAAAATAGAAATGGTTGGCAGCTTTTTATGAGAGTGCGATAGTGTGCACTATATAGACCCAAATACCTGCAAACAATGATGATTTCAATTACATGAATGCCCAGAAATGCTGGTTGTATTTAATGTGCATCAGGATCACACCCGATAAAACATTGGATTATGGTTTCCTTTGAGATGTTCCTCTACATAGAACATCTTGGGGTGTATGCAGGAAGCTCACTTAATTATGCTGCAAACTTTGCACTTAGGTCTACTAGTTAATTATGCACAAACAGATTTCAAAATCACCTTCTACAGGAATGCACCCATAAACCCAATGCGCCTCTCACCATACAAACATTTTAAAGCCCCACTGCACTACTTATAGCTATTTGCGCCCTCTATATAGCAAATAATGCCTAATCGGTGCCTGTGGGTCCCCCATGTTCCCCTTTTTCTTATGTTAATTGAGAGCTGATTTGATGAGATAACCACCTGTCAGTGACCTTGCAGGGAGGTCTAATCCACCCTGGCCAAACTAGTGCAGAGGGGCTTTAAAAGAAGTTAAGAAGCCACTATCCCACGCCCATTGCATACCTTTATTATCTGCAGCGATGAAGCCCAGGATGTTCTCATGACGCAGCATCACCGTCTGGTAGATCTCTGCTTCACGGAACCATGAACGCTCCTCCCGAGAGCTGAAGATCTTCACGGCGACTGACTCGCCCCGCCATTTACCCCGGTAAACCTCACCGTACCGCCCCTTCCCGATGCAGTCCTGAATAACGATCTGACGGGCGATGGTACGCTGGACCAGCAGGGGTAAGCCTAGTAAAGAAAGTAGAATTTTAAAAATGTTAAGTTATTTGTCATAAACGAACAACGATTTAAAAAAAAAGAACAAAGATGGAAGTTTTTAAAAAAAGATTACAGTCTTACATCAGCTTGATATGTTGAACAGTGAGATATTGAGAGTGGAGGGGTAGAAATATTGAGCAAAAGTAGAAACAATTGCTTTAAACACCGTCAATACTACTGGGCCAGAAGGGATTAGACCACACAGCGAGGTCACTGACAGGTGGCTATCTCATTAACTCAGCTCTCAACTAACATAAGAAAAAGAGGATCATGGGGGACCAACAGGCACCGATTGGGGAAGTTTTCTATATAGAGGGAGCAAGTAGCTACAAGTAGGACAGTGGGGGCTTTAAACAAATCATTTTCAAAAGTGAATGAATAACTGCTAAGTTTCCATCAAAAGGATAAAAGAAACTAGTTTATCTCTTCCTTATGTGTTGATCAATATGAGACATTGAGAGTGGAGGGGTAGAAATATTGAGCAAAAGTAGAAACAATTGCTTTAAACAAATTATTTTCGAAAGTGAATAAATAACTGCTAAGTGTCCTTCAAAAGGATAAATAAAACTAGTTCATCTCTTCCTCATGTGTCAATCAATATAACCTAAAATATTAATGTGAGGAGACTTGGTTAAATTTGAAAGATATAAGCAAAGTTATCAGAAAAAATAGTTCATACAAAACTTAGAAAGAATTAGGGTTGACCCAAGTTGGGCAAATGCGAGATGTGCTTTTCAGCGAACATGATTACCAGCAAGTTTTCATTGGTTTGTTTATATTTTGCTGGACCGTCCAACTCACATACAGCACATAAATTCAGTTTAAGTTCAAGTCGATTTCTCTTAAATATTTGGTAAAGATGGACTCCAACATTCTTCAAATTCTTTATTGAGCAGCACTCGCTGCATGGCATTCAGCAGAGCCCAGTGTATGCAGGGCTCTTAAAGCTACCCATCTAATATCCCAGTACTTTAGAGGTCATAGGTCAGAAGAATACCCTAGAGAGAAGACAAGTTATCCTATATCTTTGCTGCTTCTTTCTGGAATCATATTTTATCTCTTCAACGTCGCTCCTCAAATTCAAAGAGTGATCTTTTTGAGGTCATAGGTTATCCACACCATAATACCAAAACAATTGTTATTCAAAGACAGATATTATTAATTCCCTGGAAAACTTGCAGGGATTGTTTTCCTGTAAATTTTCAGAGGTTATAGGTCTGAAGTAGACCCCAGAGAAAAGACAAGTTATCCGTGTATCTTTATTGCTTCTTTGTGGAATCTTATTTTATCTCCTCAACGTCTCTCCACAAATTGAAAAAGTGACCTTTTTGTATCCACATTTCACAAGGTAATACACGTAAAGTCAGAGATATGCAAACACTTTTCTGACAGGCGTACATTTTCACTGTATCAGTATTACTACCCCCTCTCTGAATATTACCTTGTATGCCCATGGTCTCTATGTGTAGACTGGACACTCCCCCCGCCCCCCCCCCCCCCTCCCCACACACACACAACAATTTCTTTTAAATAATTACTGGTACGTAAGTTATCCTCAGACAAGTACATGGGAGGTAGTTGTCAGAGATGATTACTGTTTATCTGACCTTATGTGTATCTACTACATTGTTCTGCAGCCTTACTGCCACTAATAATACACATATAAATCTTACTGATTATTAAGTTTAGCTGCTACAAGTGTCGGCATGGACTTAATTTTTTCCAATTCGTATAAAAATTCACAGGAAAATATTGCCTGCAAGACTTAATAATATCAGTCTTTGAATAAGAATTGTATTGGATTTATGGTGTGGATTACTCTTAAAATCACAACTACCTGTACTAGAGTAATTTAACAGGATTCCCCATGCAAACATATGTCACTGCCCACATAATCTTGCACATCCCCCCTCCTCCCTCCCCCCAATTTGGGAACAGTCTCAATCACATATTCACAAAAGGTAATTAAATATCATCCCTTCAACAACTTGACAGGGCTTTTCTCAAAACACAACAATCTTTAAAGATATATCATGAGCCAAGAAAAGATTTAGACTATCATAAAAGATTAGTAGCAACCACCTGCTCCTGCTAATCTATCTTTAGTAATGTATTGGAGTGGAGCAGACAGACTGACTGATTAATCCAACCCATTGAGGGGAATGACCAGACAAGTCTGAAAATATTGGGCCGTGAGTGCTCAATGATTTACCTGTATACTATTTATGTTTGAAGATATTCTTTTAACATTGCTCATGAAGTCCTAGAATGTACTGATGAAACAAAGAACTGAATTCAGGCAATTGAAGAATGACCCGTATCCTTGGATACACTTAACCTCATCTGCCCTTTTTTTAAACTTAAAGATTAAGTCGAGTTCTGGTCATGCAATTACATTGATTTTTTCCTTCCTTGAATCATTTTTTTCTTTACTTTCATTATTTTCTTTGATTTACCTGACCCTGATCCAGATGTTGTTGGATCCACCAGATCACGGAGATTGCTAGATTGGATAAGCCCTTCCTTGGATCCATGATTAGTCGGATCATGACCATCATCCCTGCATCCTGGGCTCTGTCTAAGCAGGAGGTAGATTGTCACTAATATACAGATCAAGCAGATGGGTCCTGCCACGAGTGCCGCCACACCAGCAATGCTGATTTCTGACTGAGGTCCCCCAGGCCGGTAATCTGAAGTTTCAGAAAGATGATAACAAAGAAAATTAAAGAGGAAAATTTACATCAAAGGTTATTGACTCAGAGTAGACATAAGAAACTGAAAGCATTATATTTTTCCAGATCTACAAAAAAAAAAGCTTTTTGATAATTCCCATATATAATTGCTGAGAGAGTTTTCGAAAAGTCAACTTCATTGACAATTTATGTACATGTACATGTATGCAGGGGCCCTCGCGTACACAGATGTTCCTGATTATTTAAAAAAAAAAAAAAAAAAAAAATTTACATATATATATATATATATTTATATATATATATTTAAAAAAAATTAAAATTAAAAAATTAAAAAACGAAATTTTGAAAAATCTGAATATTCCAGATTTTCAGGTCCTACCGTCCTACGGTCCTAGAAATAAAAACAAAACAGAATATTCAGAATTATTCGTAAGGGTTGGTAGGTATGGTATTGTGTGCACATAGCTTAGCGCAGCGGTCTAGTCTGTGTGTGTGTTGACCTCAAATCAAACTTTCATTGACGGGTGTATAAATTTCATTTTGAAACAGAGAATTTATTTTACTTGAATATAAAGTAAAAGACTTGCAGAAATTTGAGTACTGCAATTTTTGTGAAAATAAGAAAATGCAATATTGTTTTTAATATAAGGAAAATATTTACAGCTTTAAAAAATCCAAACAACTAGGATCATTTTCATTTTGTTTTCTTCGTAACATTGGACAACAAATTTCACAAATTCCAACAACATAGACAGATAGAATAACATTGATAATTTGTATTATTTAGTGCAAGAGTAAATATGACAATTACCCAGAATATAATACCATGATAAAAATTCATCAAATTACTTGTAATGCTTGTGAACTTCTTCTTTTTTTTTGGGGGGGGGGGGGGGTCAAATTTTCCCTTGGGTCGCGCCACGCGTTTTTAATTTCTTGGCGAGAGGCCTGTATGCACAAGTATTTAAAACAACTTCATGTACAATTATTGATAACTCAACTATAAAGAATGTACTATAAACATACACAGCTACATGTCTGGTGCAAGAGAATGTAACTTTCTCTTTCATCACTAAAACATTATCATCAACTACTGTGCGTCCCAAAAATAACTATACACTTTTGAAATGGCTGCCAAATAAAAAAAACATGTATAATTCTGGGGGGGGGGGGGAATTTTATATGTATGGAAAGCTCATAAACTCAACATTCATATGACACCAAAAAGTCAGAAAATAATTCATGCTTGTGCGCACTGCTCACTTTTGTAAAGGGTATAAAAATTAGGTTGCGCAGGAATTAGCCTTCCAATTTGTGAGAGGTAAATCCTTTGAAGCTTACAAAGTTGAGGGTGATATGATACATTCATGATTTGCTGAGTGAATTTCATGGTTTATTAAACCAAACTTTTATGCATGAGTGTACAGGAATTGCATTTTTTATCAGTGATGTGTTCATGGGAGTCAGGATGGGTTGATGGTACAGGTTGTAATTTCCATGTTACAAAGGCTAATTCCTGCGCAACCTTATTTTCATACCCTTTACAAAAGTGAGCAGTGCTCACCCAAGCATGAATTATTTTCAGACTTTTTGGTGTCGTATGAAAGTTTAGTTAATGAGCTTTCCATACATATACAAATTTCCCCTGGGAATCATATATTTTTTTTATTCAGCAGCCATTTAAAAAGTGTATAGTTTTTTGGGGGGACGCACGGTATTGACATCCAATCCCATCCTGAGTGTGAAATTAAGAATTGAATAAGCCTGAACTGAAGTACGAACTAGCTCTGTCTGCTTTTTAGTATTCCCCCGACGAACTTTTCCCCAGAAACATCTAAAACTGTATCTACATGACTTTCAAGACGATCAGAAAACCTAGACTATGGTGCTCACCTAGTGCTCAGTGATAAAAAGTAATCTTCAATATTATAAAAGCCAGACAAAACATAGATTATTCCAGATTTTGTTGAAGAAAGGTAATCACCATCCTTCCCACATAACCTCTGGGAATATCTGGAGCAGTTTCGCAATGTGAACTAAGCACATGTAGGTCAAAGGACTATGATAAATCTGGGGAAAATGTATTAACACACTGAAATTCTATTTTGATTGCATAAATCATTAAAGGTAAAGACCAGTAATGGTCATGCGATTGCATTGTGAAAGAAACGTTGTGGAATCGATCAGAAAAGGTCGATCATCTAGCATCTAGCATCTGCAAGGTTCTGGAATCATCAAAATGATAAGAAATTTGGCTCATTCTTCGTAAAATTACAAGCACTATACACAGAAAGATGTATATGGGACTACCCTATCTCTCTCACCAGACCATGAGAGAAATAAATTTACCAAATATATGAATTAGTAGGCGGTTTCCCGGCAAATTTTTTGTCATCATGTATTAGTCAAAACATATTCTTTCACATGATTGGTAATGAGAGCTTCCATTTCATTTTTTGAAATTGGGGCGTTGCCAATACTGGTCTTTACCTTTAAGTCTCACTCTTCCCCCCTCCCCCAGGGCCCAGTCAAGAGGCTGATAAGCATTCAACAAATCACATTGTCTGTACCAGTAAATATATGGTTACATAATATACCATCAATTGCTAGCAAGCAGATAAAGACATTCAATGAACTCACACAACAAAACTACCAAGTCTAGACAAGATTAGCCAAATCCTTCCATCCATGACCTTGTCATAATAAAGGTCACAAAGCCAGTAGAGACCAAGACAATGTGGGTCTATTGTCTAACCCTAATTGATGACAGGATAAGGGCAGGATAAGTCCATGTGTATTGCACATGTGGCTGTTACCTGTTTTTGTTATACCGAAAGCCAACAACATGTTCAATGTACAATACATGTATAGCCTATAACATGTAAGGTCAATAGGTAAAAAAAACACATGTTTAGTGTCCTGCTTTTTTGAAAAATAGGAAGGATGAGGCCCTTTTTTTTTTTTTTCCTTTCAAAATGGCCACTCAAAATGGCCGCTCAGTACATTTTCCCCGACAGTCGGTCTATTTTTCAAGATGGCCGCCAACATATTTTTTTTTTTTTTTTTAAATTAGAAATAGATCATTTAAAGGGATTCGGTAACTTTGTCTCAGATTCTGAAACAAAATTATGGATTTAGCTGATAATTATAAACCTTTAGGTCAGTCAGGAACCCCATGACTTTTACAAGCCGATCGCCTGACGGTTTTCATAACGCTACAGCCTATTTGGGAAAACGAGTATGGTAAAACCGGTCACTCAAAGATTTTTACTTTTTTGAGGCACTTCTTGATCATTTTGAGGCGCAATTTTTTTAGGGCTTCAATATTACACCATATCACAGACACGGATAACACGTAGGGCCGTGTGTCTCAGATTTAACATTGTTAAACGATCCCTTTAAGCAGTGTTTTTCATGTTTTTTTTCTTTAAAAAAGGAAATTCAAAATTCAAAAAAAAATAGGAGGCTGCCCCCAAAAAAGAAGCGGCCCCCCAAAAAGAAGCGGGCAGGGACGCTAAACATGTATGTATTTTTTAATGGCCTAAGTCTGTCTTCCCCATAATCCTTTGCAACTGCATACAAGAACATGTATGTAACTTTCCCATCTCATCACTTAAACATCCATCTCCTTCAACTATAGACCTGTACACATGCACACCCTTCCTCATTTTAGCCCCTTCCCCAAATATCATCATGAGTGTGACATTTGACATTGTGACATGATTTGAATCATTAGCCTGAAGTACTATTCATGATATACTAGTATCACATTGGATCGCAAAATTTACAGTTCTAAGGCAGGGCAAGGGATATAGTATGTTCATGTTAACCCTGTAACCAATAATCGGCTCAGCAGCCAATTTCTGGCCGATTTACATTTATCGGATGATAAATTCTGATCGCCGATCAATGAAAAATAATCAGAAAATGATCAGAAAAACAGAAGAAGAAAAAAATGGTCTGAAAATTTTCAAGTTTTGGGCTATCAAACACTAAAAGAAACATAGTTGAGATTATTTTGTCATTTGAAGTTGTTGTAGACCATGCTCGTTGATATTAAGTGCCTTTTCATGAATTTGAAATTAATAAAGATTACCGTAGTATAAACAGAAGTGCCAAAACATGTGAGCCGCCATCTTGGATTATAATGGCAACACATTTTTTTTTTGTCCATTGTCATCATAATCCAAAATGGCCTCTCGAATGTTGCTTGAATGAGAGAATTGTCCATGGTATGAGGGATTTTAGGCGCTCAAGTATGTCAATTTTTTATTTAAAAAAATAATCTGATTTACTTCCGGTTCAATCCTCCGATCCAATCATAGTTCTTAACTTTCAGGCTCAATTCATATATTTGCCTGCTGCAAAACTATAACATTTCTCATATGAACTTTTTGTGAGTGGTCAATTTTTGGGAGATTTTCAAGCCAAAAAATAATTGAATTGATACACAAAATGTGGCACCTTGCAAAAATGGCTATCAGAAATAAGTGACAGTTTCTACATGTCATCTGCCTACATTGTTCAAAGTTCACTGCATTGGTGTTTCCATAATTTACTTGATACTTTTAAAGATAAACATTGTATTTCATGAAACGACTGTCCCAACAAACTATATGTAAATGTACCCCTTTGTTACTGCTCCAAAGGGGAAATACCGGAAGGATGTGGGAGAGACAGATTTCAACATAGCTGTAAAGGCTGGAAAGGAAAGGAAAGGAACTTTATTTTGTGAGACAATGGAGATGTGAAATTTGGGGTGGGGTCAGGCAGGTGTACAGAAGAGTGATTAGGCCTTCTTCATCAGCTCAAGATTGCCAAATATCCCGCTATTTGAACTATCCCGATTGCAAATTATCCAGTTAATTTGCGTCTTTATCAGCACGAAGTTGCAATTAGCAATAATCATCCCAAGATATCTTGGGATAGTTTGCAAAATATCCCGCTATTTGTGTGGTGCGCCTTCACCAGCCTGAAGACTCTCACTATGAGCAAACGCTGAACAAATATCTTGAGCTATTTTCTTGAGCTCGAGTTTCAAGTTTTTAGGTCAAGTCTCGAGCTGATGAAGACGTGATTTGTAACTTCAGGATTATTTCCCAAATCAGAAATAGCGGGCTATTTGGCAATCTCGAGATGATGAAGACGCGCCTAAAGATACAATTCCTTCTGGAGCAGTATGAGCATGCATTTCTCATAAGTACTGCATTTCACCTTGGGGCCTACAGACTATAGTGGGCAGGCATCCTTCAGAACATGAGGCATAGCTGATTAAATACCAATGCCATGACTTTCACTGATTCATCTTCATAGTTACTGCTTCATAATTTATGAGTCGGTGGCACAGCTAACACGACTGATGTATTGGGATGAAACCACTTTTAGAAAAAAAATTATAAAGGGGAAGAGGGTCAGTTTTTTGTTTCTGTAATAATTATTTTTGAAGAGCTCCTTTTTCTTGTCTTCTTCTCCCCCGCCCCTCTTTTTCTCTCTCTCTCTCTCTCTCTCTTTTTAATTAACAGGAGGCTCATGCATACAGACCCTATTAAGATTTCATACTGGACCCCCCCCCCCCACCAAAACAGTTAGGATGGAGCCATGCCTTCAATTAACTGATGAAGAACAAGACAAATGCAAATGCAACATATGCCTCTGCCTAAATTCATTTAAGATCATGGCTTGAATTGTTCTTGGAATATCAGTAACGATGAGCACAAAATCCCTTTACTTACAAGTTGATTGATCTTTACAACCTTTGACTTTTAACCTGAAAATCCAGAAATCTGATCACTGTGCTCCCTACAGTGATGCATACTCGTCACAGGTTTTGAGTTCACAACTAAAATAGTTATTGATTTGGTCATAACAAGGTTTTAAAAAACCCTTCAATTTCATGTAAATTGACTAACTCACCTTTGACATTCAACCATCTTTTGCCCTAAATCTAAAGAATTTGTCTTACTATGGTGTTGCACACTTGCATGTTTGAAGTTCATGGCTCAAATCGTACTTGATAGCTTTCGATAACAAGGCTAAAATCCTAAGATTTTGCGGAACTCGACCTTTATGATCTTTGACCTTTTACCTATTCATCCCAAGATTTAATCAGCTTGTCTTCCTTTGGTGATACAGTATGCATGTACTTGCACCAAGTTGAAAGTTCATACCTCAAGTGGTTCTCGACATATTGTGATAATGAGGCTAAAACTTGTATTTTCAGAAATTTACACAAAAATGTTTGAATAGGTGGCTAATCATCGGTGTGCACTTACAGTAAGCACCGCCCAGTTATACAATTTTCATATGACACAGCGTTCTGTCCAAACATAACCGTATCCTTTATCAAGTTATCGTTCAAAACCATGCTCAAATATGGCTTTGCTAAGCAACGTTTTATTTTACAACATTTTGTTACACAATGTTCAGGCTTGGAATTAATTACTTACCCTGGAGATATACAAATTTGTTACAGCCATACAATAAATTTAGGTAGCCTTAACAGGGGACAAGTGCAATAAGACCGAGACATACCTTTACATGCATCCATGCATGATTCCTGATCCATGAAACGGTTGTCATTGCCATCACACCCACCATAGCTGAACTCCTGACAGCTAGAGCTCGTTACGTTGTAGAAGAAACGCCTCTCCTGCATGTTGCACGGCCCTCGCTGCGGAACCTGCCTGCATTGGTCTAGATCGGGCGGGTAGGTAGGGGGAGGAGAGAGAAGAGATTGATTGTAAGTCTTTTCTCTGTGGTAAAGAAGCAGGTCTTTCATCGAGAGCGTGGTCGTTCCCATGGTCGTTTCCATGGTCGTTCCCGTGGTGTTTCCACGCTTTGAACTAGATCCTACGGTTGGCGTAGTGGACATCTTTCTTGCTACAGTGCACTATTTTCTATTCAAATCCAATAAAGTCTCTGTTTTAATGCAAATGTAAGAGATCCTCCAAACTGGTATTGACAGATAAACCTGTACTCCTTTGTACAATCATACAGTACATGTAGCTGCTATAGTGTACATTCACAGAGAAGATGCTGAAGATATCTATGAATGCTATAAAATCTCATTTGTTAAAGTTAAGTTATCAAACTATCACAATGAACTGCAGTCAGTACCCCCCTGTAGAACCATGTACATGTAGATGTAACAAGTTTTCATGACGCGACAGATGCCCAAACCGTGATGACTTTACATGTACAGGTACATGTAACTGCTCATACATGTAGTCTGTGCCTCCAACAAAAACGTAACACTATATTCCCAAAAGTATAAGCACACAAGAGATTCTCCTGCAAATGTGTAGTTCAATGTTAGTTTAGACAATGATAGTTAACCTCGCAAACAGACAGAACTTTGTTACAAAGTTACTGAAAATGTGCTTGTACGCCCCCCATACACAACATGTCGTGAACAATGGCCGCTCCCTACAACGCAGCTGATTTGAAACAACACTTCAGCGAATTATTCCTCAAAACATACGAGTTACAGGAAACTTGAGTCACCGCTTTTCCCGGTTATTAGATTTCCTACCAGACTTTTTGTGGGTTGACACGAATGCTGAGAGGACAGGACGAGCAGGAATTCACTTCATCTTCTGACCTTAATTGACAAAGATTAAAGGTCAAGTGTCATGTACAGGATGAATTTCTACACTCTAATATTCTTCTCGATATGAAAGCATGTACTGTACATGTACTTCGTACAATATCTGATGTGAATATAATTCGGTGTTTGTTTCGTCATGTTTTGCCTTTTTTTTAAATCATTAATTATATCATTGTTTATCATTGTTACTGTTGTGTATCTACTTGTTTTTGTTTTGTTTTTGAATAACCCTTCATGTAGAACTCCATCTTTTCTTTATAAAATTTCACTTCAACTGTCCTTACGCTTTCAATTCAAATCTACAATTATTCATATTAAACCAAATCTTTATTTAATATGCTGACATGTACATGAAAATTATAATCATGTTACATATCGTATAAAAAGGATACCGGTAACCCTACATTGTACTTTATGAGATTCCTGCATAGCTTACAAGATTTTCAGAACTTATTATCAAATTAACAGAAACTTTTTTGACATGAAACTTTAGAAAATAATGAAGTGACGCTTACACTGCCCAGTGCATACACATGTACATGTACTTTTTGTGGAAAAACCTTTCTTACATTGTACAAATTTGGTGTTGTGTCAAGTCTGATTCGACCTCCTCAACCACTCACAATTTTTTGTTTTACTCGCTCAAATTGTTTTTGGTATTGATATTTTTTTTATTATTTACATTGTTCTATATTGTCTCACATTAAAATGTTCATTGATCATGATACAGATAATAGATGCAAGTGTCATATTATTTTTCAAACTCCTAAATTGAAACGTCAAACCTGCTCTAGCTACCACCTGTATACAAAGACCATCTTTCCATAAAGGCCACATTTTTTTTGTTTCCCTTGAGCGGTCTTTATATACAGGTTTCACTGTACTTTATATTTTATAGCTTGTGGGGGCTCATTACTATTTTGAGGGTCGATGAATGATGAATTGAATAAGGGATAAGACTCTCTTTAATTTCTCTTGAGACAGAGGAAGAGATGTCTCCTTTGCAGACGCCAATTTCCTGTGATAATTTCCACACTGATCCTGTTTGGTCTACCTCCTCTATCACATTCTCAAATGTTCACACTCAAAAACGAAAAAGGGCCCTTCCTATGCACATCCGAGATGAACAGACAACTGCCAAAGAGGGAGCTGTTCAGTTTCAAAGAAAACTTCCATAAGATATGTGACTAAGGATCGTCATTTCAGCCAATTTTTCCTTTTTAGGGAGGTGGAGGTGGCAGTGCTCTGAATAATGTACACAAGTATTTATAAATGATTATTTCAAATTAAATACATCGCATGAAAAAGACAAATGGAAGTGGATCTTTTGTTTAGTAAATCTCAATAGAAGAAAAAAAAAGAAAAAAAAATCATAAAAAGTAACGACAATCTCACTGAGCGGATCCTTATTAGAGCTTCCTTAAACAAAAAAATAATCATTCTTTTAACTCTGTAATAATTATAAGTCCTGACTACAAATTCATTCTTACGGAACAATCTTAAGAGGATAACCTATATGTTATATCAAGGCCTTCGTCAATCAAAAAGCAAATCGATATGGAAGCAAGTGCTGCAAAGCAATTATAAATTGTAAGTACCGGTACTCAACTGCATCAATGTCTTTGTGTCGCAGCCAGAAACTTCCTGCAACCCCACTACTGACCTGAATAGTTTAATACACAACCTAATTATTAAATATACATTATAATTCAGATCAGCCATCCACTCAGTCTGTTATTCTTGGTTGACCAATGATTATAAATTCATAACCTTCTACAGTACTATTAATATCAAAGATAGAAGGCTGTAGGCCTACTTATTCCCCACTCCTGCTAATTTCAACAAGAGAAATTTGACCAGGAATTCAGATGCACAGAAGCAGTCTCCTTAAATAAGACCCATTTATCTGTAGTGAACAGCACACATTTTATATTGCCTGAAAGAGATCTGAAGTATTTGATCCCAAAACTGTTTCCTTGTTTTCTGCAATATATTTTCTGCAGTACACATTCTATATTGCCTGAAAGAGATCTTAAGTATTCAATCTCGAAACTTTTCCCCTTATTTTCTGCAATAGACAAGGCGGTGTTTCACAAAACCGTTATATCGGTAAGTACAATTTCGCCAACAACCAATTGAAACACATGTCTATAATACATCTATTTTGCTAGAATTTGTCACAACCTGTTGCTATGCCTATAGTGACCCTATGACATATTACAAGCCTTTATTGATAGCCTGGATTATGTAGTTTATCTTCACTACATGTACCGGTATATACTGAAAATGTTGAATTTTTACTGATATTAATATATCATTAATTTATGTACATTGTATACATGTACATTTTATCTATTCTTATTGTAAACAAATCTAAAATTTGGCCATTGTCAATAAAAAAAAACTGTTTGAATAAATTAAATACAATGTTTAATGATTGATACATGTAGGTCTCTAAATTATTTGAAAATCATTAATCATGAAAGCGAAACCAACTTATTAATGTCATGTAATATATAACTTGGAAATTCCCATTACAGAGGGCACACATCTCATTCGCCCTGGCCCTGTGCAGGCAGACAAAACCAACCTATTTTCAATATTGACATTGACACTGTACTTGTAGGTCCCATTCATGCAGTATCCTTTCTTCTGCATCTCAAGGTCTTACAGGTGCTAAAGCTACTGCAAATATCACGATCCTTACTGCCCCTCTAAATGAAATATTGACTTTCACAACTCATCTCATCTCATGAAGAACAAACATATACATAGAGAGGAGGAGCAAATAAAATGTATCCCATACATGTTCATGTATTTGACCATGAGTAATGGCATCGCCAATGTTTACATCCATGCTCAGTCTTCAACATTATCAAGCTTGGGGTTGTGAAAGCGCGCAAACACACTAGTACATTGTGTCTCATTGTGCATGTATTGGCATATACTAGCTAGCATATACACGAACATGTACATGTATGTGCATGTGCATGTACCAGACCATGTATCAAGGCATTCATTAACACATTCATGCTTCGGTGGCGAAGGAGTGCACTGGATCTTTTAGCAGCTTCTCTGTTGCCCGTCCACAATAGGCCCCCTTTCACTACGTTATCATTCCTTCTTCTCCCAGGCCTACATAAGTATTTTCTCATGATTGTGAACTGCTATGAGAAATCCAGTGTCTCTTCAAATGTTGCAAATTCTCTCACCATCTACCCACGTGTTATGGTTTATTTTCTTCTTCTTCTCATTCATTAATTAATTAATTAATTAATTTAAAAAAATCAACAAAAAATAATAAATAAAATAATAAATAAAATAAAATAAAGTGGAGCTGATAAATATTGAGATTCTAGATTATATTAAAGTTCTGTTCTACTCTATTTTAGATGGAGATTTGAACAAATGAGATGTCTTTACATCCAGGATCTGAATGCATTATGTCCAATGTACATGTACATGAAAGACAGGCATGCATTTTTTCTAGTTCTTTACAGTTTAAAAAAAAAATGTATTGGGCATAATATCAAAAATCCAAGCGAGGGACCTATGTACAGTGTACATACATGCAGTATTATTATAATCTTCTTTTTGCCTTTCATGCTGTAAATGGACTGTCAACATGTATCTGTGTTAGGCTATACATGTACTACCTACATATATACTGTACAGGACCATTTGTCATACATTTGATATGAATCTTCTACATGTACAATGTACCTTGTTCAAAATCCAGGCCAAAGAAAGTGTTGGGGGTTGGTGTGTATGCGTGTTTTGTTTTTCTCCTAATATATCAGAACCTTAAATCTTAGTCACAATTTATTCTCTGTAGAGTAGACAAATAGTAACAGAACCATGGAAACAGTTGGCATTGTATGTAAATGTGGATGAAAAATGAAACCAGAGCTCTGCCGTGGTGAATAATGATTTGAGATGTAATTGTCTGCATTATGTGGGACTACATGTACGTGCATTATACAGAGCATGGAGAATATGTTTCCATGTACTTCACAATGGAATAAATGTAGTGGGGAGCTGAATTACTAATGTGCGATGTGGTTGAAACCGCACAATTACACATGCAAACCCTTTGAATGCAATGCACCCTTTTGCTGCGATTGATGTGTGTAATTTGGCGCTACATGAATGTACAGCTCAGTGAGCTAGCTCACAATGAATTGTGCACTGCTGTTGGTGCTATGATGTTATGAGGGGAGCATACAAAGCCAGCAGGCACTGCTCTGCACCCCAGTAGCCTGGGAGCATGCATGTATGTTGTGTGTATGTTTATCACCAATGCTCGTTAAGTGACCACTTTATACAAAGCAAAGCTCTTTTTCGTAGAAGGTATGAAGGTTCTTCCAAGGTCTGTCCAGGTTGACTGTGCATACAATCTTTTAAAAGATACAAAATATGTACACAATAGGCCCATTTACAAAACCAAAAAAAACATTTAGAAAAACCACCAGGTTTTTGTAATGCCATGTATACTACTGAAAACAAACCTTTGAACAACAATTTTTGTTGTTTGCTCATTTAGGTTTTTTGGTGTGCATGCATGACTTGTTGTTGCTCTGCATGGGACTGGAGATTCATGTGGCCATAAACCATTCACTGATGTTTTGAGAGTGAGCAATTACACTGCAAAAAAATTGAGGCATATTTCAAACGAGTAACTACTAGTAAACAAATATACCATGCACTGAGAGGATCGAGTTAAAATTATGGATCGAGGTGGCAGGAATAGCACTAGTGTTGTTGAAAGTGAAAAAAGTGTTATTTCTGTCGCCGAGGAATCCATAATTTCACTAGTGGCTTGAAATAGTGCATGATATATTTCTTTTATATTTTTCAAACCAACCTTCATAAAAAAAAAACCAAAGTAGTGTTGAGTACAGTGAGAGCAGTGCAGACGACCGTACCAGGACCGGGCCGACACCGATATCACATTGCTCTTGATCGATCGCATATCTATGATGTCATCCATGGTATACATGTAGTGCCATGGTATAGTGCACTATACCATGGATGACGTCACGGTATAGCACATTTTTCTTTTCGGTAACATCATAGCAATGTTATGTTTGGTCACATGATGCGATGTTGACCAATCACTGAACTTGATTTCATTGATCAAAAATATAATAATAACTAATGCACAGTAGCTACTTCTACGCGAACTTTACTTGCATGAACATTAATTATGTCCATTACTCTCAAGTTGCGATTTCCTTTAAAGGGGCATGTTCCCCGTATTCCAGAGGGCGTTCAAAATACGTACCCGCTGGTGGACGGTGCTAGCTGCCTATTGACACCAACAGAATACGGCTCTTACGCAGATGGCATGTTCCGAATGCCCGCACAATGCCGATTAGCGCATACATGTACATGTGCCGAAGTCATACCAATCACAGTTTCGGCTCTAAAATTTGGCAGCTGTTTCCGCCCACTTCCGTGACGTCACAATCGGCAGCGATCAGCTGGCTTGGCGAAGGCATGCCAGGACGCGCGTACTTTGATTGACAGCTGTATGCAAATTAGAAGTTGATCTTCGGAACCAAGATGGCGATGACTAGAGCAGCGATTACTACACTGGCGGGAACGTGCCCCTTTAATTTATAATAATTTATTTACCAAAACTTGTAAGAGCTCTTTAAAGGTGCAATACTATAACAAATTCATATTTACAATGCATACATATACATGTACACACATGCAAACTGGAGAATATCAGCATGGAACCCTAAACTCACAAAGTATTTCAAAACAAAATGAGTGACTGGTCCCCCTTTAAAGTGTATTGTCGCACCTGTCAAGCTGTACTACATGTAGTAACAACAGAGGGGCCCAGTGAACTCAGTTAGGCTTCTTGTTAAAATAACTAATGCCTCGTGATTGATCAATTATCATGCTTATTCACTTCCTGCCAACGTATGAGATATTGAGACATCAAACAAACCATGCAAAAAACTTTTTTTTTCCCTTTTCAAAAATTGCCTCTCATATTCATGAATACATGACTGCACTCACGGTAAAAAAACAAGTTTTTTTTCATTCACATGCAGAATATTGTTGATAAAAAGCAACAAATGTTTGTTAATGAGATCTTTTTATACAAAGAAAGCTAAATTCTTTTTAAAAAAGGTATCAAACAAAAAATTGCAAAATGAACAAATGGAAAGATGTAAAATTCATTTGGGGTCATCTACTTAAATTAAAACTATATTTTGCATCTCTAATTAATTTATGACACACAAACTTCAGTTTGATAAAACTTAAAGTTTAATACAAGCTTCTACTCTGGAGTTACAGGTAGTGCTGTAAGTCAGACGCTATGTTCGTGTTCGGTTCGGCAGAGTTCGGCAATTTTTCACCCGAACTTGATTCGGTTCGGGGTTCGGTAATATAATAGCAAGCAGCATTATAGCCACGGCGGTCGGCACTGGGCGGGCCGCCCGCCCTGCCCGGCTCGACCAGCACGGAGGACTTCTGCACACTGCTTCTGACCAGCACGAATTTCACATTAAAAAACTGCTCTAAATAAATTTGCGAAGAAAAATACTACTTACATTCGTATTTCCGTCTTGAATCGTGTTTTATTTTCAATTTTAAAAGAATCATGTTTTCAATTTGTTGATAAATGATATTTTTTAAAGATTTTCCGAGACGGTTTTTGTCTAATGTTAGAGTCGTGAAAGTTGCCATCTTGAACAGAGACTCAGGCTTGTCAATAACTGTTTTTTTATAAGTTTTTATTTTCAATAGGAAAAATATAAAATCTCTATTTTTCCTGGATAAATAAATACCATACTAGAATATATATTTATTTCATTATTTATATTGTAAAATTTGTCCGATATGGTTACAATTTAAATATTATTTTTTTGTCGAGTGGGTTTGAGCTGAATCTGTTTTGATCACGCACATGTATTTTTGTTTATATGGCTTGCGATCGCGACGTAGCTTGGTCAGGATTTGGGATTTAAATGGCGCCAGTGAAGTTGCGCGCACCACTGGATATAGGCATAAATCACAAAGGTGGAAAATGGGAAAAAAGTTAAAATAAAATAAGCAACCATGACATGAAAATTAGGTACAAAATGACAAGTTTATTAGCTTGCAAAAACGTTTACATTTTTCTGCCGAACATCCGAACCAGGCCTTTGCGCAGGGATGCCAACCTTTCAGAGCACAAATCAGTAACCATAAGGCTCAAAATCAGTAATTTGGGGAATAAATCAGTAATTTCCTATGCGGCGCCATGAATCTTAAAAGAATGGCAAGCGGACGCATGCGCGCATGATTATCTGAAATTTGTTGTGATTTTACTCCCACAAAGTTGCTAAATATTGATTTTCAGTTCATCACAACACATAAGTTTTCAATGAAAAATTGGCTTCTATTAAGAGAATACTTGATAATTTTCCATCTTTGTCATGCAGCGAGTGCTGGATGGCCACCATCAAAAAAAAAACAAAAAAAAAACGTAATTTTTAGACAACATTCCGTACTGGTCGTTAATTTCCGTACCAATTATGGGAAATCCGTACTAGTTGGCATCTCTGTTTGCGTTCGGTTCGGTTCGGATGTGCCATGTTCGGCGAAATTCCATTCGGTTTGGCGGTTCGGCTACAGCACTAGTTACAGGTTATAATAATCAATATTCTAGAAAGTTATAGATTTATTTTCTTCACCTTTAATAGCATACACAAGTAAATACAAGTTCATTTTGGACCTTGGTATTTGAAGTGATGCTTCAACACTTTCTCCAGCGACAATTGCTCTTTTGACAAAGATATCTAGGATTAAGTTTCAAATCACTTTTGGGTTAGTTTTAGGGTAAAGCCTAGTCCAAGGATGAAGTGAGGAATCTGGATAGTGTACATGTACATGTAGCATATTGACCTAGGAGCCAGTGCTCCCATAGCATTGAACCCTAAGCAGGTCTTACAGAAAGTAACCTTGATTGAGGGTATGATCCAACACAAGTATTATTCACATTTTAGACACCTCCTGCCGTACAAAATCCTTGTACACTTTATATGGATCACAATACAGTTGTGTTTTCTTAATTAAAGTCACTTTGCCATCATTGATTAGAGACTGGTACAATTTTTTCATAAACAAATTTACATGTACAGTGTAGATCTCGTATTAACACAACACTTTTAGTTTCGGAGAGAAAAAAAAGAAAGTGATACATAAATGTTGGAGAAAAGGAGGAATAGATAAAAAGAAAGAAAAATAAAAGCTTGAAAATTCAGTCAAAAGTGTTGAATATTTTCTTTACAAATGATATTGTTAGTTACCTGGTGGTGGATCCAAGGGGTCCATCGGATTGAGATGTGTATCTTTCCATCTCACACCGTTGCAGTAATTAGATTCTGTGCAACAGACTGACACATACTGGGGGGAAGGCGGTGGATTCTCGCACGAGAATAGCCTCTCTTGAGGACCGTGGGGCTCGTTCTCACACATCAAGAATCGCATCTCTTCTTGAGACTTGCCACGGGTCAACCTGAACACACATATGCCATGATCCGTCTCGATGACACACGAGTTGTTCGTCTTCAAGCAATCCTCTTCGTTACACGAACAAATCAAGCCTTTATTACTCCCTGTAGATGGAAGGAAGAGAAAAAATGAATCAGTTACAAAAACATAACGGAAGAGATTAAACAAACATACACAAAATTACACTTCTACCCTCCCCTCCCTCCTCATGACTCATCTTTACAATTGCAACAAAAAAAGAGAAAAAAGAGAACGTAAAATTTCACATTTATACTGGTTCACCTGTCTATCCATACTCCAAATGAGAACAACTATTTCAGTGATTATTGTTCAATGGATTTTGATAAATTTAAAAATCAATTCCTGTCTCAAAATTGAGGCATGAGACAGAGAAAATCTGGGAAAAGGGGGAACACTGTGTTGGGGTTCAGAGGACAATGCCCCAGCTGGAGCTGAAGCAATTTAGCAAATAGGGACCCTGATCGTGAGCTCTGAAGTATACATGTACTAAATCCATGACTTTTGCCTTAAAGTTGAACATACTAATACGAGGCAAGTTTACACACAAAAATATTAGCACCACGCTGACTTGATGCTACTGTGCATGTGCACTTGCATGCGCAGAGATTTCATTATTAGCTAGCTAAACGTGTAGAGTCGCTGGGCTGCTGGAGCTGGGGTACAAAACTACTTATAGCATGGGTATGAAATAGGGATGTTCAAGTGTTTTGAGCTTGATTTTTTGTAGAAAATACCTGTGCCAAAGCTCTTCAAATGTATTTAAATCAGAAACACTTCTAGGATTTATGTAGGGGTTTTCTTAAGCAAGGTATCACTTTCCCTGAACTTGTATTGTTGTCTGTCACGACGTATTTTCGGTCATTTTGGGGGTGATTACAAAATTGCTTGACTGAGTTTTATTTAGCTCTACACAGGCATATATAAACAGCCAATATTGTTTTACGATGACTTGGGAGCTAGCTGTGCTGGTAGCGAGCACTCAACATGGGATTTGCTGGCGTAAACAAGGATGACTTATTGATGGAGGTTTCGAGTTGAGTGATTAAGAATTCGAGTTGAAATGCTACAATAACGCACCTTTCTTATTTTGTTGTTTCTATTTTCATTAAAGACCCTATCCAATGGAGAACAAAAAACTTGATATTTATATATGACAAAATGAATGAATGTAGAATACAAATAAAAAGGAAGAAAAAGTATTTACCCTTTCACTTTTACACAAGAGCAAATTAAAACCTCATTTTCTGCACTCCTCCAAATAACGGGTAAACAGGGGTCAAATTTGCCCAAGTTACAGTGAAGACATAACATGTGGACCCGACCGGTTCAGCATTAAGCTATGCTTAATTAATGCAAAGTCATTGTGAATATACGTTTTAGACAGGTTTTACCATACTCATTTTCCCCAATTGACTGTAGTGTTATAAAAACCATTAGGAAAACAAATTTTGAAATTTTGATTTCCAATCATAAATATCTTGATAATCAGACAGGTGATCGGCTTGTAAAAATCATGGGGTACCTGACTGGCCTAAAGGTTTATAATTATCATTGTAGCACGAGCTAAATCCAGGATTTTGTTTCAGAAAAATGCTAGGTGAAAGTGGGTTATTTTTTCCAGAAAAGGAAATTTTATGTATTTCATTTGATTAACTGAATAAAATGTTTGAGAAAAAATTAAAAATTAGTAATCAGTAGGGGCGCTGGTCCAAGAATGAGGATCCCCTGCATGAACGAGGATATCCACGTAAATGCGGATAAATTGCGTCCTAAAAAATAGGGATTGTCCGCATTTCTGCCGACGTTTTTTTTCTTCATCGGTGCTCTGCGGGCTTTGCGTTCCAGAATCGCGCGCTGGTGACGCGAAAAACGGATTCCGCGTAAGAATAAAATACCCCAGTTCACGGTCTACTTTTATGGGTTGTCCGCCTTCCCGAGGATTTACCGCTCATAATGTGAAAGTCTCTGTACAAAGACAATGTAAAATGCATAAAGAAAACCATTGCAGAATACATTTTTCGTATCGCCCACCAGTGGATCAGAAATATGAAACGTCTGCGAAAATGCGGATGATCCTTTGTTTTTGCGGATGCGCCTTTCCGCATTTACGAAGACGATCCTTGTTTATGTGGACAATCCTTATTCTCGGACCAGCACCCCTACTTGGTGCATTTTGTGGAAAATATGTGTTCGGGCGAGTAATAGACAAAAAAGACGTACACGCAGAGTCATTTTGTTTTGCTAAACAGCCGCATCGCACGAAATGCAAGCCTCAGGTGTTGTTTAGTTGCAGCGTTACATGTATTTGAGCGCGATCGCATGCTCCACCTCTGATGTCTTCTGTGTGCAGGTCCGTTCGCCAATTCACAAACACACACACGGGGTCCAAATGCATACACACGCGCGCTCCAAATGCATACACACGCGCAATCAGAATGTACACAAGCAGTACTATGTGTACAAAGGCTTGCAACATGGGTAGCTAGCACAAAGATTGTATCGCACTGATCGTGAAATACATATTTATGTGCAGATTCTACTCGCTGTCACCATGTGTTTGGGCTGAGCCAAGTTCACGCCTCCCTACTAAGCTGATCCGAAAAATGGGGGAAGGGTATTTATAAACTGTAACCGATTGTGATCTTTTGGGGCTAGCGAAAAAAATGAGCGCATGGATATGTTCCTTACAGCTCGCCCAACTTAAGCTTTGGGGGCTCGGTTCATAAAAGTGGTAAATCTTGGAGCTATGATGGAAAAGATGTTTAAATCGCTGTTTTGATCAAGATATTTTTCGAGTTCCGAGTCGAGCTTCTTTGGGGAATATGGAGAAAACCCTTCTCTTTCATATGACACTGCATTTTTTTAGTAGCACCTTCAGGATCACGAGCGGAAAAGGTTTGAATCTCAATTTGGAGATAAAAACATTGACCAATTTTGCATGAGCACGCGATGCACGTAGCACGAAGAAATTTGCCCATTGAGCGCTGTATACAGTGAGTTTACGCGCTCTCATTGGCCGATTCGCTCGAGTGGCTTCAAATTTAAGTGAGAGAGGGCCTACTTAACTTAAGTGCAACTTAAGTTCAATGGCAATGTCAATACGTATTACGTCACACCGCAGGAATTTTGACATGGCATGCTTTAAACAGGTGACGCACTTCACACATACATTGACGCACACATAAAATAGAAAAATCAACTAACACTTCAGAATAAATTTTCATTTTTAAATATGACGAAAATGAGAATTGTTCAAACTTTAAAAATAGTTAGACTCTACGTAATACTTAAACTTAAGTGAAAAACTTAACCTTTCAAGGATGCTGAAAAAATCGTAACAAATAGAGGGTTTGACTGAAATATCATAATTTTGGTATCGAATGAAGTTGACATAAAATCGCAAGCTTGCTCCTCGCACAAATATCTTATAACATTGATTGAATGGAAGCCAGGGGCGCAAATTTAGTAAAATGAGACTGCGATTCGCAGAGATCGGATGGACATTTTGTGCATGCAATTAAATGTAAGCTAAAGTTCTATGTGCGTAGACTGCATGGGGCTGCGTGCAATCTCTAGATTTCTATGGGAAGAGTTTTAGCACACAAAACCGAGTGCACAATCACACACCCTACATATAATAATCTATCTCTCTGCTCTTGGTGACATGGCCGAGCTCCGAGAGAACACTAAAGTAAAGACAGTCTAGTAAAGAGATTTGCAACAGACACATGACGAACATCAACATGGGCCATGGCAGTTAATACAGGTTGCCTACACACAACTTTGACCTGTCCATATTGCCTACATTTTAATCTTACTCTAGATCTAGTCTTAAGAGTTAGAACATGAGAATTGAGATTGAGAAAAATAAAATATAATTTGGACAACCAGCCTTCAAAGTTGTTTTAAAATTTATCCTAATTTCTACTTCTGACTCAAACTAGAATCTAACTTTATTTTAAGTTGTTATCTTGTAACTGGCACAGTACTGTGATTTATAATTATATGATCAATATAATGAGATAATCCGATGCAAACTTCAGTGAAACCTTAGACTAAAGCTGCTGAAAACATGCAGATACAGGCCTGCGCCCAGGGCAGGGCGATACACACAGCTCAATCGGCCCGGGCTGGCCCTGCGTGTTATGCCTAGTCTATGTCCATTCCGACTCAAAACAAGACGCCATTTTGCCACACATCGCACACAGCAACGCAAGTAAACTAGGAAAATTATATGAAAACAAGGCAAACAACTAAACAAATACATGCATAAACAGTAGCAATATACTAACCTGATACAAAATGTAATGATATCACAACACCTAAGATTAATATAACATGTTTTAAAGCCATTTTGAAAACTGTTTAGTTTGCTTTTACATGCTGAGCTGAGATACCGTTCATCCCGTCGATCTTATATTATCGGTCTTTGAACTTTGCCCTACTTGTGGTGTACACCCGGAAGTGAAAAGGGATGCAAACAATTTTTGGATTTGCGCGCGATATATTGATGATGGAGATGCTTGGATTGGTATATTTCATCAAAATTTAAAACAATTATGAAAGGAGTAGCTAAACTAAACATTTCCTCGGACTAGGTTATCACGTGGTCTTAAATTAAGCTCTTTGCTTGGCATAAATAATGTAGTTAGAGAAGTCTACAGTTAAGGTAGATTAGTTGTGATATTGATATGATATGGTGATTTTGCTGATTATTATGATGATGATGGTGGTGTTGATGATGATGATGACGATGATGATGACGTTGGTGATGATAATGACACAGACACAGACACACGTTTATAATCATCCTGAAGCACACTCTACTCTCTTTCTCTCTCTCTCTCTCTCTCTCTCTCTCTCTGCTCTCGCTCCGAGTCCTCAGCCCCTCCTATAATCCTCCTGCTGGGTAATACAGTGGCGTATCCAAACAGTATGATCTAGACCGTTGGCTCAGGGTGAGTATAGCGGGGGAAAAACAAAGGTGAAAATAAGGTAAAATATTCATTTTGTCACTGTATAGATCATTAACAAAATATATAAAGTGTAGCGGCGTGAAACCAAAATAGTACCAAAAAGTCTGAAGTTGAAGATTATCAGGCCAAATAGGAATTATTAATGAATTAGTTGCACACACAAAAAGTATAATTACTGTTTATTCGTCAGCATGCAGCTACACTACTACCTTAGCAACAATTTGTTTATGATAAGTCAATCTCTGGTTGGTCATTACCGTCATTCACACCCAGCCCACAGGTACATAACAATGACCCAATTGGATAAGACTTGGGGCATGTATGCAAATTAAATTCCAAGTATACTAATCCTGAGAAGTGTAATGATGTGCCAAGCACCAATCCAGCTTTCATCAGAAAGGGAGAAGAAAGTTTCACTTCCAAGAAGTCGTTCATGATACCGTTTGGATCGAAAGTTACTGAAAGTTTTGGAAACCATGAAGTCAAACAATATTGGCGAGTTCAAACAATTTTTTAATACAAGTCATGTATTATCAGTCTTCACACTTTGAAGTTGGTAACAAAAGTGATAAAAGTTTCAATGTTGCAAAAGTTGCATCTCTGTGTATCCAGCTGTCAGTGCACAATCTGTGTGTGCACCGAGTTTTTATGTAAATGATAGGCCCTATATAAATACTCAAGTGAGAAAGTCACGAAATTCGCAATGATCTTGCTACATTATAGTTTAATATTATTGATTGATTATTCTTGAGAATAATAAAGTAGAAGTTCTTGAATGTGAGTTATATTGTATATATTGTTCATAACTTTGGTTTAATATAATTTAAGGTGTTAAAGAATAGTTTCGAGAAGGGGTATCCTTTTGACTCTTCAAATACGGCAATAATAAATCATTTTGTTTGTACAGTATGAAATATAAACCATGATCCTATCGACCTAGCAACTTTAAGGAATAGGATAAGAGCTCCACAGCGCAACAGACGGGAACATAAACAGTGCTTCAGAGAAAGGAATAACTTATCTCTATGTGGTCCTAATTGAATTAGAGATAATGAATATAATTTATGCTTATAATTTTTTCTCTGATTGACTTATAATATAATATAGGCCGTATTCCGTAATGAAAATACAGTTGCTTGCCAAGGTCCCGTCTTATAAAGAGTTGCGATTGATCCAATCAATCGCAAGTTTTCAGACTCCTACCTCTTCTGTACATGGTTGCTATGATTGCAAATAAGTTGCAATATGCACCCTGCACTTGTACTCTTAATACGATATAATGTAGAAAGCTACAGAGGGCTTACTCAAAGTAACTGCAGCTTAATGTTCTCACTCGTCTGTATTTGTATGTCGGTGAGAAGTAGGGTAGGTTTTTTTGAAAACAAGGAAAGTGCACTTCTGAAGAATGAATAGAATGTTGTTTTGAAGGAGAAGTCGGCCAATTAACCTTATATCAAATTGGTATTAATAATAGCAGAAAAATGACAAAAACAAATTAGTGAAAGTTTGAGTAATATTCAATGACAAATGAGAAAGTTATGATCTTTTAATGTTGAAACATAAGTTGGCAACTATGTGACGTTGTAATTTGTTTAGTTATTGATAACGCACTAGATTTGTTTCATATCAAATTGAGAAAGATAACCCGGAAGGGGGGGGGGGGGTACTCAGTTTGGTTTGGACGGGGGTGTGCAGCTGAAGCGTCTTTTACCCATACCCATTTCATTTTGGCAGAAAATAGTACCCACTAATTTATTTCAATTATATTTGCGGGATTTTGCATCTGGAATTTTCACGTTATCGAGATTATGTGTGAGATATTATTCTGAAGAAAATAGTAACCCATGTTTAAGGCCAAGATCCGAAGTGCGTGGGAGTACATATTTTTACACAACTTTTACGTTTCCCCCCTCTTTACCCGTTTCCATTAACACTATCAAATTGTTCTTTATTTTTTCTTATTTCCTGCTTACTTTGTTCCTTTCTCCGCTTAATATACTCTCTACACCAAACTCTCTTTCAATGCACTCAAAATAATTTTTAATAAATGCTTTAAAGGTATTGCAAAGTTTGGGAAATTTGGAAAATTTAATGGATAGTAATTTTGTAACGTTTTGATATATATTTTGGATGCCCCTGTGGATAAGCACCCGAAAATTTAGCCCCTATATACAACACTTCTGCTTTCGAGAAATTGAATAATCAAAAATCAACCGGTGCTCCCGGTAAATTTTAAATATTTCAAACAGCGCCTAAGGCCATTCCATGGTAGCTGCGACCATGAAAATCTCAGAATATGCAGTTCGGATACAGATTGATTTTAATCACTCATGCGTGAAAGCTACAATCACTCATGCGTGAAATATGCATTATATGAGTTGCATCAAATGAAAGAGGAGGATCTAAGATTTACAAACAATATGTGTCTTTTATCAATTATAATTGTGATTAAGTTATGATAAAACATCGATAATTCTCGGTTTCGTTTTTTCTGGGACGCACTGTATAGTTTCCAAACGGGAGTAGCAAATCAGTCGATTGTAGTCAAGAAACATCGTTTTAAAGCTAAAGTAATATTAGTCTTGAGAGGGAGCTAAACAACATGAAGAGTTTATTATTTACATTTTCATCACTTTAGACTCGATTTCAACCGCGACAACGATCATTGAATTTTGTAAAAGCGCATTTGCTTCTAATATGTTCATTTGAACCAAATTCATGACCCCATACCAAAACTCTGTATTACCTTTAATGTGATTTAAAGTTTACTTTTAATGTTTTTTTAGCCTACCATTTTCCCCTCTTTACTTTGTTACCACTAAAAATCCCTCATTCTTTTCTGCCTTGTTTCATCTCTTTCTCCTTCTCTCTCATCATCCAATCACTCTGATTTTGCACCGCTACACTTACTACAAAATAATATAAACACAACATGTACTGATATACACATGTTTAAAAATGAAATAAAATGAAAAGAATGAGAACTCCATCTCACTATTGGCAATGGATAAAACTGCTACGTATTGAAAAATATAAACGTCTCTACAGGGAAGAAAACCTGGAGGATCTCTGGCTTAAGAACAAAAATGCTTTACCACTTAATTAACAACAAAGATTAAATATACTGTTTAAGATATAGTTCAGTTCTAGTAAAAAAATAACATTATGAAGTTGCGGTACACAAGAATTGGATTGTAATGCGAGGTTTTATTAGATACACTGCACCATGTGACACTGAAATAACATTGTATATTGGATGACACTCACACAAGGCATGAAAGTTGGATCCAAAAATTTCAGCTTTTTTTTCATCATATTTTGAATTATGAGGGCATTTCTAACATGATATTCTTCCAAACTGAAATGAAATAAATGAGAAAGCTCAAAAATTATGATTTCACCTTTATTCGGACTGGACCTTCTCTTAACGGTGACACCAAATGTAATTATTGACTAACAAAATAATCATTTCAATCTTAATACCTAATTCCTTGGTGATATCCAGAAAAGTTTAGAAAAAGATGTACTTCATTACAATTATATAGGCAGTATATACAAAAATATAAACAAATTCAACAAAAATATACAAATAGTACTTTCAAAACAGTTACAAAATGTATATGTATTTCAAAATGAAAATGGATTGAATAGTAAGTACAAATTAGTACAAATTATACACTTTATACTCCGTCACTATAGGCACTATACAATTTCATTTCCTCTATTTAATATATTATATATAGAAATATCTGTGTAAATTTATTATACATTTTGAACAAAAATATACAAATAGTACTTTCAAAACAGTTATATAGAATATTAAGTATGAATTCTACACTTTATACCATAGTTTCCACTCTGTCAAAATAGGCATTATACAATTTCATTTTCTCCATTCAATATATTATATAGGAATATCTATGTAAATCATATTCAGTACACAAAATAAATGTGAAGGAAATTCATTCAAGCAACAGAAAAGGGTGTCATTACCCCCAAACACCAACACTCTTTACTCCACATAGTCACCTGGGATCTCTCATTAGTGATTAACCAAGTAATACTTCAGTCACACCTCCAAACTGACTCCAAACTGACTCGACCGACTCTATACTGACCGATTCTTAGCCATTGGAGGTAATGCAACTTTTTGATCGGTGTGTTGTCGGTCTGGAGTTGGTCTCGTTGGTGTGACTGCCGTACAAGAGGGGTCTGCTCGCTATTTATTAAAAAAACGCTATTCATTTAGTCAAGCGTTATAGATAGCGGTCCTTATGAATGGCGGTCCTTATGAATGGCGGTCCTTATGAATAGTGGTTCTTACGAATGGCGGTCCTTATGAATTACGAGGTAAATTGGCTATGGTTTGCTCGCTATTTATAAGGGCCGTTATTCATAAAGGATTGCTATTTATTTTGTTACACGTTATGGACAGCGGTCGTTATGAATAATAATCCTTATGAATAGCGGTCCTTATAGATAGCGAGCTTGACCAGTATTAGAATTGTAATCACAACACCACCACCATGACAACACAACAATAACAAAATAAATAATAACTGTTGTATATTTGCATAAAAATGTACTAGCATCCCATGAATGTATGTTTACAGTTAGCATAACACAATTGGAATGTAAAGGTGTGTGCGTGGTGATACTATAGCGCATAAAAACATACACACTCGAACTGGCAGAGCTCTGAATTATGTGTCTCTCTCAATACGTTACAATAATAAATAACATTATTGCACATATATCGTCTCAAAGGATGCTTGATTCGTTACAGGCAGAAAACATTAAAAAATGCCAGTAATAAAAGGGCGATTAAATTTGATTGATTTGCAGTGACATGCTTCAATGTATAAAATAAAATGTAAAATTCCATTTTCATTGCACCTCGACATAATTTTGTAGTGTTTCAGTTTTTGGGAGGTTTCAAACCCCATTCTCCCCACATTTTTCCTGTAAACAGATCGCTGCTCTTTACTCGCTTCATGAGCCATGACCCTAGGACCATGTTGCCATTTTGAAGTTGACCCCGATGCCGTCCAATTGACAGAGCGAACATCACTGATGCTGTAAATGATAAAAGAGGATAATAACATGATTTTGTAAGAATTATATACAATGCATGTGTACAACTTTATAATTAATATACAACTAGAGTAAGATATTACAACATACTATATGTAAATTGTCATCATTCTATTATCATTATCATCATCATCATTATTCATCCTCATCTTTACACATCGTGCATCTACGGATACCACAGAACTGTTATGCACTAAGCAGTCCATAACATTCAGTTTGTACTCCTCCTGTTCAACATCTGGTAACTAATTCTGCCCATGATATTTAATGAGAGTATAGTGAATATCATTACCCATATCCATTATGATGCATTT
Source organism: Strongylocentrotus droebachiensis (assembly GCA_035222895.1). Classification (NCBI taxonomy): domain Eukaryota; kingdom Metazoa; phylum Echinodermata; class Echinoidea; order Camarodonta; family Strongylocentrotidae; genus Strongylocentrotus; species Strongylocentrotus droebachiensis. Next base: position 444,453 of record JAVYIG010000542.1, on the reverse strand, counting down.
ATGGAAAATAAACAACCATTATGTAAAAACAGTCATTTGAACACAGTTCATATTCCAGCCTTGTAACATCTGACAAATTGTGCCTGATATAGTTGTAGTTGTAGTTAATAAATCAATAAAGAATAAATGATGATAATAATTTGACTGGCTTTATATGTCATGTCACATGGGACTTCATGTTTAATGCCCTCAATATAGAATCACATTGCCTTCATCTAAGTCTTTATAGACAGGTGATTTTTTTCTTCTTCATATCGATCATATACCGGTAGATGGTCACTAAAGTAGGTTTGAAAGTTTCCTAAATTATGCAAAACTGCAAAAGCAATCAATCTTTATAAAAACACAATGCCCCCCTTCAAACAGCTCTAGTCTACGAATTGAAAGATTGCATACGTACGGGACTTGTACGGCTTCAGTGGGCACCCACTCGCATGCTGTATGAGGTTGTGATAGACGGCTTTCCCCTGCTCTCCTGCTCTATACGCCATCTTCTGAATATCCGCGTTGCAGCAGTCACCTACGGCAAATATATTTTCATGACCTTCTACTTGAAGATATTGGTTGACCTGAAGGGACCCACGTGCATCCATCTTAGAGCCTGTAAGGAAATGATGAATTATTGTTTGTTGTGGTAAAGGGATATTTCTGGAGATTATTACACCTTGAATGATAAAGCTAATAATTTGCCTCACCTCCCCCCCCCCCCCCACTCCCCCACACCCTCCTGACAAGAAAGAAAGTATCTAAAATCTCTTCAGTTAGCTAAAAAAAATCATTTGAAAGTCAGTAATGATCATATACCCTAATTTGTTATCAGTCACAATCATTACAGTCATTATATAACAAAATATTTAAGTTATCATGAATTGCAAATATTCTGTGTTCTCTCAGTTGTGGAATAAAATTCACGGCCTGAAATTTTCACAAATTTGAGCCACTCGCAAACTTTGGCAAGGTTTCATGCAAGTGAAAATCCCAGTTGATCTGTGGTAGTTGTGATTGATCACAATTTTATGAACAAAGTTACCAGGTCAGTGAGTGCGAGCCTCTGTGGGTGCATTCAAGCGACACTCTTTCACCCTAGAAACACGGTTGTCAAAGACGTTTAGTTTATAACATGGTTGTGTTCAAGCAAATTTTTTGTCAGTCGTACAAATAAACGTGTTTCAAAACGCAAACATGAAACGCTGAAAAAGATGCGTTTTATATCGTGATTCTGCAGAAACACGGTCGCTAAAAATTGCTAGAACGCAACAGGTTTTCAATCATGATTCTATAACGTCATTATCGTAGCTAGCTGCTTGGCTTAAAATCGCTTGAACATTCAGCGTTTTGAATTGTGATCCATATTTGTGATTCTAGCTTCAAAAAAATCGCTTGAACGCACCCCATATAGTACTCACCAAGCTCTTCTGTATATGCCTGGTTGTTGACTGACGAGCCTATGCATACAAACACCACGTCGGCCTGGATGGACTTGCCCTTGTCGGTGAGGACAGTGGCTCCTGATAGGTCTCTAGGAATGTCATCAAGATTAGTCACCTTCTCCCCTGGATGTGGCAATGAGATAGGTGGAGAAAGAGAGGTAAAGGAGGGGGAGAAGGGAGAGGAAGAAAGAAAAACAGAGAGGATGAGAGAGAGAGAGAGAGAGAGCAAGGGAGAGGGAGAGGTTAATACATAAACAGCAAAAGAGAGTGAATAAGGTTCAGTAAAAGAATGACAGGTGGTTCCTAAGTTTTAAATTATTCAACGGTTTTGAACTTGTCATATATCTTCAGACCGAGTGGAATACATTTGGAATAAAACGTACTGATCAAGATAACGGATGATTTGACACCTGCTCTTGCAAAGGTTGGTTAATGCTTCAATTTGGCAAAGCTAGGCATGAGATTAAAGAAATGTTCTGATTGGGTTTTAGATTTAGTGAGATTAGGGTTAAGGTTTAGGTACAGGTGTAGTGTTTGCTGCAGGATTAAAGTAAGGAATTAAGCTTGATTAGAAATTAAGGGCCGAGTAATTGTCGCCAAAGAATGTGTCATAGAGACACAGACATACCAAAGACCAGTTTCACATTGAGTTCTTCAAGCTGCTTCTGAACGGAGGCCCTGAACGTGTCACTTGTTGCAGGTTCCACCAGGCTGTCTCTGGCATGGATGATGGTGACTTCTTTGTCTGGGTAATCCGTAGCCACCTCTCCTGCTATCTCTACCCCTACAGCTCCCCCTCCGATGATCACCACCGTCTTGGCAGCCTTCACCTACGACAGTGATGAAAAGATCAGTCATTTTAATCAGTAAACTTTTACAGTCAAACCTACTTTAGTGACCACCTGTCTACAAAGGCCACATTTGTTGTTTCCCTTGAAAGCGGTTTCTCATTGAATCATGTACTAAAGGAACCTGTCTACAAAGGCCACTTCTTGCGTTTCCCTTGGGCGGTCGCAATAGAGAGGTTTGACTGTATATGTCATCAAAATTTGTGAGTGTTTCTTCCAGGAACCAATGGAGACAAACTATTCCATCCACACTCTTTGTTTGGTGGTATATACTACAGAAGAAATCCATCTTGCTTACATTAGCTGTTGCAATGTCTGGCAATCCTAAGTCAAGATTTTCAGTAAATGGCTGGTCTATTTAACAGATAAGGATGATTATAACTCATTCCCAAATCATTAAAATTATATTGGTTCAACTAATGTCTTGAAGTGTTTTTATTATTTTTTTAACTGTCCTTATATACCACGTTGTGGGGAAAATTGGAAAGCACTCTGCACATGCAAAAAAAACTCAATGAATTGGATTGGATTGGACACAGGTGAGAAGTATAGGCCTACCTTTTCACATGCATCCTTGTACAGATCCAAAGCCTGATCGATAGTACAGTCATTCTGGAGCTTGCCTGGAAATGGTCCTGTTGTGCCTGTGGCTATCACCAGGTAGTCGTAGGAAATCTCCTTGCCGTTGGAGAGGACAACTTGCCCTGCAGCAGCGGATATCTTCTCCACAGTATTCTGTTCAAAGCTATCACCAAAGACTTCCCTGAGCGGTATAAGAACCCTCTTAGCAAAACCTGCAACCAAGAATGGAAGAAGAGATAAATAGGATTGGACAAGTCCAAACTATTTGTTCCCATAAGTTACTGACCACATCTAGAATTATAAAATTTGAAAAATAACATTGCGAACAGTAAGGAATGGGGTAAAAATAGGATGACAATGTCCTTTTGTTTTCAAAGTAAAAGAAGAGATACAAATATATTTGATACACATGTAGGTAGACTTTTTTTTTTAAAGTGTGGGTGTCACTGTTGGCCCATCAAGTAACTTAAAGTCTTTAAGTAGGCCTACTGTCCATGCAATGTAGCATGGTAAGGGTAAGCGTGTACGGAGGATTTTTTTGAAGGGGGGGGGGTTTAAAATGTGAAAATCGCGACTCAGCCAGCCGCTGAATAAGCGTGGGGGGGGGGGGGGTGGGGGAGGTGAGTAAGAGCACATTAAAAAAAAAAAATTGTCCCAAAAATTTGAAAATATGACTGATCAAAATTTTGTTCTGTTGGGGGGAGGGGTTAGGTCACCTTTTTTGGTCACCCATAGCACAATTTTTAAAAAGAATACTTTTTAGAACTTTTTTTTATTTAAAAAAAAAAGAGGGGGGCCGGGGGGGGGGGGGGGTTCCTCCAAAACACACACACAAAATTTGAGGGGGGGGGGGGGTTTGATCCCCGGCCCCCCCACTCAGGTTTCGAAATGACCGCATGCGTGTTGCCAAAATGTCCTTTTCGTAACAAAGGAAAAAGGTCGACCCGTATTGACTTTACACACCGGACTTTTGCTGAAAAGGGGGGGGTGCTGAAAAAGGCTCGTATACAAAAGAAAAAGGTAGAGCCGTATTGACTTTACACACCGTACTTTTGCTGAAAAGGGGGGGGTCGGTTGGAACACGCATATGCGTACCCTAAATAACACTGAGTGGGGAGGCCGGGGTTTGATCCCCCCCCCCCCTGCGTACGTGCCTGGTATGGGTTAATAATTACCTGGTTCAACACAGGCTCTTGGTGCTGCTATGGTAATGTGCATGGCTTCACGAGGATCAATCACAATAAGTTTACACTGGCCCCTGAGTGGATACGCCACTGCTTTCCCCCCAAAGCTGCAGCCGATCACCACCACCGTCTTCTCCTTCAAAGCAACACTTTGTGATGTCCCCATGCCTGGCCTAAAGTGAAGATTATGAAGAAAATGGGGTGAGGAAACAAAAAATAAAATCGTATGTTGCTTTTCACCTACTCAGGTGAGTATAATAATACTGTTTTGCATTGCCAATTTGATACTTCAAGTTAACTTACTTCAAGTTCAAGTTTATTTGTCTGTCAGAAATCACATGTAACAAAATATAATAGAGTATAATCATAAAAGTATGTATTGTCTACAATGTAGAAAAAAGAAAGACGAGGAGACGTGACCTTGGTTGAAGTACAGCTTGGTTAACTAAGTTAAGGCCCCTCAGCTCAGATGATGTGACAAATATAACTGATTCATGAATACAAACAAAAAATAATATATGGAATATATGAAGCTATTTACAAAATACAATCAGAAAACAACCAACTACTCAACGCAACGATGCATCGACCACAGCATGGACCTACTTAGACAGAAATAACCATCTGATTTGGGTCATTTCTTTAATAAAACTGACATTTGTTGTCATTCCCCAATACAATCGGAGGTCTAGTGGAGCCAGACGTAGTCTCAGTGGAACAACCGACGATTAGAGAGACTGAAGCTTTTGGTCTAGGACCTACTGACCCCAACAAATACCCGAAGATGCGCACATTCCCATCGCACCTAGCCTCTTGTCGATGCCCTCGCGCTGTTGGAGTCTCTAAATTCTGACGAGCGAAGCGGCTCGGTTTCTCTGACTCGCTTCGCTCGTCAGAATTTAGAGACTCCAACAGCGCGAGGGCATCGACAAGAGGCTACATCACGCCGGGCCGGGTGAGCCAACAACTAGAACGTACTGTGTGTGTGAAAATATTCATATGATTATCATGAATACGAGCACGAACAACCCATCCATCGACTCGGATCGAGACATCAATGAGTTATTGCTCTCTGAGGTGCAGAATTCAGAAGACAAGCAGGAATATGTACAGATTGGAAAGTAGAAGAAGAAAAAGAAGAGGGGTTTATGTCAAAGTTGAGAAATAACAATAGATCGAGAGTAATAAATGTAAATTACCTGGATGATATGATAGTAATGAAGCAAGAATATTTGAAGAGGTATGACTTTGCAGAATTGCGGACGTGCCTAGACTCGTGCCGCACTCGTGCAGCTCCGCCCCAACGAACATTCAATGCTCCGCCCCAACGAACATTCAATGCTCCACCCCTTATCCTACGGTATCCTCGAGAATGTTATGGTTATGTCATAGAGCTTTATATATCTCTATGGGTTATGTAAATAACATTTTCGAGGAGAGAGAGAAGAGAGAAGAGAAAAAGAGAGAAGGGAGAAGAGATCGAGAACAGGAAGAAGAGAGAGAAGGGAGAAGAGAGAAGAAGGAAGAGAGAAGAGAAAATAGAGAAGAGAGAACGGGTAGAAGAGAGAAGAGAGAGAGAGAGAGAGAGGAGAACGGGGAGAAGAGAGAAGAGAGAATATTAGGGATAGGGAGAAGAGAGAAAAGGAAGAAGGAAGAGAGAAGAAAGAAGAGAGAAGAGAGAGGGATAAGGGAGAAGAGAGAAGAAGGAAGAAAGAGAGAGAGAGAAGGGAGTAAACGAGAGATAAAAAGAAAGAGAGAGAGAGAGAGAGAGAGAGAGTGAGAGTAGAGAGTTATATTATGCCGAGAGAAGAAAACAGCAAGAGAAAAGGATGATCATGTCGATTCATGCTACATTTTTTGAATTATGAACTAAATAGGTGTATTAAAATAAACATAAACAGAGAACAGGCAGTCTTGAGAATGAGATGATATGTAAATTGATCAATATAAGGCTCTCTGCACAACATTCATTCTTATATAAATCAAAGTGATCTATAGACCGCTTTAATTCTACATCTAACTAATATAAGCAATAAGTTCATGAAAGTTGGTCTAGGTCTAAATGTTTCTTCTGTCAACGAGATGTGTTCTATTGTTTTTGTTTTGACATAGATTGTGATATGTTGAAATCTCCTTCAAAAAAAGAAAGGATTTGAAAAAAAGTGTGTGTTGGGGGGGGGGGACAACAACATACTAGTATAGTATTACTGTCATCTGCATACTGATGACGCTGTATACTCTCCGCTTATTGATCTAGAGCACTAGCAGAATTGTTGTTAGCTACGACTAACTATATTGTTTGTCCGACCTAGCAACAATTAATGTATGCAATTCACATTCTGACTATTGAAATTCAATTATTTGTAACATATGTAAGATATTTTCTTACAATGTTTAATATGTTATAATATAATATAATATAATATTTCAATTGAATTAGTGCTTTTCATATCCCGCTACTATTATTCAGATTTATATGTTATTGTTTTGTAAATTATTTTTAAAGTGGAAATAAATTGAATTGAATTGAAATAATTTATAAAATGGCACTTAACAAAGATTTATGCAAGGAATTTGATTACATTATGAAAATGTTCTAGTTTCAGCCACTTACTACATTCCTATATCCTCTATATCGGGCCACCTTTCTCACTCACTTGAAGTCCCTCTTTCTCGCCTCACCCTCTCATTCTCAGTTTCTCCACATTTCCTCAGATACATTACCGATTCAGCCAAATTAATGAGCCCATACATATAATGATTACAAATTTCAAACATTAATAACTTTCTTATTTTTTGTCCGATTTCATTCAAACTATCACAAGTCTACTTTTCTGATTTCTCTGCTTTCCTCTTAGGTGATTTGCCATCATGTCAGATTTCCCTTTAATCTCAAGTTAGAAGACATTCCCAAGATCATGCTTGAAAAGAGCAAGTGGCGTCAACGAATGAACTTCGTCTTGGCTGTGGTCGTTACATGATGATGATAATTCATGTCATGACAATAATCGGTTGCCCGCAAGAGAAGGCCGTAAGAGCAAAGTATTGTCAATGGCAGTATTGGGCAATGACCTTCTTCCAGAAGGCTGAACTTGTATAACTGGGGCAATAGTTACACCCTTCTGGCTCTCGGGTCTTAAAAGTCAGAACCAAATATCGGTGGTGTTTCTCAAGGACTGCAGTTGTGTCACTAATGATGTATATGATACAAGCTCACCTTTAAATTCGGACGAGTGGGCAACTCACTCACCCCTTTCATCACACACTCAATATCCAATACCAAAAGCACATCCTGCATGAGTACTTTATACAAAGATATGATTTTAATAAAAACATAATTCCATATTCATTGTAATATACAAGGAAGCGATCAAAAGTGTATCTCTTTTTTTAGAGAGACAGCTAGTGGGGAATGCAAAATAGACATACTGCATGTCAGCACTAAAATTGAATACCAGTAAAAAATAATAGACACCACACTTTTGACCCTGGGTCACTACTAACAGTAACACCATGAAACACAATTATACTTGTGATAATTTGTGTTTGGTTATAACAAAGCTGAGTGAATATCTCAATCTATTTAGGTAACACAAACAGTTTTAAAACACATTTGTAGTGGATGGTCTTGTTATTTCACTATCAGAACTGAATAAAAGTTGAGAGTAGACACAAGTTTTGGTAAATCAACTACAAGTATTCAATATTAGAAATCACATTTGATCATGTTATAAGTACAATCAAACATTACCATGATTAACTGAAGTTAAGAAAAATATGGAATTTGCTTTGCATTCTAACACAACTTTTACACAACGGTATACTGACAGTAACACTGATATCGTTGTTATTTGCTTGCTAAAAGTGACCAAGATTTAAGAAGAATTTGAACCTTGCTTTTTATATTCCAAGAAGGAAAATATCAGTGTTATCATAATGATACAGACATAAGTTGGATGCTGCACCTCATTACTGTGCTATATTGTCATTTCAAGTATACTTCCTAGTAGGGCAAGTCAAAGATATTTTGGCCATTTTGCTGTCCCACACAGTACCCCCTCCCCCAAAATAGTAAATTAAACATGGATAAACATTGCAAATGTCTGTTTTCATGACTGACCTCCGCTCTAGAAGGGTGGTCAATTTCACAGAATCATTGAGTAAGTGCAAATTCTGATGTCCGTAACATATGGAAAATAATACCTTGAACTTCCCAAATAAGAAGTATAACAACTTAAATGTTCCTGCATAGGGACTGAAGCTGTAATGATGACAGGTTTCTTAAAAAATTTCACTCACAGGTAATAACATTTTGTTTAAAAAGAAAGAAAATGAACAATTAGTATTTACAATAATTTCTAAGTCCCATGTAGGCATATTCAATGATAAAAACTTTATTATACATTATTCTCTACTCTACCTTTGGCAAACTAATGAGACTGGAAGTTTAACATTAAGATGATTATTTTTGGTTTGCTCAGTGATACAAGACAACAGTATTGTCATTGCATTTAAGTTATTGACAAGCTGCTAAGACCATTACAAAAAGACAGACACAAAGAAATCTATTAATTACCATACAGCCCAATAATGTCGACTAGAGGCTGAAATGTAAATCAAGGTATTCCTTCACAGACTTAAAACTGTAATCAACACTTTCTATTTGCAGCACAACAGAAACACTTACATGAGTGTTGCCGATAAGAAGAAAAAAAGGGTTTGAGTGTTGGAGCAATCACATAATTCTAATATGCATATTATATATAAAATAATAAAAGAAAACAAAAAGTAAAAGGGAGATTATGAAGAATTAAATATAAACAAAAATATAGTCCTGTCCGGTAAAGTTTAAAAGCTTCAAATAAAAAAATGAATGTCACTTTTATGCTGTCCTCATCTGCTGCTAATTACAGAATGAAAATGCTCATAGAATATGATAATTCTGAATCCTATGAAATTCTTCTTATCCAACTATTCTTGTAGTCTCTTCTCAGTCGTCTTCTGCCATACTTTTCCTCTTCTTCTTCTTTTTCTTCTTTTCTGAGCTTGGCTGTGGGAAGAGAATAAATGTGGAGAAAGAACAGAGGGTTAACCTTAATTATCATGTTTTAAAAATTGATAATATTAACAACTCTACAACCAAATTGATCCTTTCAATTGTAGATTCATGTTAACAGGATGATTGGGTACAGAGCTTTCTTCTTAAACCACTGTATAGACAAACTGTGCATGAAATCTAAATATTTTTGCCTGTCCCAATTTGCAGTTTATTGACTGTTTAACTTTGATATAACAAGATACAAGGAATTCCATTGTGTTATCACTCAATGACTTTCAACAGTAAACCGCCTAGGCTATCCTGCCTTGCATCTTGCAAAATATGCTTTTCTAACATTTTGCCATGAAGTCTTGTGGCCCCGTCAGTCAACTAAGCTGTCGCTAATGTGTGTCAGCATACACACACAAAAAACCCACATTATTTGGGTCTGCTAAAGTATCTCTTATACAATATTGTACACCTTCCTTTATCTACTACTTACCGTTTCTGGTTCATCTTCTTCTTCTGGTTCCTCCTTGACCTTCTTCTTCTTCTTCTTCTTTTTCTCTGATGACGGTTCAGGAACTGGACAGAGACAAAAACATAAAGATGTATATAAGAGACAACCAAACAATCACATAAAATGAAGTTTTATAAACACAAGAAAGTATCTGTTAATGATGTTCAGTTAATTCGTCGCTGTTTTCACGAAGTGACGGTAGTGAAAAAAAATTGCATTCACTTTGCGTTACGATTTTCCTCACTACCGTCACTTCGTGAAAATAGGGACGAATTACAGGCTTGTCATTTTTCAAACCTATAAAAGTTGATAATGGTTTAAAAATACATTTTAAAACTATACTTCACAATATACAAGATGAATTAAACAAGTTTCAAACCCTTCTACTGTATTATATTAATCTTTTCTTTTTCCAATGCAAAACTCTTGCTTTTGATTCCCAAATCATTGAACTCTGTGTCCCTTCCTCTCCCAAATCCATATTTTGTTTCTCAATTCTATTATACGACCTATATTTCTGCCTCAGAGGTAGTGACGAAGTTGTTTGGAATAATCATGGTAAATCATGATTTTACAACGTTCTCATCATTGGCTGAGATGGCAAATAAGCTACTTGAACTACAATCAAACTTATCATATTGAGGCTAGCCATCTATAAAGGCCAGCTGTCTGAGGTAGCCACTTTCACTGTTTTCTTTACCTCTTTTTTTTTCTTCTTTCCAATGCAAAGTTCGTTCCCAAATCATTGAACTCTGCGACCCTTTCTCTTCAAAATCCATATTTTGTTTTTTATTTTGTAGTACTACAATCATTAGCCTTCTCTCATTATTCTCTCTTGGCAAATATAATTGTTCTGTGTAATACTTGGTCCACAAATTTTTGTCAGAATAAAAAAAAGAGAGCAAAATTAGGAATTGATGGCGAGACCTGCATTCCTCTGGCAGTGGGTCAGATATAGAGAGATATAGAGAGATAGATAGTTGTCACATTGGCCTTACCTGTCTCCTCCTCTGACTCTTCCTTTACTTCTTCCGGCTCTGACACTCTCTTCTTCTTTTTCTTTTTCTTCTCAGGTGATGCTGTCTCCTCTACGTCATCATCTCCGTTCACCTCTTCTATCTTTCGCTTCTTGGGAACAGATGGGAGGGTGGAGTCCATACCGGGGTCGTAGGTCACGACCTCACTCTTGTGCTGGTATTTCTCAAACTTGGCCTTGGACTTCCCTGTGCCAGAAATACGTCTTTCCTGGATAAAAATGTTGAAGGATACAAAGTCAGGCACGAACCTCAATCAAATTGATTTTTGTTGTCTAGCTCAAATCTATTATGCAACCTATATTTCTGCCTCAGAGGTAGTGACGAAGTTGTTTGGAATAATCATGGTAAATCATGATTTTACAACGTTCTCATCATTGGCAGAGATGGCAAATAAGCTACTTGAACTACAATTAAACTTATCATCTCGTAACCACTGGTCGATAAAGGCCATCTGTTGAAGGTTGCCACTTTCACCATTTTCCCTTACCACATCTTTACAGGTAAATTCTACTGTATGGTTTCTAGGTTTAACTTCCAAGTTTCCCACATTCATGACTTTGAATCTTTGTCACAAATTACTTGAGATTAATAAAAAGAGCAACATAAGGAAAGAAAAACCCTATTTAATGGTGATAATCGAACTCTGGCCCCTCCCTTCTCTAAAGCAAACACAAAAATAAACATGAACAAAAGCAAACCAAAACAAAACGAAGGAGGTAAATGTGGGACACATCCATAGCAGACATCTTAAAAAGTAGACTCTTAGGTAGAACTAAATAGGGGAACATAATTAATAGTCCCTTTCCATACATGCCAACATTTGAAAATCAGAAATCTGTACAAATTATGCTATTTTCAAAAAAAAGAGGAACAATCCTAACTCTCCTATTCAATAATACAGACAAATTTGTACAGGAAGAGGAACACCTGCATTAAAATGATAATTATCTTCTCCCAAAAAGAGGAATGTTCCTCTTTAATCTGAACAGTTGGCATGTATGCCTTTCTGAGATTGTAAAGAAATAGGACAAAACAGTATAACATTTCCACAAAATACACTCTTCACTTGGATGTGAACAATCTAACTGGTCATCGATATCCTGTCTTCAGGATCAGAACCAGGAACTGAAGAGATGCAGAATAGAACTTACGTCTCCTTGCTCAAGGGCTCTTAGTCTTGATTCCATCTTGGCTCTGGCCTGTAACCCTAATTCACAGCTAGCATCATCTCCTAAGGCATCGTATCTGATCGCTAACGAAGTCTTTGCAGCCAACATTCTCGACATCTAAAGGAGAGAAAAGTAGTACATATGAGAGAAATTGTACAGCACTACAGAATGGTACATACTAAAATCAAAATGATTTTATTCAGTCAAAGACATAGGGTTGCTGTTGGGGTTACGTTTTTGTATGGTTTTTTGTTCAAGGGCTCAAGATTAGCGTAGGGTTAGTAAATTTGTCACTAGAGAATGAGCTGTACAACCCTCCCATCATTCCTCTTTAATTTTGTGCATCTCTACTTATCTTGTTTATTGATTCCACTCCTTCTCTATCACATCTCTGTTTTAACTGTGGCTGCAGTTACAACCAATCAGAGGCATAGAAACTTACCTGATATGCTGTTCATAAATGATACAACTGTGAAGACTGTAAAAACACTCAAACAAAACTTACGCCTATAAAATACTATTCCTCCTATTTAAATTGAATTCAAAAGTGCACAAACAATTAAAAAACGACAATAATCCCTTACCTTTCCCTTATTCTTGGGAGTACTCTGTCCAACGAGTGAGGCATGGTAGATGAGACCATACTTGGGTGTGTCTTTCTTGGTCTTGAGTGCTCTGAACAAGGCTTTCTCAGCTCCAAGGATCTGAACGGTGGAGGCGGGATGCTTGGCGAGATTCATCAGTGAACCTGATAAGGATAGAAAAGGAAACAAGGCTCAAGATTTGTATCTTCACAAGATGTCAACGGAAATATGAATGATTAAATCTATTCTTCACTAGCTCTTGTTACAGGACTAAGCCAAGATTTGATCCAATGATATTCCAGATGTTGAATATCTGAAATAAACCACTTCATAATATGATGACAGATGCATTGTAAGTCCTTAGGTCATTTAATTCAATTAGTCATTTATCTTTCCAAAATTGTTGATTAATATCAGAATATTTGTAATTTTACTGACATGCTACTTTTTGAGTAGCCATTAACAACACTGTCCCAATGAACTCCCAATGCCGTCTCAATGCTAAAATTCATTACGGAAAGCTACATTGAGACCAGAATTTGCAACACATGTTTCATTGTGTAGTTATCAAACTATGAACACAAATCAGACTTATGAATACAAATGTCAACCAGCTTTCGGCTTTCCATTCATTCTTGCAGCTTTAGAATGTCTTTCTTTACAGCTATTAGGGACTTTTAGAAATGCACGTCAAGAGCTTTGACTGCAACGTGTGACGTCATTTTAAGGCACTGCGCCTGCGTCACGTGGTCTCAGTCGGCGATCGAGAATGCGTCAACCTTGATTTTCCTAAATCTAGTACATGCAATACATACATACATATTGACATTTATAAAGCGCCTTTACATGCTGAAATGTGTAGAACAGGTGTCACATGCACCTGTTCTACACATATTTACATATTAGCAGTGAAGGGATGTTCTTTTGTTGAGGGTAGAATGAGGAATGTCCTCTTTCTTTGTCCGTGATGTTTATTGTGTTACTTCCTGCATGCATATCGTCGAGTGCAATCTAAAAGATTTCTAATTGTACGTTGACACGCATGATCAGTCGGCGTTCGTCGTGTTCTCGTTCACTCATTCTAAAAGTCCCTAATCTTAAAGAGCATTAACCACCTCATGATTCCAAAGCATATTATGGACTTGAACTAGTGTTATTCCAATGATATGCACCAAACCACTGAACCAACTCACCTGCATGATTCCAAAGTCCAGTACAGTGGAACCTCACTATAAAGAGCTCTGATATAACAAGATTCCTAATATAACACAGTAATTTCCTTGGTACCAAGGACCTTGTTATAACGAGTTTCCACTGTATAGACTTGAACCAGTGACATTCTAATGATAGGGACCAAACCACTGGACCAACTCACCTGCATGTGATATCAACCTAGCACCGACCAGCTCGCCTACCATGGTGGTGAGGTTGGGTGCGATGGCAGCCATCCTGTTCTTGAGGTAGTCATACAGCTGTGTCCTGTAATCAGTGATCTCAACCACCTACATAGAGGGAAACAGAAAGCGAAGAAGGTAACTAGTCAGTACAGTACTGCAGCATGTGTAATGTCAATAACTCCTCTGTGGTTCGTTCAAAATAACCAAATCCCCAACTTCAAAAGCGGATCTAAAAATGTACTTAACCCTACAACTCTAAACCCAAAATACAACACAATCAAAGTCAGAAGCATAAGCATTGATGGAATAGAGCATGGAACAAATATTACCAGAGGACGTGTCAGATCATCAATGATGAAACTGACAAAAATATCTGTCTTTTCCGCGCGATGAAAAATTAAGCCGCCATAACCATACAAAATTTATCATGAATATGCGCAATACTCAACGAAACAAAAGGTTACAGCTAATATTTCCAAACTGAAGAATCTGCAGGAAGAAAGAAAAAGTAAGTAGAACATTCCACTCTAATTTCCATTTCTGTCTCAGAGGTAGTGACGAAGGAGAATTTGTGATAATCATCATTATCTCATACTATATTCTATCTGCATCATTGACAGAAGTGGTATCATCATCTCAAAGAACACTCCTACCCAAACCTGGATACATTCACACACAATTTCAACTTTCTAATTTCTCACTGGCACGTTATTTCATTTCATTTCAATATTGTTTATGAGGTCCTTTATTGCCCAGGACAAGTGCATATCTTCAATCTGCAGTAGAAACGAATATAAAGAACATTCAAGTGGTCTTTACGAGGTATGTAAATGATACTACAGTGCAGGTTTCCATGACTTTATAGATAGGCCGTCTTCCTATAGTAACAGGCGGTCGCTACACCAAGTTTGTACAGAATTGATTCTCCAAAATCTTGCATGATTCAATTCTGAACACCAAGATCAGAGATGCCAACCCTATAGGATGGCTGTCAGTAACATTTACCATATTTGTCCGTAACAAATGGGGGTCTTCCCGTAACGCAAGACACTGAGGCATAATTTTCGCGCAAAACATACACAAACACCCAATCACTCTTACTGCATTTCGAACCTACCATTTTTAAGTCCAAAATAAAGATGTGCATAAAAACGTTTTTTTTAAACTATTTCCAGTCAAAGGATCTCCTCCTCGGGTACTCGCTCTTTTGAGTGAATCCATGATAATATTCAGGAAGAAAACACCTCGTTCACGCGTCGAATGGCAAATTCGAATCCACAGTCAAATAGCAGAACTCGTATCCTACACACGCACACGTACACTCACCAGTACCACAGACACACCAGCCGCGCCCAGGCCGCTAGGCCCGGCGTTCATGAACAACAACACACCGTATGCAGCACTTGAAATGCGCCCGCTGAATCACCGAAGTCTTCGCTACTATACTATGAATGGGTATTGCGGGCGCCGCGCACACGATCATCTACCCCCATGCTCCCCCCCAAAAGGCACGACCGCACGTAGCATACGTAGCGGCCGTGTTGTTTCTGAATTAAACAAGATGGCGGCAGACGGACCATGTGCGCGAAAGTGTCTATCCAGTGTAGACTCTAGTCAAATTCAGTGAACTTATGAGTTCGTAAATGCGTGCGACATGCAGCGCTGTGTACGGAGGCTATGTGATAAGGCGGCATTCACTATAATGTACTTTTGTTTATCGTTTCCCCGTAACCTTTTGATTGTTTACCGTAACGCCGTAACAAGAGCATTAAAACCGTAACAAATACGGCGAAACCGTAACGGTTGGCATCTCTGCAAGATGCCAGTGTCCTCAGCCCCGAAAATTTACTAAAGATAAATTCATCCCCTCACCTGATCACAGAGGTACTTAATGTTGCGGATGTCATCTTCGGATACTTCTGTTCCCATGGAAATTTCTGCAGCTAGTTTCAGTTGCTCTTCCAGCTCCTCTGGAAGTATTTCTGAGAAGTCTGTTGTGGATGCATTTGTTCTCACACCTACATAAATATCATAAAGGCAGAATATCATTTATCAGAGTCAGGGAGGCTGTTCACACTGGCAGAGATAGCGCGCGCTAGACCGCGCTATCTCTGCGGTTTGGAAGGTACAACGTCGTTTCGGTCCGCCCAACACCGAGCCACGGCGAGCCAAAACGGCGTGCCACCTCTTGGGGGTGGTCCACGAGAGATAGCGCGGTCTAGCGCGCTAGAAAAAAGGGGGTGCTACGATAGACCGCGCTATCTCATTGCGGTGTGAACAGCCTCATAAAGAACATGCAATGGCTTAACGATAAAGTTGAGTTCTGGTCAAGCAATTGCATCATGAAAGAAACGGTGTGGAATCGATCAGAAAAAGTTGATCATGTAGCATAAAAGTATTGGTGTGTACCGCAGGATTCTGGAATCATCAAAATAATAAGAAATTTGGCCCAGTCTTGGTAAAAGTAACAAGCACTGTACACAGAATGACGTATATGGGACTACATAAACATGTGGCATAAAAATGCGTTTTTCATTTTTAAGCTGTTACATATCATATTTAGAATATGAAGGCATTTGAAGAGCCATTCTTTTCAGGGAACATTTTTTTCTCTGATGTTCTTCGACACTTGCATAATAACAAAGAAAACGCTCACTTTCAATTTCAAAGTAGTTGATGACCTTAAATCACTTACCCATATGTAGTACTGTCTTTGCAAAAGCTAGGTTGTCTGTGATGATCTTTCCCAGCTCTGGAAAATGCCAGCCGTACCATTCTCTGCATCTCATCACATAGTTATTTAGCTCTTTGTCTAAGTCATCCAAAAGTGCTAAATGTAAATGAGAGATAAGGCCCTAGTTAGCTCATTCAGAACAGATATTTACAAAATGTATAAGGGTAAAATTAATCCAATTAAAACAAATAACAATCTTCGTCAAATTTGCAATTATTGACAGTACTTTCACTGTTGGGCAAGTCCAATGTTTTTTTTTATATGTCACCAAGTATTCTTAAATTGTCTTATGGAATTGTGAAAATAAATTGACTTAAAAACATAATTTTATTTGTTGTTTCATCTCACTCAAGCTCTGGTAGGGTTATCAGCTTGGTACTGTTATCAGATATTTACTGAAATCTTCCCAAGCCACATTTTCACCATAAAACTGTTGTTTGAAATAAATGTACATGGACGGAAACTGTATCGAACAGTGATTGTGACATTTTTTTGTTGTTGCCTTTTTATGGATTTAAATACTTATTTTTCTTTAAGTCATTACACACATGTTTTTTTCTACTTACATATTGCCTGAACAATCATGGTGTCCACTTTGTCGGGGCTGAATTTCAACTTGTACCTTGATAAACTGAAAAGAAAACAAAGAAACAGGGATGCATATAATGCTGACTTGTCTTTTCTCTTTATTGTGTAGGAGAGAAATCTTTTTCTTCTCTTTCCTGTCTCGTAACATGTAATTTTTCCCTTCTGGTAACATTTTCTGCCATTAGTCTCTCCCTCATAAATTTCACTTGCAAGCAAACATAAACATTTGGTCTCACTTGCACTCTACCACTTCCCGTCCCCCTTCTCCCTCCGTCAAATTCTTCCACCCCTCCATCCTTTTGTCTCTCAATCGAATTAATCAACTGACCCCCTCATTCTCTTCCTCTTCCTGTTTATATCATTTCACTTTCTGTCTCTTAGTCCCACTAACAAACTCACCTGTGAGCTAGACCCAGTGTCATAGCAGTCATTTCTCTGCCGGGTAGACCAGGAACCAAGCTGTCGAACTGGGACCTAATCCCTCTCATGAGTTCTTGGATTGATGAGTTGTAGACACAGTTCATGTTCAGTTTATCCTAAACATCAAAAAGAAAATAATACCATGTGTACATAAGCATTGCAGTATTCTTCATAAATTTACATTTATTGAATGGAATATATGAAGCATTGACTGTCAATAATGTAAGCTGCCAAATGTTATATAACAAAACATGCAACCAGTTGCTTTTTGGTAAAAATTAAAGGCCAGGTAGCATTCAATATATAGAATATATCTCATGTATTACATGCACATCCAAAATCTTTGGTTACCTTTGAACTCCAAAATAAATGGAAGTGGAAGTTGGAATCACTGAAAAAACTCTTGAAAAATTCATGTTTAGTGAAATTGCTGAAACTCATGAGAACTAGTAATATCCTATCATTATATGAACAATTCCAACCGGGAACTTCAGTAGAAAGCACACAATCCTTGCAGCTAGGTGGAGCATGTGATTGGAGACAAGTTTACCATGATGATTACTAGCTGATGTGCTGTGATCCTTACCTTGATGATGCTCCCTAGCTTGGCATCAGCCACAGCGAGCTCTGCTTGAGCATCTTTGGCTACTACCTTCTTCAGGATCTTCTTTAGTCCCTTGCCCAACTTGCCTTCCACGAGGGCAGTAGCAGCTGTATGAGGAAAGCAAATCCATTAAGGTTAATTACAATCACTTTATTATGCAATTACCTTATGGTTTTTTCAACTTCAGAATAACCACTTACAGTTCCACTTCCTATCTCTCATTAAAAAAATCTTACGTAGCCACGAGTTTAATTTTTAGAAACTTGATTTAACATTTATGACGCCTCATCCCTGAAAATTAAGATGGAAAATATTAGGAGACAGAAAAATGGAGATTGTGTGACTTATTAAATTCAATATTATTTATTTAAATCGTCATCAGGAAAAAAGAGCATGTAATACAGATTGAATATTACAGAGGGAAATTAGTGATCAGCTTTGGTTCATTGGGTTTATACAGGGTTTTTAAGAGGCCTAACTCTTTCATTTTTCTTGTCGTTTCTGTCTCAGCACTTTTCATTACCTGCAGGTAGTTAGTATCGATGACAATTCATTTTATTTATGATTTTATGATTTAGTCTTTTTAAAACTCTAAAGCCATCCTTATGATTGGCAGCTACGATTCTAGCATGGTTACCCAAGTTATAAAAAGAGGGGGAGGGGTGAGGGAATAACCGACTTATTCATGATGAACTTACCTGCCAAAGCTTCTGTTGTGTCCTGAAATTTCTCAAACTGTTTCAGCTTTAGCCTAAAAAAATGCAAAATGAAATAAAGTTAATTTTAAAAGCGAGTTTTGGAAGATAATATACTTAAGTATTTCTCATTCCAGTTAAAATGGGTTTTAAAAGGTGTCCTATTTTATATACGTTCATACTCATGTTTGTAAACCTATCATTTAATCTGGAGAAGAATCACTGCAAGAATATAACAAAAATAAAGAGAAAAATAAGCTGAATTTCCATTTATTCCATTTACCATAAAAATTATGAATATCAAAATGACTTTGAAATTGAAGCCCTTTCTGCTAGTTAATTTATTATTAAAAAGTTTGTTCATCTCCTTCATCTTCTCTGGTAAAGTTTAGACTAGATCTAGATGAGTTTGGTAAAACTAAAAGGCCATTTTCATAATGTAATCAAAATGTAATGCACATGTATATTTGATTACATTACAAGAACGGTCTATGGCCTGGGAGTCGCTCTGGATTAGGATGATATACTTACACTTTGCTTGCATGCTCTGGGGAGTCGAATGATTTGAACAGATCATCAACCTTCTGAAGTTTCTTCTCATCCAGCAGCTGATACAAGAAAATTGACAAATCATGTTATCTGGTTATTGAGCAAACATCTAGTGACCTACACTAGCCTTAAGGGCTCCCTTGAAATGTTTTTTATGATATTATTCAAGGGAGCCTTAACTGGCTCCCATACCCCTGCACGGAGAGGCATGTAAACAAAACCCAAAAGTGGTCCAAAATCACACTTTCGCGCACTCGACCAATATTGGACAGTGGCTTTGATAAATTTTGTCGTAATTTTGGTCTTAATTACCGCCTTAATTTCAAAATCGGATCTAAAAATAACAAAATAAGAGCAATTTTCTTACCAGACCGATACAGCTCAGCTCCCTTTTCACGTGTACCGTGTGAATTCACGATGTCTACACAATGGTGATGACCTCTGACTGGCACTTCCGTAATTGTGGGTAAATTGTGCTGCTTCCGTATAATGCGCTGTATGAGTGTAATTCAGCGCATTATACGGAAGCAGCACATTTACGAAGTGCCAGTCAGAGGTCATCACCATTGTGTAGACATCGTGAATTCACACGGTACACGTGAAAAGGGAGCTGAGCTGTATCGGTCTGGTAAGAAAATTGCTCTTATTTTGTTATTTTTAGATCCGATTTTGAAATTAAGGCGGTAATTAAGACCAAAATTACGACAAAATTTATCAAAGCCACTGTCCAATATTGGTCGAGTGCGCGAAAGTGTGATTTTGGACCACTTTTGGGTTTTGTTTACATGCCTCTCCGTGCAGGGGTATGGGAGCCAGTTAAGGCTCCCTTGAATAATATCATAAAAAAACATTTCAAGGGAGCCCTTAAGGCTAACCTACACCATGCCAATAAACAAAGGTCAAACTTAGGCTCCAAATGATCAATATAAATAGCATTTATTACGAATTTACTGATCAATAATACAATAGGGAGTCTTCGCAACCCGGCCTTCAACAACGCTAATCCTCGCGGGGGTTCGCACTCAGAGCTCATTTAAATACTGCGTAGTCGGCACTTGCGTCGCCGTGCGAAAAACTCACCAATATCCCGAGTAATATTGAGACATGGGAGAAGGGCCATGCTATTTATGCCACAAAATCATATATATGTATAAAACTACAAATGCTTACAAGTTCCGTGTCCCATTTTTTCAGTGCAAAAAGAACAAATGAAATCGGAAACTTTTAATTTTATGATTTCCAATCATGCCAATTCCAAATTTTCTTGTCACACAATGTTGTCATTTATTTAATTCAATACAGCTTGCAAAGAATGTGTATAACAAAGCTAATGTTAATCCAGCAACATTAAAGGACTGACAGGTAATTAGTAAATATCTTTTCTCTTCAATCTCTTGACAACAGTAATCTCATAAAAAGCCAACGCAAATATAAAGCAATGGGACTGGACCCTGATTCTGCTTTTAGGTTTATCATCACAAGAAATGTTACAGCATTTCCCACTACCACCATATCATAACACATCACACAGTTAGATTCAAAACTAAATTTACATAATATACTACCTTAAAAATGGCATAGCCTGCCGATGATTCAAAGAGGACCAACATTATTCACGTTTTTCTTCTCGCGGCCGTAGGAAATGTTGAAGTTCTCGACCACGCGGTACACACGTATATTACGGACATGCGGTACGTACTTCAGATCACGCACAATATAAATAGGCGCAGCACATGTGGCGAACCTCGAGCATCGTAGCAGCTGAGACCTAGTCTATATTTCAGACGTATGATTACATCATGAGGATCCCTACCTGTCCCCTTGCTCCCGAAACACGAAGTTGAAACACGAAGTTGAAAAACCATCCAGAGACTCCTAAAAAATTGCGTTACTTTTTAATTAATTATATCATTACAAATCTTTATCCTCAGTTTTCTTATTTATAACTGATTTTCCTTATAAAATTAAAAATAATTATGGCGTATATATTCAATATTGAATGAACGCCATTAAACAATATTACCCAACAACAACAACAACAACCTTGCTCCCGACCCTCGCAAACAGAAATAAAAGCGCAGGGGCATTCGTTGCTAGAATTCAAAACTGCGGAAGGCTCGAATATGCATATCCTTATGGCTTCATCCTTTCTTTCTTTTTTCCCCTCATTTTTCTTGGGGAAGGGACGAGGGGTATTGAGGATTATGGGGATGATTTTTATTTTTATAACGGTGAGGGAGCGCAAAGAACGAGCGAAAATATTATTCATATTGGAATACTGACATCACTAAATAGGTCTGTATAATATGTTTACATTTGTCAACATTTTCGGGGGATGATCGTCCTTTGCAAAGGCTCTGGAGAGTGGTCCCCCCCCCCCCCTAATTTGGTGTATATGTGATGGGGAGAGGGAGGGGGGCTGGGTAAATGCATGGACCTGTAAATGATGTATTCTTTAGGTATACCAGAAGAAGCAGAAAGTGTCGAGGGGGGGGGGCACATTTTTTCCTTTTCCACTGGATCCACAACTGGGTAAGAAGTTTGTCAATAAGAAATACTTCCAAATTTTATGGAATGTCTACAATAATTTCCGCTCATATAATAAATGGTTGAGCAACAAAAACGAAACGCACTTTTACCTTTATGACGCTAACACAGTGCAACCTGAGTGCAACGTTTCATAAACTGCACAGATTGATTGATTGATTGATTTTTATTTGACAAGCTTCCAACATACAACAATATACAATAATAACAGATCAAAAATAAGTCAGCTTGAACAGGATAACCCACGAAAGCTCGAGAGCTTATTTCCAGTGGGGTCCCTTACAGACATGTATAAAATTAATAAGTTAAAATAGTAATATTTACAGACAGATAAGAAAATTAAAAGAACTACTTATTAAAGATAATAATAATAATAACAACATTAAACTGATGATAGAAATGATATTAAGTACAAGAAGAAAAAGAAGAAGGAGAAGAAGAAAAAGAGGAGAAGGAAGAAGAGGAAAATAATGATGAATTTGTAGAATTTCTATAACGCACGAAAACATAAGTATATACAACATGAAAAGGTATGAACCGACAGAAGAATACAAATTTCAATCATATAACATGTCATTCACTTCTCTTCTCTGACTATCAAGTATTAGGTATTCCTTTAATTTCCTCTTAAAATGATCATAGTTTCTTATTTCTTTTACACCATTGGGAAGGGAATTCCAATGTTTTATGGCATTGTAATAAAACGAATTTCCAATACTACCTACTCTTTCTGGTAAGTTAAAGTTGAATCGTCTATTTCTTGTATTATAATCATGTACGTCAGTAACAAGATCGAAGTTGGATCGAATATAATGATTCGACCTAGTATGATATATTTTATGCACGTGATGCAATGCGAGTTGTTTTGATCTTTGGTCGACTTCAAGAAAACCAGCTTTAGAAAGTTCGCTGTAGCCAACATGAGTTCTTGGACCAGAACAGTTGATAAATCTCACCATTTTGTTCTGTATAATCTTCAACTTCTTTTGATCTGACTTGTTTATGTTACTATACCATGCAGGGTTAACATAGTCAAATAAACATTGAATAAGAGCAAAACAGAGTGTACGTCTTGCTTTTAAATCCATACAACTTTGATATCTGTACAAAAATTTCAGACGAGAATTTGCTTTTTTTACAACTGATTCTACTAAAGATGAAAATGAAATTGCGCTAGCCAACTCAATGCCTAAATACTTCACAGACTCTTTTCTCTTGATTGCTTGATTATTGTGTGTCACTTTGAATTCAAATGACTTTTTAGAACTACTTTTAGAACAAAATAAAATGCTTTCTGTTTTTCCCAAGTGTAAAGAAAGCTTATTATCAGTCATCCAATCGACACACGTAGACAGCTGTTCACTGAGCTTTTCCTCAATATATTTAGGATCAGGATTTGAATAGAGTAGTACGCTGTCATCTGCGTACAATAATAGTTTGAAGTCTTTTATACAAATACACATATCATTTATATAACTTGAAAATAGAATTGGGCCTAAAATGCTTCCCTGAGGAACACCGCATGTTATAGGCATTAGTTTGGAACGAATATCATGAATGGCCACTACTTGGTGCCGATTAGATAAGTAGGATCTGAACCAATCTAAACTTGCCTTAGCAAAACCCATTAGTTGTAACTTCTTCAATAAGACGCAATGATTAACTGTATCAAAAGCTTTTTGCAGATCAAGGAGCACCATACCAACAAAGCGCCCTTGGGAAGTTTCTCTCCTCAAATAATCAGTCAAATGAATTAGACATGTTTCAGTCGAATAATCATGTCGAAAACCAGATTGAAATTCATAAATTATATCATTTTCTTTGAAGTATCTTTCAATTTGAACACAGACCGATTTTTCTAGAATCTTTGATGCTACGCTTAAAACACTAATAGGTCTATAGTTGCTAACATCAGTTTTATCTTTCTTTTTATAAAGTGGAGTCACTTTTGCTATTTTCATATCTTCTGGAAAAGTACTCGTCAAGATAGATAGGTTCATTAAGTAACTTAGAGGCTTAAATAAAACCTTCGCACCATCTTTTAGAAATTTAGCTGGAATCAAGTCTAACCCAGTACTTTTTGATACATTCAACTTACGTAACTCTTTGAAAACAAATTGTTCACTGATTGGTAATAACTCGAAGCTGTTTTCATGTACACCTTTTCTTTCGTAAAAGTCACGAATACAATCATTGTCTGCGCTGAAAAAGTCTTTGGAAGGGGGGAGTTTGTCTACTAATTTGGCAGCCACATTTGTGAAATGAGAATTGAATTCATCAGCGATGGCCATCTTATCATGACATAATTCCCCATCAATTTTAATGACAGATTCTTGTTCTTTTCGCTTCTTATTTTTCAATCCTAAGCTTTTTAGATTCTGCCAAAGTTTTTTCGAATCTTGTTTATTTTCTTCTATCTTGTTTTGTAAGTAATCGAGTTTAGCCTTTTTTCACCTCTCTTTGGACCATATTTCTTAATACTCTGTATCTTTTATAGAGCTTCTCATCTTTTGCTCTTTTCCTCCATTTTTTGTATACTATATTTCTCTCTTGAATTAGGGAAAGAATATCTTTAGTCACCCAAGTTTCTGATCTTTGTTTTATTCTTATCCGTTTCAGTGGCGCTATCATATTCAAATTTGAGATAAAAACATGTTGAAATATTGACCATGCCTCATTTACATCTGTACAGTCAGTTATTCGTGACCAATCAACAACAGATAGTTGAAGATTGAAAGACTCTTCTGTATATTTTTTCATGGATCTGATATCATTAGTCCTGTGATGACCTATAGCCAGTCTAACATTTTTCCGTGTACAGAAAGTAAAATAATGGTCGCTAATACCTAGACTTTGACTTATTTTATTTTCTTTGGTACAACCAACATGATCCAATAGAGAAGAACATGTAGGTGTAACGCGTGTTGCGTCTTTAATGAGTTGACTAAACCCATGAAGACTCAACAAGTCAATATATTTTTTAGCCAGTGGCGATTTGCGAAGAAGACAAATATTCATGTCTCCTAAAAGAATTATTTCGTCATCCTTCTTTAATGTATCAAGAATATTGGACAATTTCTCGATAAACAAATTGTTTTTCGGAGGTCGATACAGAACACCAACAACAATTGGTTTTGATCTTGGTATAAGCAAATTTATCCACAGGGATTCCGTATCTCCAGTACTTATAGCATCCATAATATTAAATGCAATATCATTTCTGATATAGAAACATACACCACCTCCAGAGCCAGAGGATCGATCATGGCGTATGATTTTATATCCGTCTATTTCAATTTCTTCATCATTTATGGAATTGTTTAACCATGTTTCAGTGAAAGCAATAATAGACAGCCTTTTTCTTTTAAAAAGAATTCTAAATTCCGATATCTTGTTTAGAATAGACCTCACATTAAGGTGTAAAAAATGAAGACCTTTAGCTTTAAACTTTTCTTCAAATTCTTGATAAAGAGAAGTGTTTTCATCTCTGAGGTTTGGCTGAATTACTCTTGCTATCGCTTGCTTTTCAGGTGTAACGCGCGTTATCTTAAAATAGTTTTCTTTTAGTCTATCCTCGTTTTGGCTTTCTATCTCTATACAATCGTCATTAAATAATGAGTCACAAAAAGATGGCAGACAACATGTAAAACAATTCCACTTCTCATCAGGGCATTCATAATATAATCTGCGGTACTCTGAAAAACTGATAGCTTGACAATTAGTGTGAAACCATTTTTTACAAGAAGAACACAGAAGGCCGTGTTGATTACATTTGACTGGCTTATCACAGTTCCCACAAGGGAACTTATATTTTCGACCGTCAACTATAATTTTCGGATCATCACTAGATAACCCCCAAAACACTAATAAGATGCGTTTATAAACTTTCTTAATCATTTTGTCGAGGAGGGGTGGACATGACAGGGTAGGCTATATCCTTACCCTAAATTACTCGTACTTTATACTTTATCACCAATCCAAAGCGGCGGATCCAGATATTTTTAAAAGAAGGGGTCGAATCCGAATCCGAACTCAACGTGTGAGCAAGCCCTCCCGGGGTAGCGACCTCAGTATTTTCCTCTCTATTTTTTTTCTCTCTCTCTCCTTTGCAGTTCTTCTTCTCTTTTACCTTTTCATTCTACCCCCCCCCCCCATCGCTTTATTTTTTTTATTTTTTTATAATTAAGCCGGCCAAAGAGGGGGTGGGGCGACCGACTCGGCCCCACTCCATGGACCCGCCACTGATCATGACTTGTGGCGTAAATTTCAAACTCATCTCTGATCAGAACGTCTTTTTAGGTGCGAGAAATTCCCCTTTTTACCTATGATATGTTTGCCCTTTTTTACTTTGACTCGTGCCCCTTTTCCTTTGTAATAAGTGTACTTTTTCCTTCTTAATGAGAAACCCCTTCACTAGTACGTCTTTGTCTTTCCTTTTTTAAATGAGCCCCTCCCCCTTTTCAAAATGCCCGTTTTCACATCAGATTAATGCCCCTATTAAAATCTGATAGGTCCCCGTTTCCATTCTCACAAGTGCCTTTTTTCATTTCTGTTGAGTATCCCTTTTTAGGTTCAAGAAGTGCCATTTTCACCTCTGAAGGCTCTGATAATTGCCCTTTTTACTTTAACACGAGCACCTTTTCTTTTCTAATACCTTTCTTTTCTAATAACTGCCCGGTCCTTTTCCTTTTTGATAAGTGCCTACTTTTCCTTTCTCCATAACATGCACCCCTAATTCTTTTAATTCTCTTTTCTTTAATTTTTCCTTAGAGCTCACTCGCTCGCATTTAAAGATATTATAATTATGTTACTTATAAAATAACTTTTCAGTCTTTCTTCATTAGATTGTGCTATTCATCAGGGTTTGTTTTGGTCTTCTTCATAATTATTTCGCACTGGGACCTCAATAATTTTACAATTTTTGCTCGTTCGCTTCGCTCGCTCGAAAATTAAGATTCAGACCATCAAACCCCAACTACAAAGTATGTTGCTTAATCAAGCAGTATCTTGTACCATGTGAGGAAAGAAACACATATTCATATCATCCCTGGTAGTGTTATCACAATCATGACTATGTATTAGAGGAGTATATATATACCAATGTCTAAAAATGGTGATAGTAAAAGACGGTGATAAAGATTTTGTTCTGATCCCAAAAAAGTTTTTGCTCATTACGCCACAGTTCAAGTGAAAGTTAGGCTTAGTTGGTAATTTTTTTCTCCTAAAAGATAAAAATGTTTTTGTTAAAGTAACTAAAACATCACAGGTTTCATTGTCCTTTCCCTATCGGCCGTTACAATTAATCTTTCACTGTGAAAGGAAATAATAAAGATTATGTACCAATGAAGCAGATTTGCATAATAATCGTTTTAGAACGTTTTCTTTTCATCCCGATTTTGTTGGTATTGTTTCGATTTGTTTCAGGCTTGGTGTTCGGTCACCCATTTTGGGAACGGCTACGACAATGCCAAAGCTGATGGGAACAATGCCTTCCTCCAACATGAGTCTTTCAGAGAGGGAAGATCAGAATAGAATCTTATAGCTACATAGTTAAGATGGAATTTGTAACAATTGACTCTTATGTAGTCCTGTGTTCATGTTCAATTCGATCGTCTCTGATCGTTAAAACCAATATTCTTCCCTGGTCTGGCAGCTTGTTTCACGGTACGGTTCACACACAATCATCATCCCTATATGGCGCTGTCTTGTATACCACGGGATTTAATTTCTAATATATACCGGAAAATGACTGTTTTGATGACCGTTTTGATAACGAGGATTTGTTTCAATACGATATATGTTATCTTGGATATAACTGCAGTTTCTTGGTTTGTATAGTTTATGAAACATTTTGTATATTTATAAATATTGTTCGATAGATAGCCACTATCAATGTGTGAGTGGTATAATTTGTGTTTGGTGCCATATTACAAGGCCATCTGGGTTCCTCAATAATTCCGGCGCCAAAAAGTCGGCGCCAAAAAGCCGGCGCCATTTTACGAATTCTGTAATACAGAGACGCCAAAATGTGTGCTATATGGGTATCGTAATTGAGTACACAAGCGTCGTATCTACCGGGGATTGTTGTTGTTTTTGCTTTAAATTAGTGGTATTCAGTCTACCTGGATTTTTAACATGCTTCATCGGTATTCATAATACACTGAAATATGTTGATATCCATTTCTGCAAATCAAGTTATCTTTTCTTTTCTAATCCTAAATATTTTTCTATTGTTTCTATACCAACACTTTTTTTTAAATTAGCCTACTCTTCACACTTAAACAATTAAAATATTGCTTTTAACTGACGATTCCTGTAATTATTCAATTAATATGACTGCTCTTCATTAAGGCAAGATTTGGTTTGGAAAATGTGGGAATTGTTTTACAAACTTATTTCCATGGGTGAAAGACGCGGGAGAGTTCAATGTCTTTATAAGTCGGGTTAAACCACGGGATTTAATTTTTAATATATACCGGAATAAATGACTGTTTTGATGACCGTTTTGATAACGAGGATTTGTATCAATGCGATATATGTTATCTTGGACATGACTGCAGTTTCTTGGTTTGTATAGTTTATGAAACATTTTGTATATTTGTAAATATTGTCCGATAGATAGCCACTATCACTGTGTGAGTGGTATTATTTGTGTTTGGTGCCTTACTACAAAAGTACTTGGCATATGAGGTCACATGGGTTCCTCAATATTCCGGCGCCAAAAAGCCGGCACCATTTTACGAATACTGAAATACAGTGGCGCCAAATTTGTGCAATATGTTGGTATTATGAGTACACAAGCGTTGTATCTACGTGATTGTTGTTGTTTTTGCTTTAGTGGTAGTCAGTCTACTTGAATTTTTAATGGCTTCATCTGTATTCATATACACTGACATAATTTATGTTCATATCCATTTCTGTGTTTCTTTTCTTCTGTAATCCTATATTTTCTATACCAATTTTTTATATCTCTTATTACTCTTCACAATTGAAAGTTTGCTTAGAATTACTGCCCTTCAATAAGGCAAAATTTGGTTTGGAAAATGTGGGAATTGTTTTACTTACTTTTACTTTACTTTACTTTAATCCATCGATGTTGGTATAGGACAGAGCCTGTTCATCGATCGATTGAATTCCTTTGCATCAATACTTCTGTTTGTTGTGGTTTCGTGTCGAGGTGTGTGTGTGGAGGGTGGAATAGACCGAATAGTTCTGCATTCTTCTATTTACTTTCAAAGTCATAAACTGAAGGTGATTTCTTCCAATAGTTATCGAGTTTGTTTTTGAAGGCATTTACAGATGGGGCATTAACCACTTCATCAGATAGGCTATTCCATGTGTCCACTATATTATACTCTATTCGAGAAAAAGAATTTCCTGATGTCGGGATGTGAAAATGTCTTCTCTAGTTTCAAGGTATGGCCTCGTGTTCTGTTTTCCTTGCATTTACAAACATATTTCCATGGGTGAAAGACGCGGGGGAATTCAATGTCTTTATAGGTCGGGTTCGTGGCGCTAATCATAATTACAGGTGCATTAATTAAGGTAGCACTCACCGAGTTGTTGTAGTCTTATTTAGGCAGGATTCGGTCTGTATTTAGTTTTATTATTGTCATTCTAATTTTGCTATGATTTTCATTTTTATTTTTTGGTAGGGATTAGTTTGTAATCCCTGACCGGGGTTGGTGACATGTGAATGATAAGCCTACCGGGCCCTCCCCATTAAACATAGTTTCAAGATCCTATGAGAGCAGTGACTCATGTATTTTTCAAATGCAGATTTATATGATTATTTGGATCTTCGATTATCATGGCATGTTCGCATTTTGAATTACTTGAAGATTTTCGCTTCTTTCTCGAAATGGGCATTGCCATTAGAGCCCTGTCCCTTACACCGTAGGTGAACGGTCAGATGATTTTGTTTTTGGTATTGCTAAGCCGATATGAGTGTAGGTAAATCCTGACGTGGAAATGATGGCCTGTGAATAATGAGTCTACTGGGCTTTGTCCCTTAAATTGCAGGAGAACGGCACGCCCAGTCAGTTGTTTTCCTTTTTTTTTTAAATCCCCCCCCCTTTTTTGTTATTGCTTAGCTAATGTTAGTGTAGGTAATTCCTGGCTGGGAGATGGTGACCTGTGAATGATGAGCCTACTGGGCCCTGTCCCTTAAATTTTAGGAGAACGGCACGCCCAGTCAGATGTTTTTTCCTTTTTTTTTTAAATTACCCCCCCCCCCCCTCCTGTTTTTAGATTGCTAAGCTAATGTAAGTATAGGTAATTCCTGGCTGGGTGATGGTGACCTGTGAATGATGAGCCTACTTGGCCCTGTCCCTCAAATTGTAGGAAAACGGCACGCCCAGTCAGATGTTTTTCCTTTTTTTTTTAAATCTCCCATTTTTTGTATTGCTTAGCTAATGTTAGTGTAGGTAATTCCTGGCTGGGAGATGGTGACCCGTGAATGATGAGCCTACTTGGCAATGTCCCTTATTTGTAGGAGAACGGCAAGCCCAGTCAGATGTTTTTCCTTTTTTTTCTTCAAATCCCCCTTTTTGTGTATTGCTTAGCTAATGTTATTGTAGGTAATTCCTGGCTGGGAGATGGTGACCTGTGAATGATGAGCCTACTGGGCCCTGTCCCTTAAATTGTAGGAGAACTGCACGCCCAGTCAGATGTTTTTTCCTTTTTTTTGTTTAATCCCCCCTTTTTGTGTATTGCTTAATTAATGTTAGTGTTGATAATTCCTGGCTGGGAGATGGTGACCTGTGAATGATGAGCCTAATGGGCCCTGTCCCTTAAATTGTAGGAACACGGCACGCCCAGTCAGATGTTTTTCCCTTTTTTTGGTTTAATCCCCCCTTTTTGTGTATTGCTTAATTAATGTTAGTGTTGATAATTCCTGGCTGGGAGATGGTGACCTGTGAATGATGAGCCTACTGGGCCCTGTCTCTTTAATTGTAGGAGAACGGCAAGCCCAGTCAGATGTTTTTTTTTTTTTTTTTTAATTACCCCCGGGCCCTCTTGTTTCTGGATTGCTAAGCTAATGTAAGTATAGGTAATTCATGTCTGGGAGATGGTGACCTGTGAATGATGAGCCTACTAGGCAATGTCCTTATTTGTAGGAGAACGGCACGCCCAGTCAGATGTTTTTCCCTTTTTTTTTTGGTTTAATCCCCCCTTTTTGTGTATTGCTTAATTAATGTTAGTGTTGATAATTCCTGGCTGGGAGATGGTGACCTGTGAATGATGAGCCTACTGGGCCCTGTCCCTTAAATTGTAGGAGAACGGCACGCCCAGTCAGATGTTTTTTTTTTTTTTTTTTTTAATTACCCCCGGGCCCTCTTGTTTCTGGATTGCTAAGCTAATGTAAGTATAGGTAATTCATGTCTGGGAGATGGTGACCTGTGAATGATGAGCCTACTAGGCAATGTCCTTATTTGTAGGAGAACGGCACGCCCAGTCAGATGTTTTTCCCTTTTTTTTTTGGTTTAATCCCCCCTTTTTGTGTATTGCTTAATTAATGTTAGTGTTGATAATTCCTGGCTGGGAGATGGTGACCTGTGAATGATGAGCCTACTGGGCCCTGTCCCTTAAATTGTAGGAACACGGCACGCCCAGTCAGATGTTTTTCCCTTTTTTTTGGTTTAATCCCCCCTTTTTGTGTATTGCTTAATTAATGTTAGTGTTGATAATTCCTGGCTGGGAGATGGTGACCCGTGAATGATGAGCCTACTTGGCAATGTCCCTTATTTGTAGGAGAAC
Source organism: Strongylocentrotus droebachiensis (assembly GCA_035222895.1). NCBI lineage: Eukaryota > Metazoa > Echinodermata > Echinoidea > Camarodonta > Strongylocentrotidae > Strongylocentrotus > Strongylocentrotus droebachiensis. The sequence goes on along the minus strand of JAVYIG010000542.1, from coordinate 412,768 downwards.
GGCAAGCCCAGTCAGATGTTTTTCCTTTTTTTTCTTCAAATCCCCCTTTTTGTGTATTGCTTAGCTAATGTTATTGTAGGTAATTCCTGGCTGGGAGATGGTGACCTGTGAATGATGAGCCTACTGGGCCCTGTCCCTTAAATTGTAGGAGAACGGCACGCCCAGTCAGATGTTTTTCCTTTTTTTTTTAATTACCCCCCCCCCTCCCTTCTGTTTTTGGATTGCTAAGCTAATGTAAGTATAGGTTATTCCTGGCTGGGAGATGGTGACCTGTGAATGATGAGCCTACTGGGCAATGTCCTTATTTGTAGGAGAACGGCACGCCCAGTCAGATGTTTTTTCCTTTGTTTTTTTTAAATTCCCTCTGTTTTTAGATTGCTAAGCAAATGTTAGTGTAGGTAATTCCTGGCTGGGAGATGGTGACCTGTGAATGATGAGCCTACTGGCCCCTGTCCCTTAAATTTTAGGAGAACGGCACGCCCAGTCAGATGTTTTTTCCTTTTTTTTTTTTAATTACCCCCCCCCCCTCCTGTTTTTAGATTGCTAAGCTAATGTAAGTGTAGGTAATTCCTGGCTGGGTGATGGTGACCTGTGAATGATGAGCCTACTTGGCCCTGTCCCTCAAATTGTAGGAAAACGGTACGCCCAGTCAGATGTTTTTTCCTTTTTTTTTTAAATCTCCCATTTTTTGTATTGCTTAGCTAATGTTAGTGTAGGTAATTCCTGGCTGGGAGATGGTGACCTGTGAATGATGAGCCTACTGGGCCCTGTCCCTTAAATGGTAGGAGAACGGCACGCCAAGTCAGATGTTTTTCCTTTTTTTTTTTAAATACCCCTTTTTTGTATTGCTTAGCTTATGTTAGTGTAGGTAATTCCTGGTTGGGAGATGGTGACCTGTGATGATGAGCCTACTGGGCCCTGTCCCTTAAATAATTATTGTAGGAGAACGGCAAGCCCAGTCAGATGTTTTTGTTTTTGTTTTTTTTTAATTACCCACGGGCCCTCTTGTTTCTGGATTGCTAAGCTAATGTAAGTTTAGGTAATTAATGTCTGGGAGATGGTGACCTGTGAATGATGAGCCTCCTGGGCCCTGTCCCTTAAATTGTAGGAGAACGGCACGCCCAGTCAGATGTTTTTCCCTTTTTGGGGGGTTTAATCCCCCCTTTTTGTGTATTGCTTAATTAATGTTAGTGTTGATAATTCCTGGCTGGGAGATGGTGACCTGTGAATGATGAGCCTACTGGGCCCTGTTCCTTAAATTGTAGGAACACGGCACGCCCAGTCAGATGTTTTTCCCTTTTTTTTGGTTTAATCCCCCCTTTTTGTGTATTGCTTAATTAATGTTAGTGTTGATAATTCCTGGCTGGGAGATGGTGACCCGTGAATGATGAGCCTACTCGGCCCTGTCCCTTAAATTGTAGGAGAACAGCACACCCAGTCAGATGTTTTTCCCTTTTTTGGTTTAATCCCCCCTTTTTGTGTATTGCTTAATTAATGTTAGTGTTGATAATTCCTGGCTGGGAGATGGTGACCTGTGAATGATGAGCCTACTGGGCCCTGTCCCTTAAATTGTAGGAGAACGACACGCCCAGTCAGATGTTTTTTTTAATATTTTGTATTACCCCCCCCCCCTCCCTCTTGTTTTTGGATTGCTTAGCTAATGTAAGTATAGGTAATTCCTGGCTGGGAGATGGTGACCTGTGAATGATGAGCCTACTGGGCCCTGTCCCTTAAATTGTAGGAGAACGGCACGCCCAGTCAGATGTTTTTCCCTTGTTTTTGGTTTAATCCCCCCTTTGTGTGTTGCTTAATTAATGTTAGTGTTGATAATTCCTGGCTGGGAGACGGTGACCTGTGAATGATGAGCCTACTGGGCCCTGTCCCTTAAATTGTAGGAGAACGGCACGCCCAGTCAGATTTTTTTTTTTTTTTTTTAATTCCCCCCCCTCTTGTTTTTGTATTGCTAAGCTAATGTAAGTATAGGTAATTCCTGTCTGGGAGATGGTGACCTGTGAATGATGAGCCTACTAGGCAATGTCCTTATTTGTAGGAGAACGGCACGCCCAGTCAGAGGTTTTTCCCTTTTTTTTTTGTTTAATCCCCCCTTTTTGTGTATTGCTTAATTAATGTTAGTGTTGATAATTCCTGGCTGGGAGATGGTGACCTGTGAATGATGAGCCTACTGGGCCCTGTCCCTTAAATTGTAGGAACACGGCACGCCCAGTCAGATGTTTTTCCCTTTTTTTTGGTTTAATCCCCCCTTTTTGTGTATTGCTTAATTAATGTTAGTGTTGATAATTCCTGGCTGGGAGATGGTGACCCGTGAATGATGAGCCTACTCGGCCCTGTCCCTTAAATTGTAGGAGAACAGCACACCCAGTCAGATGTTTTTCCCTTTTTTGGTTTAATCCCCCCTTTTTGTGTATTGCTTAATTAATGTTAGTGTTGATAATTCCTGGCTGGGAGATGGTGACCTGTGAATGATGAGCCTACTGGGCCCTGTCCCTTAAATTGTAGGAGAACGACACGCCCAGTCAGATGTTTTTTTAAATATTTTGTATTACCCCCCCCCCCCCTCCCTCTTGTTTTTGGATTGCTTAGCTAATGTAAGTATAGGTAATTCCTGGCTGGGAGATGGTGACCTGTGAATGATGAGCCTACTGGGCCCTGTCCCTTAAATTGTAGGAGAACGGCACGCCCAGTCAGATGTTTTTTTTTTTTTTTTTTAAATTCCCTCTGTTTTTGGATTGCTAAGCAAATGTTAGTGTAGATAATTCCTGGCTGGGAGATGGTGATCTGTGAATGATGAGCCTACTGGGCAATGTCCTTATTTGTAGGAGAACGGCACGCCCAGTCAGATGTTTTTTCCTTTTTTTTTTTTTTAATTCCCTCTGTTTTTGGATTGCTAAGCAAATGTTAGTGTAGGTAATTCCTGGCTGGGAGATGGTGACCTGTGAATGATGAGCCTACTGGGCCCTGTCCCTTTAATTGTAGGAGAACGGCACGCCCAGTCAGATGTTTTTCCCTTTTGTTTGGTTTAATCCCCCCTTTTTGTGTATTGCTTAATTAATGTTAGTGTTGATAATTCTTGGCTGGGAGATGGTGACCTGTGAATGATGAGCCTACTGGGCCCTGTCCCTTAAATTGTAGGAGAACGGCACGCCCAGTCAGATGTTTTTTTTTTTTTTTTTTTTTACCCCCCCCCTCCTGTTTTTGGATTGCTTATTTAATGTAAGTATAGGTAATTCATGGCTGGGAGATGGTGACCTGTGAATGATGAGCCTACTGGGCCCTGTCCCTTAAATTGTAGGAGAACGGCACGCCCAGTCAGATGTTTTTCCCTTTTTTGGGGTTTAATCCCCCCTTTTTGTGTATTGCTTAATTAATGTTAGTGTTGATAATTCCTGGCTGGGAGATGGTGACCTGTGAATGATGAGCCTACTGGGCCCTGTCCCTTAAATTGTAGGAGAACGGCACGCCCAGTCAGATGTTTTTTTTATTATTTTTTATTACCCCCCCCCCCCTCCTGTTTTTGGATTGCTTAGCTAATGTAAGTATAGGTAATTCCTGGCTGGGAGATGGTGACCTGTGAATGATGAGCCTACTGAGCCCTGTCCCTTAAATTGTAGGAGAACGGCACGCCCAGTCAGATGTTTTTCCTTTTTTTTTGGTTTAATCCCCCCTTTTTGTGTATTGCTTAATTAATGTAAGTGTTGATAATTCCTGGCTGGGAGATGGTGACCTGTGAATGATGAGCCTACTGGGCCCTTTCCCTTAAATTGTAGGAGAACGGCACGCCCAGTCAGATGTTTTTTTTTTTATTATTTTGTATTACCCCCCCCCCCCCCTCCTGTTTTTGGATTGCTTAGCTAATGTAAGTATAGGTAATTCCTGGCTGGGAGATGGTGACCTGTGAATGATGAGCCTACTGGGCCCTGTCCCTTAAATTGTAGGAGAACGGCACGCCCAGTCAGATGTTTTTCCCTTTTTTTTGGTTTAATCCCCCCTTTGTGTGTTGCTTAATTAATGTTAGTGTTGATAATTCCTGGCTGGGAGACGGTGACCTGTGAATGATGAGCCTACTGGGCCCTGTCCCTTAAATTGTAGGAGAACGGCACGCCCAGTCAGATTTTTTTTTTTTTTTTTTTTTAATTCCCCCCCCCTCTTGTTTTTGTATTGCTAAGCTAATGTAAGTATAGGTAATTCCTGTCTGGGAGATGGTGACCTGTGAATGATGAGCCTACTAGGCAATGTCCTTATTTGTAGGAGAACGGCACGCCCATTCAGATGTTTTTCCTTTTTTTTTTTTAATCCCCCTTTTTTTTTATTGCTTAGCTTATGTTAGTGTAGGTAATTCCTGGCTGGGAGATGGTGACCTGTGAATGATGAGCCTACTGGGCCCTGTCCCTTAAATTGTAGGAACACGGCACGCCCAGTCAGATGTTTTTCCCTTTTTTTTTGGTTTAATCCCCCCTTTTTGTGTATTGCTTAATTAATGTTAGTGTTGATAATTACTGGCTGGGAGATGGTGACCTGTGAATGATGAGCCTACTGGACACTGTCCCTTAAATTGTAGAACTGCACGCCCAGTCAGATATTTTTTTTAAATTTTGTTATTACCCCCCCCCCCCCCCCCCTCCTGTTTTTGGATTGCTTAGCTAATGTTAGTGTAGGTAATTCCTGGCTGGGAGATGGTGACATGTGAATGATGAGCCTCCTGGGCCCTGTCCCTTAAATTGTAGGAGAACGGCACGCCCATTCAGATGTTTTTCCTTTTTTTTTTTTAATCCCCTTTTTTTTTTATTGCTTAATTAATGTTAGTGTTGATAATTACTGGCTGGGAGATGGTGACCTGTGAATGATGAGCCTACTGGGCCCTGTCCCTTAAATTGTAGGAACACGGCACGCCCAGTCAGATGTTTTTCCCTTTTTTTTTGGTTTAATCCCCCCTTTTTGTGTATTGCTTAATTAATGTTAGTGTTGATAATTACTGGCTGGGAGATGGTGACCTGTTAATGATGAGCCTACTGGACACTGTCCCTTAAATTGTAGAACTGCACGCCCAGTCAGATATTTTTTTTTAATTTTGTTATTACCCCCCCCCCTCCTGTTTTTGGATTGCTTAGCTAATGTAAGTATAGGTAATTCCTGGCTGGGAGATGGTGACATGTGAATGATGAGCCTCCTGGGCCCTGTCCCTTAAATTGTAGGAGAACGGCACGCCCATTCAGATGTTTTTCCTTTTTTTTTTTTAATCCCCTTTTTTTTTTATTGCTTAGCTTATGTTAGTGTAGGTAATTCCTGGCTGGGAGATGGTGACCTGTGAATGATGAGCCTACTGGGCCCTGTCCCTTAAATAATTATTGTTGGAGAACGGCAAGCCCAGTCAGTTTTTTCCGTGTTTTTTTAAATTCCCCTTCCCCCGTGTTTTTGTTTTGCTTAGCTAATATTAGTGTAGGTAATTCCTGGTTGGGAAATGGTGACATGTGAATGATGAGCCTCCTGGGCCCTGTCCCTTAAATTGTAGGAGAACGGCACGCCCATTCAGATGTTTTTCCTTTTTTTTTTTTAATCCCCCTTTTTTTTTTATTGCTTAGCTTATGTTAGTGTAGGTAATTCCTGGCTGGGAGATGGTGACCTGTGAATGATGAGCCTACTGGGCCCTGTCCCTTAAATTGTAGGAGAACGGCACGCCCAGTCAGATGTTTTTCCCTTTTTTTTGGTTTAATCCCCCCTTTGTGTGTTGCTTAATTAATGTTAGTGTTGATAATTCCTGGCTGGGAGACGGTGACCTGTGAATGATGAGCCTACTGGGCCCTGTCCCTTAAATTGTAGGAGAACGGCACGCCCAGTCAGATGTTTTTTTTTTTTTTTTTAATTACCCCCCCCCCCTCTTGTTTTTGTATTGCTAAGCTAATGTAAGTAAAGGTAATTCCTGGCTGGGAGATGGTGACCTGTGAATGATGAGCCTACTGGGCAATGTCCTTTTTTGTAGGAGAACGGCACGCCCAGTCAGATTTTTTTTCCTTTGTTTTTTTAAATTCCCTCTGTTTTTGGATTGCTAAGCAAATGTTAGTGTAGATAATTCCTGGCTGGGAGATGGTGACCTGTGACTGATGAGCCTACTGGGCCCTGTCCCTTACATTGTAGGAGAACGGCACGCCCAGTCAGATGTTTTTTCCTTTTTTTTTTAAATTCCCTCTGTTTTTGGATTGCTAAGCAAATGTTAGTGTAGATAATTCCTGGCTGGGAGATGGTGATCTGTGAATGATGAGCCTACTGGGCAATGTCCTTATTTGTAGGAGAACGGCACGCCCAGTCAGATATTTTTTCCTTTGTTTTTTTAAATTCCCTCTGTTTTTGGATTGCTAAGCAAATGTTAGTGTAGATAATTCCTGGCTGGGAGATGGTGACCTGTGAATGATGAGCCTACTGGGCAATGTCCCTTATTTGTAGGAGAACGGCAAGCCCAGTCAGATGTTTTTCCTTTTTTTTCTTCAAATCCCCCTTTTTGTGTATTGCTTAGCTAATGTTATTGTAGGTAATTCCTGGCTGGGAGATAGTGACCTGTGAATGATGAGCCTACTGGGCCCTGTCCCTTAAATTGTAGGAGAACGGCACGCCCAGTCAGATGTTTTTCCCTTTTTTTTGGTTTAATCCCCCCTTTGTGTGTTGCTTAATTAATGTTAGTGTTGATAATTCCTGGCTGGGAGACGGTGACCTGTGAATGATGAGCCTACTGGGCCCTGTCCCTTAAATTGTAGGAGAACGGCACGCCCAGTCAGATGTTTTTTTTTTTTTTTTTAATTACCCCCCCCCCCCCCCTCTTGTTTTTGTATTGCTAAGCTAATGTAAGTAAAGGTAATTCCTGGCTGGGAGATGGTGACCTGTGAATGATGAGCCTACTGGGCAATGTCCTTTTTTGTAGGAGAACGGCACGCCCAGTCAGATTTTTTTTCCTTTGTTTTTTTAAATTCCCTCTGTTTTTGGATTGCTAAGCAAATGTTAGTGTAGATAATTCCTGGCTGGGAGATGGTGACCTGTGACTGATGAGCCTACTGGGCCCTGTCCCTTACATTGTAGGAGAACGGCACGCCCAGTCAGATGTTTTTTCCTTTTTTTTTTAAAATTCCCTCTGTTTTTGGATTGCTAAGCAAATGTTAGTGTAGATAATTCCTGGCTGGGAGATGGTGATCTGTGAATGATGAGCCTACTGGGCAATGTCCTTATTTGTAGGAGAACGGCACGCCCAGTCAGATGTTTTTTCCCTTTTTTTTTTTTAATTCCCTCTGTTTTTGGATTGCTAAGCAAATGTTAGTGTAGGTAATTCCTGGCTGGGAGATGGTGACCTGTGAATGATGAGCCTACTGGGCCCTGTCCCTTTAATTGTAGGAGAACGGCACGCCCAGTCAGATGTTTTTCCCTTTTGTTTGGTTTTATCCCCCCTTTTTGTGTATTGCTTAATTAATGTTAGTGTTGATAATTCCTGGCTGGGAGATGGTGACCTGTGAATGATGAGCCTACTGGGCCATGTCCCTTAAATTGTAGGAGAACGGCACGCCCAGTCAGATTTTTTTTTTTTTTTTTTTTTACCCCCCCTCCTGTTTTTGGATTGCTTAGCTAATGTAAGTATAGGTAATTCCTGGCTGGGAGATGGTGACCTGTGAATGATGAGCCTACTGGGCCCTGTCCCTTAAATTGTAGGAGAACGGCACGCCCAGTCAGATGTTTTTCCCTTTTTTTGGTTTAATCCCCCCTTTTTGTGTATTGCTTAATTAATGTTAGTGTTGATAATTCCTGGCTGGGAGATGGTGACCTGTGAATGATGAGCCTACTGGGCCCATGTCCCTTAAATTGTAGGAGAACGGCACGCCCAGTCAGATGTTTTTTTATTATTTTGTATTACCCCCCCCCCCCCCCTCCTGTTTTTGGATTGCTTAGCTAATGTAAGTATAGGTAATTCCTGGCTGGGAGATGGTGACCTGTGAATGATGAGCCTACTGGGCCCTGTCCCTTAAATTGTAGGAGAACGGCACGCCCAGTCAGATGTTTTTCCCTTTAATGGGGTTTAATCCCCCCCTTTTTGTGTATTGCTTAATTAATGTTAGTGTTGATAATTCCTGGCTGGGAGATGGTGACCTGTGAATGATGAGCCTACTGGGCCCTGTCCCTTAAATTGTAGGAGAATGGCACGCCCAGTCAGATGTTTTTTTTATTATTTTTTATTACCCCCCCCCCTCCTGTTTTTGGATTGCTTAGCTAATGTAAGTATAGGTAATTCCTGGCTGGGAGATGGTGACCTGTGAATGATGAGCCTACTGAGCCCTGTCCCTTAAATTGTAGGAGAACGGCACGCCCAGTCAGATGTTTTTCCCTTTTTTTTGGTTTAATCCCCCCTTTTTGTGTATTGCTTAATTAATGTTAGTGTTGATAATTCCTGGCTGGGAGATGGTGACCTGTGAATGATGAGCCTACTGGGCCCTGTCCCTTAAATTGTAGGAGAACGGCACGCCCAGTCAGATGTTTTTCCTTTTTTTTGGTTTAATCCCCCCTTTTTGTGTATTGCTTAATTAATGTTAGTGTTGATAATTACTGGCTGGGAGATGGTGACCTGTGAATGATGAGCCTACTGGACACTGTCCCTTAAATTGTAGAACTGCACGCCCAGTCAGATATTTTTTTTAAATTTTGTTATTACCCCCCCCCCCCCCCCTCCTGTTTTTGGATTGCTTAGCTAATGTAAGTATAGGTAATTCCTGGCTGGGAGATGGTGACATGTGAATGATGAGCCTCCTGGGCCCTGTCCCTTAAATTGTAGGAGAACGGCACGCCCATTCAGATGTTTTTCCTTTTTTTTTTTTAATCCCCCTTTTTTTTTATTGCTTAGCTTATGTTAGTGTAGGTAATTCCTGGCTGGGAGATGGTGACCTGTGAATGATGAGCCTACTGGGCCCTGTCCCTTAAATAATTATTGTTGGAGAACGGCAAGCCCAGTCAGATAGTTTTTTCCGTGTTTTTTTAAATTCCCCTTCCCCCGTGTTTTTGTTTTGCTTAGCTAATATTAGTGTAGGTAATTCCTGGTTGGGAAATGGTGACCTGTGAATGATGAGCCTACTTGGCAATGTCCCTTATTTGTAGGAGAACGGCAAGCCCAGTCAGATGTTTTTCCTTTTTTTTTCAAATCCCCCTTTTTGTGTATTGCTTAGCTAATGTTAGTGTAGGTAATTCCTGGCTGGGAGATGGTGACATGTGAATGATGAGCCTACTGGGCCTTGTCCCTTAAATTGTAGGAGAACGGCACGCCCAGTCAGATGTTTTTCCCTTTTTTTTTAATCCCCTCTAATCGGCATTGTGCGGGCATTCGGAACATGCCATCTGCGTAAGAGCCGTATTCTGTTGGTGTCAAAAGGCAGCTAGCACCGTCCGCCAGCGGGTACGTATTTTGAACGCCCTCTGGAATACGGGGAACATGCCCCTTTAAGAGAATTTATGAAAATATGCGGAACATATCGAGAAGGATATTTCAAAACAAACGAAAAACACTGCATCCGATAACATACCTGAGTACAATTAATTTCTGTTCATCTTTATTTCACAAACCATAACAAAATATTGCATATAAGCGACTTGCACTTGTAGGCAAACGCAAAAGTATATAAGAAGAGTAATAAATCAATGCTATATGTAGATAATACTGTGTTGAGCAGCATAAAAGGGCCGACTGAGAGGCATATAAGAATGCAGCCCCATGACAAAAATTAATAATGTTTGAAGATAAACGAAAAGAGCTTTATAAAGAGTCAAAGTTCGAAGTTGACATCTTGACAAACTATACATTGGTCAATAAAAAATAAGTTTCACTCGTGAAGTTTACTTTGTGTTTAGCCGAATCTTAAAAAGATTTATGCCGACGATTGTCAAATGGGAACGTGGGGAGACGTGATATCAGTTTGTAGTCTTTCATGTTGACAGGATGAATGTATATGTAATTACTCGTAGTTCATCTAATTATCATTTATCTCAAGTCAGAACCTCTCATTCTCATAATTCATTTTTGTTATAATTGCTCTTTATTGATTTTTAATTACTCTGGTGTGTATATACTTTCAACATAATATGTTGTTTTTATTGAGAATGAAATAAACACTGAACTGAATGATGAATAAAGAAAAGTTTTTGGAAATCAGAAATCAGATCAGCCTTTCGATGGGCGTTATTCCTGTCGCATCTTGAAAAGCAAACGGAGAGTCATTGAGAACATCGACATCCTCGTTGTGAATGGAATATGCATTGAGGTCAGATGGGTTAAGTTCGAGTTCTATGTCGTTATCAAATGCGTAGGACTGTCTTCGACGATAAAATGATGATTACCCAGACCACGCCCAAACCGATGAGGACTAAACCACAAACACCACCGATGGCCCCGATAATGTACATGGCTTTTACAGTACTTGAAGTTTCTGTTTTAAAGAGACAGAGAGGGACAGACAGACAGAGAGAGAGAGAGAGAAAGAGAGAGAGAGAGAAAGAGAGAAAGGGAGAGGGAAAAGAGAGAAAACGAACGATTATTTAAATATCTTTCAATGAGGATAATATGTCTATAATTAAGGGGTGTATTGGTTGTGTCTGAAATAGGCAAAGCTTTTGCCCCATGATTGATTTTGTAATAATATGAAAGAATCCCCTAAGCTCTCATATAGGTCTACTGGCTAAGGTCAGGGGTAGGAGTTCATTTCTTCCAACTGATCCCCCTTCTGCCCTGCTCAGTGCCCACCCCCTGAAATGGTCATTATACGTCACTGTTGCTGTAGTTATTAATTATTATGGCATTTTCCATCGTCGTTGGACAATTTTCGCCATTTCACGTCACATACCTTTCTTTTTAAATAAAGTTGCACGTGATGGGGAAAGTTTTTTCTTCATAAATCACAACATATTAATGTATTTATGTCAAAATCGAGAATTAAAAATCAGGCAAATTAAACTTTGTTGTTAGATGCATAATATAGTTCGAGATATATATATATATATATGTGTATTCGTCTCAGAAATGTCTATACAGTCAGGTGCATAGTTCAACATGCTGAATAAATATAATCACATGATGATAATGATAAATTGTTTTATTTATGGAGGCTAAATTATTCTCGGGATGTGATGCAAATGACTAATGAAAGCTGATAAAGATAGATCAAAACATCAAAGGTCGACCGTGCAGATACATAAAGGATCATTAATGAAGCAAATAATATGAGTTCATTCAAAGTATTATCTTGTTTTGATTTTGTTTGTCCTGACGTGTAACACATCCTTAGTCTATAGATTGAACATTCTTTCCTAGCAATGTGCATAGTGTAGATTTTTAGAGATAGTTGGTACTACAAAATTCAGAAGCTACAATAAAGACGAGTTCCAGGGAGTTGTTTTATCGCATTGGCAAACAAAAATCGTAACAAAAATCATCATATATTTTCTCCTGCAGGCCTACAGAGGAATATAAATGGCTGTGTCCACATTACATATATTCCCTTTTGATTGCAGGTATAATAAGCCTATGTAACACTTGTGATACAGCCCCATTTCGAGCAATTATTTTGTTTTTTCCATGAAAAAAAGTTTTACCATGTCCCTTCCTTTAGTTGAATATTATGCAGTAGCTGAAATAAAAAAAATAAAAAACACCATCTTACTTGATGGTGCTGTTGTTTGGTTAGTGCTCCCAGCAGCTGTTGAGAGGTCTTCCGTCGAAGATGTGGTAGTTCTTGGTGATGTTTCCTCAGGGGTGGGACGGACGGTCATAGTGGTCTTAGGGAATATGATTTCTGGTGTAGCCGAAGCAGGTGTAGATTTTGTCGTCTGCAATGCAGGTGTCCTTTCATCAATGACTGTTGTCTGTGTAACGACGATCTCAGTCACTTCTGAAACAGTTTCACTATCCGTATTTAGAGAAGTGGCCAGACTGGTTACGGAGGTTCTTGGTGTTGATTGTGCCACTGTTGTATAGTCTGCAGAAATATCTGGCAGTTCAGAATATGTCGTTTCGACAAAAGTTGTTTGAGAAGAAGACATGGTGGTGCTTTGGGTATGTTGGGAGCTCGAAACATCTGGAGGAAATGTTGTACGCATACTATTTGCAGCTGTTGACTGCATATGCGGTGTTGACGAACCTTCGGTTACTGTTTCGAATGGCAATGTCACTCCTTCTGATGCGGTTTCAACTGTTGTAGATGGCACAGTTTCAATAACTGTAATGAGTTGGGTGTTTGTGTTGTCAGGTGTTGATTGCAAAGATGATGTAGGGCTAGTTAGAGTAACAGTTTCTGTTTCGTCAGTTAGTGTCTGTAGGTTGGATGTTGTCAGTTCTCCAGTCACCGTTTCCAATGGCAACGTCACCCCCTCTGATGTAGTTTCAACTGTTGAAGATGGCACAGTTTCAATAACTGTAATGAGTTGGGTGTTTGTGTTGTCAGGTGTTGATTGCAAAGATGATGTAGGGCTAGTTAGAGTAACAGTTTCTGTTTCGTCAGTTAGTGTCTGTAGGTTGGATGTTGTCAGTTCTCCAGCCACCGTTTCCAATGGCAACGTCACCCCCTCTGATGTAGGTTCAACTGTTGAAGATGGCACAGTTTCAATAACTGTAATGAGTTGGGTGTTTGTGGTGTAATGTGTTGATGGCAAAGATGAGGTAGGGGTAGGACTAGTTAGCTCGAATGTTGTGCTTATTACAGATGTTGCTCCCTCTGAAGTTGTAGCTATTATAGTTTCCTTTGAAGATGTCTTTAATGTAGATGTTACCTCGAATGTTGTATCGAGTGTAAATCTTTTGTCCAAAGATGTTGTTTCTAGTGTAGTCGCTTCATCTGTTGCCGTCGATATTGGAGTTGTTGTTGCATATACTTTAGATGTTGCTCCCTCTGGAGTTGTATATAATGTAGATGGTAGCTCTAATGTGGTATCTTGTTTAAGTGTTGTATCCAAATATGTTACCTCTATTGTAGAAATAGTTTCGTTTGAGGTTGGAGATGCTGTCTCATCTGAGGTTGTAACTATTGTAGATGTTGTTTTACCTGTGGTTGCCTTTGCTTGGGATGATGTCACCTCAGATGTTGCATTTATTGTTAATGTTGCATAATCTGAATTTGTCTCAATTGTAGATGCCTCTTCAATAGATATTGTCTCGAATGTTGTATCTATGATAAACGTTGATTCATCAGATGTTCCTTTTATTGTAGAAGTTGTTTCCTCTGACAATGGCTCTATTGTAGTAGTCGCTTCCTCGGAGGTTGTTGCTAATGTAAACGCTGTTTTACTATCAGCTGGAAAGCCTTCATCCTCTGAAGTTTTCACCTCGCTTTTGAGACATTTTGTTGTAGAGAAGATCGTTAGTCCATCTGTTTAGAGGAAAATAAGTCAATTACAATTTCATGGAATGATTCATTTTCCCAAATTTCATTTCTACAATATACTGTATACTTTCTACATATATGATTTTGAAAGTATACTTTGCTCAGGCGAATTTCCTTCCCAATTGAAAAAAAAAAAGTCCTATAAACTGTAAAGCCCACTTTATTACAATGAAAAAAATCTAAGATTTTATTTTATCAATAATGCAAAACCCACCTACGGTTTTCAATATATTATTTTTCAGTATACACCCCTTTTGAAATTACATCGTATATTTCTAAGGGTACATTTTTTTTTCTTTAATATTCGATTTTTGGTTAAATGTTGTGCTTATTTGAATACTGATTGATTTAGGGCACCATTTACAGCGCCAAACCTTCACAAATCATGCAAAAGGAAGGTTTAAGGAATTATATTTCTGATAAACCCTTGAATTATTGTGTTTTATCTTGGTTTCATACAATAATATACATGTGGACATGTAAAGGCTTGTATTAGGGTTTGAGCATGATTCAGAACTTTAGTTTGGATAAGTCAATATTAGTTAAATTTACTTCTTCCTTGTCCAGATTATAAGGAAATGAATGAAGTGCTCGATCATACCTTACAATAAGTAAGTAAGTGTTTAATCATCCCTGACAATAAGTGTTTAAAAAAGCTGAATTTTTAAAATAAAATCACATTCATGAATGTGATAAATATTAATTATGCAATAACTGATATAACAAGAACAATTATTATTTTGACGTTTCCTACCTCCTTCTGTCCTGTCTGGAAAAGAAATGATGGCGAACCATACGAAGATACAATACATGAAATCCATTGGAAATGCGTTCCTTGCGTTTCGGATCTGTAACATTATCTGATATTGTCTCTATCGAAATAATCATTTAAAACTTGTCGGTCGTAGATCGTTTTGTGGAAACTCCCTGCTCTGAGCATGTACGATTACTGCAAAGTATATACAATACTAACTGTTGTGTGCTGTTTATTATAACGATAACAAACTTTTTTTGATTTACGATCGAGTCAGATATTTCAAATGACGATACACGTCCAATATAACCCGATAAACATATTGATACAATCCTGTGTAAAGACTCGAATGTTTATGCCTGAGCAAAGTGTATCTTGGATCGTAAAAAACCCCAAAACAACTAAACTACTTGGTTTCATTTTCAGCTCGATTTAAATTCAGTTATAGTTTCATATTTCGCATTTGATTGTATAAACAATGATGTTATGTGAAATATACATTGATGTTAAGGTACTGTTGTGTACATGTCAGATAAACCCTCTTAGATAAACTGGGTCCATCATGCCCCGCCCCTAAAATTTCGCAATTATCTTTCAACACGAGAAAAGCTAATCACACGGTGTACCCCCACCCCGTCTTACACATCTTTTGATAATTCATGAAAATTAGGTGTGTCATGCAAATAATTTTGAGTACAAAACGAATGGAAAACTGCATTAAAAAAAAAAAAAGATAACGGACTTATACATTCAAATTAGTTTGTCATTGCCTAATCATAGATGTGTCGTCATGTTTTATTTGAGTATTGATCCACTTGAATTGCAAAACTCATTACATATTTTGCAACAAAAGCAAGTTTACTTGCTCAGTTACTATTACAATTTGCATACAATTTGGAAATGAAAACAAAAAACAAAACAAAACGAATTTCCCACCAATCGGTGGAAACCCAGAATACGAAATAAAGTACGATATTTGCAAAAAACGAGTTGCAATGTGACCAAAATTTGAGATTTTTTAATAATAATTTCTTACTGCATGTTGAAATCAATTATCTAGATACTTCGATATAAGATATAAGAGAGATGAACAATGCCTTATTGAATTTGGTAAGGAGTTCCAAACACCTGGTCCATGCACGAATGATAATGAGGGAAATGATTTGCTTTGGGAAAATCAGTCGAGAAGAAGGTAAGGAGGATATAATTATTTGCTACATTTTATAACTTTTATGCCTATAAAATTGGGGACAAAACTATTAGAAAGCACGAATAACAAAGTATGAGGGGGAAAAAAAGAGAGAAAAGAGAAGGGGTGAAGAAGAAAAAGAAGAGGAAGGAGGAGGAGGTAGAGAAAGAGAAGAAGAAGAAGAAGCAAAAGAAGAACACACAACCCATTAAAAAATAAAAAAAGCTCTTTAAATATTGTCATTATAAATGATCCGACTGTCATTATCCATGACTGGAGTGCAATATTGAAGCAAAGTGCTTTAGGCCTATAGATGGCGCTATATTCTTCTTTGAATTTATTAGCACATTTTCATTCAATTGTTAGTGCAAATTAAAATATATTTGAAAACATAATGACGATTTTTAGTGGAATGGTGTGTTTGTGTGCGTATGTTGGGACGGGGGGGGGGGGGGGGGTAGTGGGAGGGGTAACAAGGTTTTTCCGAGTACCGATATGCCTGACATTGTCTCCGTGTTCTAAAGTCCACCCTGATATGAAGTTTGTTTTAATAGAAGGAGAAAACTTACAGAGGTGGCGCTCCGGGGGGAGGGGGGGGGGGGGGGGGGGGGGAGGAATCACAGAGACTCTCCACTTTTTCAGGCACCCCAAAAGTGCCCCATTTGAAATAGGAAAAGCGCCCCCTTTCCTTTGTTAGAACTGCCCCTATCCATTCTTAAATGTGCCTCTTTTCCTTGTGATAAGTGATACCCTCCTTTTTCATAACATCCTCTTCATTTTCTCATAAATGTCCCTTTTCATCTCTGATAAATGCCCCTATTAAAATCTGAGAGGTATACGTTTTACTTTGACAAGTGCCCCCTTCTCCTTCTGGTAAGTGCTCATTTGATGAGTGCCCCTGTTCACCTCTAATAAGTACCATTTTCCTTCTCATAAATGCCCCCTTTTTACCCCCAATAATTGCCACTAAAAAAATTTGACCGGTGCCCCTTTTTCTTTAAAAAAAATGTAATGCTCCCTTTTCACCCCTAATAATTGCCACTAAAAAAATATAACAGGTGCCCCTTTTCCTTTAAAATAAATGTAATGCCCCCTTTCCTTCCCCAAAAATCCTCATTTCCTTTCTCATAAGTGCCCCTTTTCATCCCTGGTGAGTGCCTCTTTTCAGGTGCGAGAAATTTCCCTTTTCTCCTCTGTTTATTTGCCCTTTTATACTTTGAGTCGTGTAGCTTTTCCTTCTGATCAGTGTCCTTTGTCCTTTGTATTATGAACCCCTTACCTTTTTCTTAAATACCAGTTTTTACCATGTTTAATGATGAGAGGAAAAGGGGAGACTTATCGAAAGGGATAAGAAACTTATTAGAAAAGAAAAAGAACATTATGAGAAGGGGGAAGTAGCTCTTATTGAAAAAAAAAGGAAAATTTTAAAATAAAATGGCCGCTTATCAGGGATGAAAAGGGTTAATTATGAGAAGGTGAAGGGCGCTTATTAGAAGTAAAAAGATCATTTATTAGAAAGGAAATGGGGCACGTGTAAAAATAACAGAGGCACTCACCAGAGATGAAATGTTCAAGCACTTATCGAAAGGGGAGGGGGCACTTTTCAAAGTAAAACGAACATCTCTTAAATTTGAATAGAGGCAAGTTATCGGAGGTGAAGAGGGCACTTATCTCAAGTGAAAAGGAGTATCTTCTCGTACCTGAAAAGGGTCATTTACCATAAATGAAAAGAGGCACTTATGAGTATAAAAAGGGACAATTTCCATAGGTGAAAAGGGGCATTTATGAGAAGGGGAACGAGCTTTTTTTTTTAATGGGGGCACTTACTATGAGGAAAATGGGCACATGTGAAAACAAAAAGTGCGTTTATCTGAGTTTTAAAAGGGGTAGTTATTACACTTCTTACAAAGAAAAGGGGCACCTGTCAAAGTAAAAGGGGCTTACAGATTCGGAAAGGGCAAATCAGAGGTAAAGGTGGCACTTATCAAAAGTGAAAAGAGCCACTTCTCGTTCCTGAAAAGGGGCACTTACTAGAGATTAAAAAGGGCACTAATGATAATGGAAAATGGACACTTATTGCTAAGGAAAATTGGAACTTGTCGAAGGGTAAGGAGCACGTACAAAACAAGGGAACCTATCAGAGGTGTAAGGGGAAGGGGCACTTTTCCTATGAAAAAGGAGCACTTCTTACTAGTTAAAGGGGTACTTTTCCCATGTAAAAGGGGCCACTTTTAGGGTAATTGCCCCTGCCCCGACGGGAGCACCCCCTCTGATGTCATCCCTGGTGGCATAATCACAATCATGACTATGTAGGGTAGGGGCCCGGTGTAGCGGGGTATATAACAATGTCTAAAAATGGTTTATGTCCACTTTGAGGTTTCATTTTGAGGTTTCCCTTGGTAGGTCCCCCTTTTCAGAAAGTGCCCTATCTGGTTGGTGCCCCCCCCCCCCCACTTTGGAAGACGCTCCGCCGCCCGGCCTCAGTGAAAGTTTGAGCAAAAACTGATTAACAATTAAAAAAAGTTAATTCTTAAGAATTTTGGAAGGTGCGATCCATCAGAGCAAAAAGGAGAGCTCGCAAGATGCGTAACAAGTTGCCAATTAATTTGTGTTTCACTGATGGCAACTTCAAAAATTCATAACATTCCTATTTTTAATCGGATATTTTTCAAACTTTCACTACATAATTTCTCTCTTATTTTTCCGCTTTTATCAAAACCAGTGTGGACTTCCCCCTTTATGGAAGGACTGCGATGTAAATATATACATGCGATATAAAACGGAAGCGATGATTGGTTAATTCTGAGTGAACCTGAAATATAAGTGATGCTGCAACGAAATTTATTTACATCAACACTGTTGTCACATGTATTTTATACCTCAGGATTGGTAGGATGATTTTTTTGTAGTGATAAATAAAGTCATTCATTCGTTTTAACAATTAGTCATTAAGGAATTGATGTACACATATTTCTTTCAAAGAACAGAACGGCAAAATATTAATGAATTTTCGCATTTCATTTATTTTTTATCACTAGCGCAGTCCGTTTCACCATCAGTGGCCAATTACACGTCGGCTTATAACGGGACATAATTCAAAGGATTGTACAGCGAGCTAGCCTAGCTCCCGACACACAGCACCTATGTACAGCTCTCGCATGCTAGCTACATCATACACATTATTCGCGATCGAGCTCCCCTGATTTCCCACAATCCCGTGCTTTCGCACAGGCGCCCCATGTGTAATATCAGCGAAGGAGAGTTGAGGCCAAGAAACACCTTTTACCGGCTAAAAAACGAGCTTTTCCTGATTGAAGCGGTGATTGTGACAAGTTTTTAAGGTATTTCCTCCTATTACCTATCATCTGGAGGAGCAACATCATGGATCTAGTAGCATATCTTGAGAAAACCGTGTCTCCCGGTGAGTATTTTCTGTCTCACAAGACGATTTGTGTGGTCATTCATTTGGTGCACTTCTTGTCAATGGCAATGCACTGCACAATCTACACAGTTTCACTATCACTGCACTGTATCAGCACAGATCAGCATGCAGCAGCACACTCATCACGTCACTAAATACAGCACAACATAAATTAGAGCAGAGGCTAAAGTACATGACTTAGTAAATTTAAATTTTGAATAATACAATATTATATTTTCCATATCCATTGTTACAAACTTTCTTTAGACTTTAATCTTTAGGTCTAGATCTAGATTCTATTTAGACTTTTACTTTTTGTTGTTGAACACGGACGGAACAGTCTAGATATAAGTTAGACTGTGTTAGTGCAGATAATTAAGTCTATTCTAAGCTATTTATTTGGGGTCCAACTCTGATTCAGAATTCGGCATTATGTTATTAAATTTTCCTCAAAATTCCAAGTTGCACTTGCCACCTTCTCTTGTGGAAAGACTGCCGTAGTCTATGGAGTATGGCGTAAATGCCGCATCCAAAACTTGCGGGTTCACGTAGCCTTAAGGGCTCCCTTGAAATGTTTTTTATGATATTATTCAAGGGAGCCTTAACTGGCTCCCATACCCCTGCACGGAGAGGCATGTAAACAAAACCCAAAAGTGGTCCAAAATCACACTTTCGCGCACTCGACCAATATTGGACAGTGGCTTTGATAAATTTTGTCGTAGTTTTGGTCTTAATTACTGCCTTAATTTCAAAATCGGATCTGAAAATAACAAAATAAGAGCAATTTTCTTACCAGACCGATACAGCTCAGCTCCCTTTTCACGTGTACCGTGTGAATTCACGATGTCTACACAATGGTGATGACCTCTGACTGGCACTTCCGTAATTGTGGGTGAATTGTGCTGCTTCCGTATAATGCGCTGCATGAGTGTAATTCAGCGCATTATACGGAAGCAGCACATTTACGAAGTGCCAGTCAGAGGTCATCGGTGTAATTGTGGGTGAATTGTGCTGCTTCCGTATAATGCGCTGCATGAGTGTAATTCAGCGCATTATACGGAAGCAGCACATTTACGAAGTGCCAGTCAGAGGTCATCACCATTGTGTAGACATCGTGAATTCACACGGTACACGTGAAAAGGGAGCTGAGCTGTATCGGTCTGGTAAGAAAATTGCTCTTATTTTGTTATTTTCAGATCCGATTTTGAAATTAAGGCAGTAATTAAGACCAAAACTACGACAAAATTTATCAAAGCCACTGTCCAATATTGGTCGAGTGCGCGAAAGTGTGATTTTGGACCACTTTTGGGTTTTGTTTACATGCCTCTCCGTGCAGGGGTATGGGAGCCAGTTAAGGCTCCCTTGAATAATATCATAAAAAACATTTCAAGGGAGCCCTTAAGGCTAGGTTCACGGATGAGGAAAGATTAGTCAGTTAGTCTAAGTGGGAGTTTCACAAGTAAATGAAAGTAGGTCAGAGCGGGGCACAATCAGACATTTGGAAGGGAAATATTTTCATAATACATAAATAATTCATTGATACGACAGGCCCAAATGTGATCATTATTTGTAGTCCTCTTGTCTACCCTCCAGTTCATCAGCATCAGGGCAGCGTCTCACGAAACCGTCATAAGTACAAGTTCACCGACATCCCATTGAAACGCGTGTTAAACTTTATACACGCATTTCAATGGGATGTCGTTAGACTTGTACTTATAACGGTTTCGTGAGACGCTGCCCTGAAGGCCAGTTCTACGAAGGGTGGTTAAAGCAAATTGATGCTCATGTTGAAGTGTCTTTAGAAAATTGTGAGATTTTTCAGCATGAAACATATTTATTGGAGAACAATTTTTGCATGATTGAAGAAACAAAGCCTCAAAATCTCAATGGATTTAATATTATGGATTGTGACAAAGACTTTTTTCAGCCAATACATATCGTTATCATGAATTTTTCCTGTCATGGCTTGGAAAAACGGTTCAAGATTCAAGATAATTTATTGTCATGTAAAAAATACAGTTTTTAGACATTTGTAGGCGCATACATGTGCATGTAAATAAATAATTAAATATATAAGAACATAAATAATAATTACATTTTAACATAACATTTAACAATCATCACAAATTTAAGTATGTTGCATGAAAAAATAAGATTATACTGAAGGAGGCAGTGCAATTAAAAAGCTTGCCATCCAGGCACCTCCATGCCAGAACACCTCTCCAAGACCAGCTAAGACTACTTTATGCATCAACACTCATACAAACGCGCGCACCCTTATGAATACACATGACAGCTCTATGACATGTCTCATGATGTCTGTAGATCATGATCAAAGATACAAGATACATTTATGACTGTCATTAGTTGGTTTTGTAAAGTGACTCCGATATTTTTCTGTTATTTGTGAAGTTGCACAGCCAAGAGGGAAATGAACATATCTATGTCAAGAGCTATTTGTTGCTCATACATTAAAAGGAAACAGAAACAACAATAATTAAGGGTGTGAGTATCCAAGGGTTGTCTCACTATATCAACCAGATTTTGTTACATTTTGACTTCAAACATGAAAAATCTGATGTGTCCATTTGTGTCCATTAGTCAAAGAACACAAGTTGGTGTTCCGTTATTTAGTCCCACATGTATGAGTTAGTGCACCTGGTGCGTACAATGAAGCCTAATGGCTTTGACTCTTGCTAACCATAGTACTGTATACTGTAAACGCTGTTTTCGCGTGATTAATTTTGCACGCTGAGCGACCCCAAAACATATTCGCAGGTTCTTAAATTCATGTTGCACGCAATTCAGCCCGTTCCAAACATGCATAAGAAGTGAATGCTTATATATTCATGGGTTATAATATTTGCGGACACTGACTTTAGAGCGAAATCCGCGAAAATTAAAGCACCGCAAATATTACCACGTTTACAGTATGTAAAAGAGGCATGGCACATTTCACCTTTAAGGGATTTAAATAGAGGTTCGGCACAAGTGAATTCTGAAAGGTGTTTAAAAATTGAGGCCTAATGTTCATTTAACTGTCTCCTGTTTTAATGTCTAAAACTTACTGTAAATGTCTGGTTACATGGTAGCCCATATTACAAGTATTACTCTTCTACTCAAAATGAATGGAGGGTTTTCAGAGACTTGAGTAATCTCTTCTACATTGACATGTTGCCAAGCATTAACTGAATTCAGAATGACAAGTCCAGGTCACACACATGTATTTAAGGCATATGTCTTTCTTAAAAGGTCTTGAAAAGATCATTGTTGCTGCTCTTCTCGTGTCATCCAGGAAATAGTCCAATAAAGAAATTCTGTGAGGCATTTATAAGTGCGTCACCACATCACTGTGCATTCAGTGACTAGTACAATGGGCATTGTATTGCGCAATGATGAGTTTTGGCAATGTTCCATCAAGTGGCTTCCTGCCATGGCTATGCTAGGCAGATCTAAGCCTGTGCATTAAAGTGTACCAATCACCTAAACATAGCTAGTGTGTACAAAATTAACCTAGAAAAATATGTCATGGTCTAGTGCATTGGTACATGTCTGTCACCAGTCTGTGGATCACATGGTATGCGGTCCGAGTCCTGCTACGGCACCAATATCCTTTAGTCTTTATTTGGCACTGTCTACCCTGGTGACCTAAAACATAGGAAATATCTTCATACAGCAAAAGCTAATTGCAAACTACATGTACATGTACATGTAACTCCATGAACTCAGTAGGATAGTTGCTCTGCTGCATGATTAAAGAGAAGGTTGAGTTCTGAGGAGAGGTGAAAAACATTTTTTGATCATTTTCATTGTTATTATGCAAGTGTGGAAGAGCAGTAGAGAAAAATGTTCCCTGAAAAGCATGGCTCTTCAATTGTCTTCATATATTCTAAATATGACATATAGCAGCTTAAAAATGTGGGCCTCATTTTTATCCCACATGTTTGTGTAGTCCCATATACATCTTTCTGTGTACACTATACAGTGCTTGATACATTTACCAAGATTGGCCCAAATTTCTTATCATATTGATGATTCCAAAACCTTATAGTATACACCAATACTTATACATGTATGCTACAGATCAACTTTTTAATCGATTCCACACCGTTTCTTTGACAAGGCCTTGCATGACCAGAACTCAACTTTATCTTTAAGTCTTCAAATGAATCCCCATCTTGAACTACGTTGTGCGAATGGTGGCCTTAGTCTTAATTAAAGTTAAGTTAAGTACTGCTTCTGAATGTTCACCCCCAAAAAATTGCATTATTGAAAAATGATAAAGCAAATTTGAGACAAAGAGAGGGAAAAATTGCTACAGATGTATGGATTAACAAAAAATAAATGCATTGATAAATTGAGATAATTTAAAAGAAAAACAAAATATTTGTTTCCATATGTGTGGGATTATGTTGTGGATAAACTTATGTGATTCTTGCCTGAAGTTATATAATACATGTACACTGAATGTAATTTCATTTTCTTATTCAGATACTGCGGAGCTAGAGCGAGCGCAGAAATTCCTAGAACAGACAGCTATCGACAACTTTGTAAGTATTATAGTAGTTTTATTCATAAAATCAATAAAAGGTTTAAACAAAAAATCAAGGCATGAAAATATCATGACGCTTTTAAACATGAAGCCAGTACTGTTTGGAGAATAGCCCTCCTTTTATTTTTGTACATACTTTATTTGTATTATTCCTCTGCTTGGGTTCCTCCCTCATCCATGAAGTAGGATGTGTTTTTGGAGACCATGTTTTGAAAGCACTAGTGTTCCACTGCATGTGCTACAGTGTATGTAAATAACATTCTCTTCATCCTGTATACAGTGTACATGTATTTTGAATAAACATGATTAACGTTTCGTATCAATGAAGCGAGATGGCTCAGTGATGGAGCATTGATGTTGTAATTGGGAAGTCCCGGGTTCGAAACCAAGCGGATTCATGAGATAAGCCATTAATCTCATTACCATGTCCCTCGGAAATGAATTAAAGCCATCAGTCCCCTAGTTGCGTACTTACAAGCATACACATGCTTTCTTAGAAGTTGGGTCAAATAATCCATCAAACCAATCCAATCATTCAAGTTTGTATCCCTGGTATAACATGGTGTTTGATTCACGTTTGATTTTTTTTTTCTTTATAGCCACAATTCCTCAACCAACTCTCGGAGATCCTTGTAAACCCCACCAATGGGCAAGTGGCCCGCATCGCGGCAGGTCTACAGCTGAAGAACGCTCTCACATCAAAAGATCCCAATGTTCGCCTTCAGTATCAACACAGGTGGTTAGCACTGGCATTGGATGTCAGGACCAATATCAAGAGACAGGTACAAATACATTTATTGCTCATGATGTGCCAGTTTGATTCGTCTGTAATTTCATTGGTTTAATTTGAGGGTAAAATACTTGCACTGTGATCACCGTCTACCAATCGGACTATAATCAGTATAAATCAACTTTTAGGAACTTCCTTCCAGTGCTCAAGAATATCTAGTTGTGGTAACATGGACAATAGTTGACTTACATTTTTTTTAAAGTTTTGGTTGATGTGGAAAGAATTTCTTATTCGTAAAGTGAGTTTTCAGAATATGTTGTAGACAGTGACTATTTTTTTCTAGAAATAAGTTGATAAAAGTTGTGATAATAAAAAATGTAATCCTAAAGTTTGCCTGTTAGAAAAATATTAATAATTTTAGGAGGTTTACATTGCTGTGTAAACATTGGGAAGCACTAGTTCGGGTAATGGTTGTGCTGCTGAGAGTGCTGGCTATAGCCTTTTACATCTATAATTTCTTTTTTCTTGTCAGGTTTTGCTCACATTAGGTACAGAGGTGCACAGACCCAGCTCAGCAGCACAGTGTATAGCAGGGATAGCATGTACCGAGCTGCCCGCAGAGCTGTGGCCGGAGCTGTTGCCGCAGCTGGTCAGCAACGTCCTGAACCCCGCTCAAGACACAGACCTCCTCAAAGAGAGCTCCCTAGAAGCTATCGGATACATCTGTCAAGATATTGTAAGTACGATCAGGAAAATTTGGCAAGGAAGAAACTCTCAGAAATTCTGGAAGTTGTCCAGATTCACAAAAAGTTTCAAGCAATGAATTTGTATCATGACATTAAATTGTGCAATCCATTAAGATTTTTGCGGTGGAGATGACCATCAGAAACAATTGTTATACGATTGTAATATTACATTAGTAAAGTGAAATCTGATTGTGAAGTTTTATGTGTCATTGTAGTAACTGCCATACATGTTTTTCATGTTAACTAATCCTTGTATTACCAGAAGAAGCTGTCTTTCCAAGAGCTCAAGATCAATATGAGGCAATAAACATTTACATTCCAGTTCTTTATAAGTGTCAATCGCTGTATTAATTTACATTGTTATGTTTTTATCTTTGCTTTTGTGTCTAGGAACTGAAATTTGTAGGAGCGAATTCAAATGAAATCCTGACGGCCATTGTTCAAGGCATGCGCAAAGAAGAATCAAAGTAAGTTCATTAATTTCCTTTCCTCTTTTCGAAATTCAAAAAATGTTGTCGCTATATCGGTAATTATCAACTTATTGAGATGGTGAAAAGGAGTATAACAACAAATTTGTCATTGTTTTTATAGACAATAATAATGTTACTTACCCCTGACTTTGAAACACTGATTTAAATGAAGTTTGGAAGTCGTGAAAAACGAGTAAGCAAAACATAACAGACAATGATATGAATGAAGGAAGATCTTATTCAAGAGAAAATATAAAAGTGTCAGGGAGTACTGGGATTAGCATTACATGTAAACTTAACTAGATTTGTCTTAATTCTGATACCTGACCATCTGTATTCTTTGTCTGATCTCCCTTCAGTATGCATGTCAAGCTGGCCGCTACTAACGCATTGCTGAATTCATTGGAAATTACCAAAGCCAACTTCGAAAAAAATGTAAGTATGATTTTTGGTGCGATATATATCTATTTTACTTTGTTTATTTGAAAGGTAATGAAAATAGAAAAATAATATTCTTTTTCTTGAGATATTTTAACATTTGGAATTGTTCATTATTGGTGACATTGTATTTGAGCAATAACAGAGAATTGACGAAGTAATGGGTACCAAACTAGACTGGATTCGCTCATAAAAGGGTTAAAAATTCCAATTGGTATTTCATCAGAATTTCTTTTTTGCTATTTGTACAGACGGAGAGACATGTCATCATGCAGGTTGTATGTGAGGCTACACAAGTCAAAGATACACAGGTCCGTGTTGCTGCCCTCCAGTGTCTCGTCAAGATCATGTCACTCTACTACGTCCACATGGAAGACTACATGGGCAGTGCCCTCTTTGCTGTGAGTAATAATAATAATAGGCATTTCTATAGCTCTGTCTATCTAGAAATTCTATTCCGAGGTGCATGTATTATTACCCCGGCTTTAGCCTAGCTGCTCCTACGGCGCTCCAGCATTTCAAGGAATTAATTCCTGCCAGGTACCCATTTACATCACCTGGGTTTAATGTGGCAAATGTAGATCAATGTCTTGCCAAAGGACATTAGTGCTGCAGCGGGACTCGATCCGCGGACCTTGTGATCAACAGTCCAGCAACGTATCCACTCGACCACGACATCTAAGCTCAGAAATGTGATGGTGATTTCCTCTGAGTGATCAAAAGTGCAGGCATCATTTTAACTATTGCCTGATCCCTCAGAGTAGTATATGGAGACGGGGTAATTTGTAAATAAGGCCTCCAGATGATCTCTTCTCAAATATCTGCCCCATAAATTAAGTGAGAGGGTGGGGATGGGGGGAGGGTGGATGTGTAGAATTAAGTATTCAGATAGCTGAAATAAAGTGTTCAATATATTTTTAATTACATGTTGCATGAGCAGCTAAATAATAGCAAGGTATTGCATTTTCCCTCTTTCTTTTGTAGATCACGATAGACGCCATGAAGAGTGATATAGATGAAGTTCGGCTGCAAGGAATCGAGTTCTGGTCAAACGTTTGTGATGAGGAGATGGACTTGGCAATAGAGGCTTCAGAGGTATTGTGCATATTCCAGTCTGATATATTATACAAATATACACCGCCTTGAGAGACTGTAGTTAAGTCTGTTAGGTCTAAGGAGGCGTAATAGCTCAGGGCTAGAGCAGTGGTCTTGTAACGGGGAGGTTCCTGGTTCAAAACCAACCTAAAGGTGTCTTTTTCCCTGGTTGCTTACTTACAAGCATATACATGCTTTCTAAGCAGTCGGGGAAAACAAACAGACGAACCAGAGTGAAACCAAAGGGTCGAGTTGACTGGAATAGCACTAAACAGTCGCCAATACCACAATTCACTAGTACCTTGTATATTCCTTCTGTAAACCTGACCTGTACATTGATCTTTACTGCATTTTTGAAATAAAAAATACATATTTGAAGAAACAAAAAAGCTTATCGCTGTCCCATGTTTAACAAGTGGTGTCAGGAAAAGGACATTATTTTCAGACAGCCAACAGAATCTCAAACAAGGTTCAGCTATTGCATCAAAAGTAAAGCAGAGCACGTACCTTGGTTTTCTGCCAAAGCAGCCAATTTTTGCAAGGCAATCATTTGGCTGGCTGTACAACCATGGCAAATTTGGTAAATAGTAAGATTATCTTCCTCTGACATCAAAAATGGAAAGTAATAAGAGAGCAGCTATTTTAGTAGTGCCTGTAACCAAACTTTGCATGAAGCAGAAGAAGTCTAGTCTAGTTTCAGGAGAGCAAGTCAGGGAGAACACTTAGAACATAAGTCAAAATTTTGATCTTCCTAGACTGTTGGTGTAGAGGCAAAACTAATGACATCAATGTTATGAAAATCTCATCCACTCATTCATTAATTCCTTACCTGTATTTAAAATGGTTTATTTCTGACATAGACTGTAGTTTAATAGTAATGATGGTGATAACGATGATGGTTCACAGCATTTATATTGCACCATATTTCTGTTTTTAAAAAAAAAACATTGAAAGGCACAGGTTCCTCTAATGAAGCATGTATGTTCACATTTGCTAAAAAAGTTTTGAGGCATGATTATTGATTTTAAGTAATCAAGTTACTGTATAATTTTTGTTTAAACCTTGGGATGTGCTACAGAAATATACCATACAAAATCAATATTGAATTGAAATGAGTTGCTAATAGATGGTCCTATTCTCTTTCACTCAACAGGCCGAGGAGATGAACAGAGCACCTGAACACACAAGTAAATTTTATGCTAAAGGAGCTTTGGAGTACTTGGTGGATATCCTTGTCATGACCTTAACATCACAGGTAGGTTATGAGGACCCTGAAACCTGCTTTAATGGCCACCTGTGTACAAAGACTGCAAAAGTACAGTCAAACCTGTCTTAGTGGCCACCTCTCTTCAAAGACCACTGTCTATAGTGGCCATGCATTGTATCTCCCTCGAGAAGGAAATGTGTGTCTTTTAACCTGTCTAGAAAGGCCACCTCCTACAGTGGTCACTCTCTATTAATCTTGGGTTGCCTTGATAGACAGGTTTGACTGCACTTGGTTTTCCATTGAAACTTGTATCAAAGTGACCATTATCAAGTATTGCATAAGTAAACAACACTTGTCTGTAAAAACACTTTGCTGGCCTTACTTGAGTGGTGTTTATCTACATTGTGGATTATATAGAACTGCAAGTGCACTGCCAAGTGCACCCAGTCACTCATTCATTATTTCTTTGCTCATTTGGTTTAACACCCCATTGGTTTTATCAGTAAACTAAGGATCATTTATCTCCAACCAAGGTATGTAGATGTGCCGTAGATTGAGTGGTTTAAGCACTTGGCTTGAAATGCGAAGGTTGCTGGTTCGATCCCAACACGGCACTAATGTCCTTTGACAAGGCATTAATCTACATTTTGCTATCCATACCCAGGACAGAAATGAGGACCTGGTAGGATGACGAAAGCCTTTGTGTTAGTAACTGCCATATGCTCTTACAGTGACCATTTGGTAGGATTATTTCCCAGGGAGTGGAGATTGTGCATGAATGAATCCGATGACCAGGGTTGTAATATCTGGAAAGAACCTTGAGAGGGTATTGGTATTAAGCGCTATATAACTCCAGATTATTATAATTATTCTGTTATTGATTTTGTTTCTCCATCACAGCAAGATGAAAATGACGATGAAGATGAGTGGAATCCCTGCAAAGCCGCCGGTGTATGTCTGATGCTTCTAGCTAACTGCTGTGAGGATGATATCGTCTCCCATGCTGTACCCTTCATCCACAATCACATCCGATCAGATAACTGGCAATACAGAGATGCAGCTGTCATGGCGTTTGGTATGTCCTAGAAGCCCACTTTCTCGTCTCACTGTGGTTGCAATAGACCGATTCGTAGTTAGCACTTGGTACAAATGACCCCAATTATCCACTGATCTTTTACTCATTGAGTAATAATACTTCCACCTGTGTTTCATAGAATGTACCGTCAGTGCATCAATGAAAAATTATTACATAGCTACCATGAGCACGTATCCAGTAAGCGACTCGGAGGGTTTATTTACCAGTTTTGGTAAGAACGACCTTTACCTGCCCATGCGCAGAGTGTATCTACAAACTGGGTGATTAATAAATGAATGAATAATGTTCTACGATACATGCTCCAGCAACAATTTCTCTGTCATCAATATCCTACAGGAACTAAATTCCTGACTTCAACCCTGGACCAGACACACTACCTAATCCTAAATCTAATTAAAGTCTCAAATCTGATTCCAATGCTAACCCTAATCATATATCTTTGACAAAAAAATACCTGGAGCAGTTGTTGATGTAGCATTCGTTGAAATCTCATCAAATGCTTGGCTTGGCGGGATGTGCACATATTTTTGTAAATTTGTAAACTTTACTTTAGATGGCGAAGATAGTAGTGATATTAAAAGATTTCATGAGAGAATCCACCAGTAGAACGTAGTTGTCAGTCTATGGTACTTACAGTGGAATTTCAGTTTTTTCACCCCTTAAAAAAATTGCCTCATCTTTTATGAGTTGATTTAATTATTGTTCAGATAATAATATGATTACCGGGCCCTCAGGGAGAAGAGTATTATACTGATGGGGCTACCCTAGGTAAACAGGACATAATACAGCCAAACCTGCTTTAGTGACCACCTGTCTACAAAGACCACATTTTTTGTTTCCCTTGAAAAGGGTTTCTCATTGAAACGTGTACTATAGGCACCTATACATAAAGACAACCTGCCTATGAAGACCACTTATCTTGTCTCCCTTGGGTGGTCTTTATAGACAGGTTTCACTGTATCATTATCATAATTATGATGATTATTATTATTATTATCCACACTTTCAGGTTCCATCCTGGAGGGTCCCAGTGAGACTCTTCTCAACCCCCTCGTGATGCAAGCCTTCCCCGTCCTCATCGAGCTTCTCGCTGACCCCTGTGTCATCGTTAGGGATACGGTCGCCTGGACGCTGGGGCGTATCTGTGAGCTCTTACCCCAGGCCGTCCTGGAGCAGCCATACTTTGACAGCTTGCTGGTGGCTCTCATCGAGTGCCTGGGAAACGAGCCCAGAGTTGCTGCCAATGTTTGCTGGGTAAGAAGGGCAATCTAACCTTCTAACCATTTGAATTAATTCAACAAATAACAATAGCCTGAATTCAGGCCCTGGCAAGTTATTTTCAGACCAGTTTAGGCTTTGGACAAAATGGACAAAAAATGTGCCAACATTATAATCCAAGATGGCACCTCACATGTTTTGCCTCTTCTCTTAGACCAATATCATAAATTCAAATTCATGAAAAGGCACTTGATTACAACAACTCTAAATGGCAAAATAATCCCAGCTATGCATGTTTTTTTAGTATTTGATAGCCCAAAACTTGGAAATTTTCAGCATTTAACAAGAAAATAAAAAAATCTGCCGATCGGCGATCAGAATTTATTATCCAATTTCACCTGATTGTTTTAAGATCGGCCCCCGATCCGATGATCGCGGTTACAGGGTTAGATCTTTGTCTAAATATCATTTTAAAGCCATTACTGTTCAATCAACATTACTCTTCCTCTATGTACTCATATATCATTATTATTCTTTGCATTGTATGATTTTTCATATATTGTCACTATTGTGATGAGTTGTTAATTAATTCAATTCAATTCAATTCAGTTGATGAATAAAGAATACTAGATAAACAGAGTGTTGAAATTGGACAAATATTGAGAAAACTATGAACTTCTAGACAAGGGTATCTCAAATTGGTGAATTAACCATTTGAAATATATTTGCTGGTGACAGTTTGGGTTACGTTTTGATGCATATCAAGCAAGTTTTTCCATTGACCTGTTTGACTGATCTATCTTCTGTTTCAGGCGTTTTCAAGTCTAGCAGAAAATGCATATGAGTCAGCATCGGTTGAGCCCGACAAAGAGCCCGAAACATACTGTTTGTCAAAAGCATTTGAAGTCATTGTCAAGAAACTACTAGAAACAACGGACAGGTGAGGCCCCATTCTTAAAGGCATTGTTTAACAATGATCCAGTTTTACAAATCTGAGATGCATGGCCCTATGTGTTATCAGTGTCTATGATATGGTGTAATATTGAAGCCCTAAAAAAATTGTGATCATGAAGTGCTTCAAAAAAGTAAAAATCTCATTCACATCTTCCCCAATAGACTGTAGTGTTCTTAACACCATTGGGAAAACGTTTTTTGAAATATCTAATTCCAATCATAAATATCTTGATAATCAGACAGGTGATTGGCTTGTAAAAGTCATGGGATTCCTGACAGACCCAAAGGTTTATAATTATGATAGCAGCATGAGCTAAATCCAGGATTTTTTTTAGAATCTGAGGCAAAGGTACCCAATCCCTTTGGAAGAAAATCATAGTTGGAAGTATCTCCTGATAAGCACTCTCTTATATTCCTCACGATGAGGAATAGCTGAAAAGTTTTAACCAAACTGTTATGCAAGATATGTATGTAGTCCTGTATATCCATTTCTTTGTATAGTGCATGTGATTTTTAACCAAGATGGAGTCCATTTATTATCATTTTGATCATTCTCAAACCTCAAGGCATACATTAATCCACATGTACTACATGATAAGCCTTCTCGCGTTGCTTCCAGAGATTTCCTTTCACAATGCAGGTGTATGGCCAGCTTTCAAATTTACCTTTAAAGGTATAGACCAGTTTTGGTCATGCGATTGCATTGTGAAAGAAATGTTGTGGAATCGATCAGAAAAGGTTGAACATCTAGCATACAAGTATTGGTGTGTACTGCAAGGTTCTGGAATCATCAAAATGATAAGAAATTTGGCCCAGTCTTGGTAAAGTTACAAGCACCATACACAGAAAGATGTATATGGGCCTATGCGATATCTATCCAGGCCGGATCCATATGATAATTTACCAAATATATATCAATTAGTAGGCGGTTTCTCAGCAAAATTTGTATCATGTATTATTCAAAACATATTCTCTCACTTGATTGGTAATAAGATCTTCCATTTCATGTTTTGAGAGGGAGGCGTTTCCAAAACTGGTCTTTACCTTTAACAAATGCATCTACCAATGTTCTCTTGCAGAACTGACGCACATCAAGCCAACCTGAGGAGTGCTGCCTATGAAGCATTGATGGAGATGGTCAAGAATTCAGCCACTGATTGCTACCGGCATGTCCTGGATACCACTAATATCATCCTTAGGAGGATACAGCTCATCCTACAGATGGAGGTGGGTATCTACCAAGAGTACTATCAGCTTAATTTGCTCCTGTTTCTAGGTTTCTTTAAAGCCCCACTGTACTACTTGTAGCTACTTGCTCCCGCTATATAGCAAACAATGCCTAAGCGGTACCCATTGGTCCCCCATGGTCCCTGTTTTCTTATGTTAATTGAGAGCTGATTTGATGAGATAACCACCTGTCACTGCTCACGCAGGGAGGTATAATCCCTCCCGGCCAAACTAGTGCAGTTAGGCTTTAAAAGACATACACCAGGGAGTTTTCATTTGCTTTGCTTCATAGGTGACATCAATGTTCGCTTAATCTAGACTTTGTGTAATTATCAATGTATTTAAACATCCCACCATCATCAAAACTCCAGTCCACTTGGAAATTAGTTAGATTTGGCTTTGAGAGATAGGAAATTGTCAAGTCTTGGTTTGGGTCGGAAACATGTGATAGTTGATTTTCCTCTTGAGCAGCTTGTTGGTGGAGGTTGTGCACGATATGTAAGACCTGTCTGTTATAAACTGACAGTCCACTCTGGGTGATTGATAACATCTGTTGGGTAGATGACAGATTGTTGTCAGATTTCCCATGAGAACAACAATTGTATTTCTTAAACTTGCTAAATACTAACTAAGCAGAGATAACTCTAAAAATCAAACCCAATCCCACAGCATTACCCTTGTTATGCCTCCGTTACGAAGTTATGTTTTCGGGTTGTCCGTCCGTACGTCCCGTTCTCGTGATCGCGTTATCTGAAGAACCGATTGATGGATTCCTGGCAAACTTTGGTCATGTATGTAGCTTGCAGAGCCGATGAACTGATTAGATTTTGGGGTCACGAGGTCAAAGGTCAAAGGTCACAGGGCTCATTATGTATGCAAAAACAGCTCGTGATCGCGTTATCTGAAGAACCGATTGATGGATTCCTGCCAAACTTTGGTGATGTATGTATCTTGCAGAGCCGATGAACTGATTAGATTTTGGGGGTCACGAGGTCAAAGGTCAAAGGTCACATTATGTATGCAAAAACAGCTCGTGATCGCGTTATCTAAAGAACCGATTGATGGATTCCTGCCAAACTTAGGTCATGTATGTTACTTGCAGAGGCGATGAACTGATTAGATTTTGGGGTCATGAGGTTAAGGTCAAAGGTCATGCGGCTCATGTATGCAAAAATAGCTTGTGATCGCATTATCATTAGAACAGATTGATGGATTCCTGCCAAACATAGATCATGTATGTATCTTGCAGAGCCAATGAACTGAGTAGATTCTTGGGTCATGAGGTCAAAGGTCATGGGCTCATGTATGCAAAAATAGCTCGTGAACTCATTCTCATCAGAACTGACAGATTGATTACTATTTGACTCGGGACATCTTGCAGAGCCAATGAACTGAGTAGATGTTAGGGTCATGAGGTCAAAGATCAAAGGGTCATATATGTATATGAGAAATTGCTTGTAATCACGATATTCTGAGAACCTGTTAATGGATTACAATTGAACTTGAATTTGAAAACTTTCTTCTGTTTTGGTTTGTAAAATTGCTCTATGACGGAGGCATCATTTCGACTGCGCGCAGTCGAAGTTCCATTTAGTTTCCAATGATTCTTTATCCAGAAAATGTTAGATGTTTTGATATACAGTACATAGTTGTATACTTTTGATAGTTGTTATCTTGATTTTCTGCATTTCTGAATGTTTCTTGCCATGTCCCCTCATCTGTAGTATAGGGACCCCCTTTGTCTCTTCCCCCCGTCATCTATCTGTCTCTCTCTTTCGTCCTCCTCCTTCTTTCTCTCTCTTTCTCTTTCTGTCTTTCTCTTTCTCTTTCTGTCTTTCTCTTTCTGTCTTTCTCTTTCTGTCTTTCTTTCTCTTTCTCTCTTTCTCTCTCTTTCTAACCACTCTATGTCTATATGTTTGATTTGTTATTTATGTCATATTTTGTGTTATTTGAATTTGAATTGTAATTGTATTGTATCTTTGTGAAATGGATCTCAATTTGGCCGTTGGTTGATATAAATATATTATTATTATATTATTATTATTAATGTAATGATTCTGTTTCTCTGTTTTACAGTCACATGTGCTGACTGCTTCAGATAGAACACAGTACAATGATCTTCAGAGTCTACTTTGTGCCACACTACAGGTGAGTAGTAAGAATCTCATACAATCTCCTACAAACAAAACATCTTCAAAAGATTTAAATCATGGCCGAGTGTGGCCGCTTCTGGTCTTGATTGATCTGCGTCAAGTCTGATAATAACATGTGAAGCCACGGTGGTGTAGATGGGCACAGAACATTGTTTAACCTAACAATATGTTCAGATGTTGTACAGACATATTGGGGGGGGGGGGGGGGAGGAGGAAGGTGTTATGATTGTCTCAAATCTCATGAGGATTGTCAAATATTTAGATAAGACAGATAACAATTCAAAATGACATGACAACAGATAATGTAAACAAAAAACAAAGAATCAGAAAAAACAAAGAATCAATTTTCTGGTGGACATAGGTCACTCAAGATCATGTAATTCCACAAGAATTCAAGCAATTTTCTTAATCTTTTTTGTTAAAATATGAATTAGATTTAAAAATTGCCTCTGAAAGGTATACTTGAGAGTAGGGCTGGGATTTCAGGAATCTTATTAATTTCTTCAAAACATATATCAAGTGGGAGTACATGTATGTACCAATCTGAGCTGAGGTATGCATGTGTATATTGTATTGCTTCAATCATGAAGTTTATGGAGCTTAATTTTGATTACTATCCAATTTTGGGTAACAGGTGTCTTTTTTTCCCCACCCAGTCCTGCTTTTGAGTTGCTTGTGACATTTAATCACAAGTTTATCACATTTGTTGGACACTGTAAGACCCCAAACCACACATTTTCATGTACTCGTTTACTTAATGCATTGTCTCTCTTGCTCTCAACAGAGTGTGCTGAGGAAAATGAAGCCTGACGACGCAAACAAGATTTCAGACAACGTAATGAATGCTCTGCTACAGATGTTTGATAACACAAGCGGGAAGTCCGGCGGAGTACAGGAGGATGCTCTGCTTGCTGTCGGCACACTGGTTGAAGGTGAGGGATAGATAGACCCCCACATCAGAACAATATATATATATATGAGACTTTACATATCTTCTATGTCTCTCAGTTGATGGACAAGTATAACAGGCTCCCTAGCTTTCTAAGGATAATCTTGAAATTAGTTCCTTTTTTTTTCTAGGTGGGGAAAAAATCAGGGAATTTTATTGGCCTAAAAAAAAAGCACTTGCTCATAACAGTTTGTCTTGTATCCAAATAGCATATCCTGTGGATGATTGTCTATAAATGATTTCATTGTTACTACATTGTGAATAGAAAACTTCTCAGGTTGTGATTATTAGTCAAAAATCCTTGAAGCGCATGGAGCACTCCACATTATCCCAACTCTCTTTGTTATTTTCCTCTTCAGTCGTTGGCCTTGCCTTAAAGGTACTATGTCCCATTTGCAGGCCAAACAAATGAATATGTTAAATTCCAACGGCATTTGAAAGATAATACTAATTTAGAACTTCCCTAAAAAGAAGGGGGCTTGAAAATGTCTTTAAGTGGGAAAATAACGACTATTAGTTGTCGATTCGACTTGGGAGCTATAGAGCCAGTAAGTAATAGTCTGATTTTCAGACCATTGTACCAAATGGTCATACGTTTTTATGCTTTGCAAAGATTCAATCAGTTTAATTTTGGCCATTACAAGAAGTGGGATATTGATGTAGACAAATGCTCATGTACCCTTTACAGCTCATTTTATGTATGTTATTACCAAAGAAGAAAAAAGCCAGTCAGTCACTCAATAGTGTCTGACAGTGAAGTCTAGCAAGTAAACGGGTTTCCTTGCATAATTTGGATATTAGGACACTGCTAACGTTTAAATTTCACAGATAGTACATACATGACATATTCATAATTCTTGCAAAGCTCTACAGAATTTGATGTTTGCTGCAAAAGGGACATAGTATCTTTAATGAAGTGCGTGTAGGTCTTCAAACTTATCAAAACCCTTGTTTCCATTTCCTTAATACAGTTATCGGTATTGACTTCCTGAAGTACATGGAGCACTTCACACCATTCCTTTACCTTGGCCTGAAGAACTACCAAGAATACCAGGTCTGCGTGGCTGCTGTAGGTCTGGTAGGCGATATCTGCAGAGCTCTCAACAAAGAGGTTCTTCCTTACTGCCCTCAAATCATGACGCTTCTTCTCGAGAACATTCAGGTAGGTGGCATTAACACAGTGGTTCTTAACTCTGGAGTCGTGACTCTGTGGAATGATTCATGGCTTTGTGAATTGTATCCTGTAACGTTTCGTTTAGAGGTGTTAAGTGCGTACTGGTAGGAAGGAATTCCTTGAATGCTATGAGTCCAAAATTGGTAGCCTTGCTAGATCTGGAGTAATATTGGGATACATTGCATGGTGGATATCTGTGCTATAACAAATATTTTGATTTTTTTTCCTTTCTTTGGGGCCACTGCACATTTTACAACCTGATTAGCTCTGACTAGAGTTTATGAGAAATGGCAATAGTGCTACATTTGATAATTTGAAAAAGGTAGATTCTCTCTGATTGTGGTCCCAAGCGATCGTAATATGGGTAAAACTTGTGAAATTACAGTGTTCTGTAGTGTGGGGGACATGACCACACCAGGAAGGGTGCTCCTACAGATTCCAACGGTAAGGTCTACAACCCATGACGGCCCTGGCCCCCTACTCTTGTACTATATCGTAAATGTGAATCTTGTCATCTGAGATGAGTCATCATTGGCTGTTAATCGCAGTGATGTTATACTAGCTGCTAAACTGCCCACAGGCTGGTAGCCATTTTTGTTTTTTCTAGTATGGGAAGGTTTCTTTAGTACTATGCATATGACCATTCAGTATGTCAGTAAGGAAGGGTTTTTGAAATTCCTCATCTAAATCTACTTCAATTTTTGTCAAAATAAAGTGGTGGTTCAGTTGTAATATGTAACATGTACAAAGTTTCTATAAACTGCATAACAGGCTCTACAAATTTCCACTTCATTATTGTGTTTTGTTGTCGAGGTGTTGTGGTCTAGTGGATAAGTCGTTGGACTGTGGATCACAGGGTCCGCGGTACGAGTCCTGCCAAGGCACTAATGTCCTTTGGCAAGATATTAATCTACAACTGCCACTCTCCACCCAGGTGTTAAATGGGTGCCGGTACGAAGGAATTCCTTGAATGCTATGAGCGCCTAAATCGGCTGCCTAGCAGAGCCGGTGTATTAGTTGGAGTGCCTTGAGCACCACCATGTTGGATATGTTCGCTATATAAATGTCCAATATTATTATTATTATCCAATATTATTATTATAGAATGACAACGTACACAGAACAGTGAAGCCTCAGATCCTGTCAGTGTTTGGTGATATAGCCCTGGCTATCGGCTCTGATTTCCAGCATTATCTCCAAGTAGTACTCATCACCCTCCAACAGGCATCCATGGCTGAAATAGAGAAGGTAAGAGGGTGGGGCGCGACTCCAACACAGGAGCCTAGGTTACAAACTGCTCCAACTCCAACTCCAGACCCATGAAATTTACCCAAAAATTAAAAGGGAGCTGGTAAATACTCACCCCAAAAATGACAATAACTTTGCCATCAATATTATCTACCACGGCAAAATCACTCCAAAGCCAATCAAATCAAGGTCTTCATGGAAGTTACATTTTAATGGCAAAGACCATCAATGGTAAGCTTTATGCAATGAGACCCAGATTTTCTAATAAAAAATGTTAGGGGAACTTTTGCTTACAACCTATTTCCACGAGTGAGAAATCCAAGACTTTGTAGCCTAGAGTCTTCTGCATCTTTGGATAACAGGTTTGTAAAAACCAAGTTTCCAGATCTGAAGGGAAAGTCAAGAAATTTGAGAAATATTACTCTAATCATGAAAAAAACAGGGGATGTCATTGCCCCCCCCCCCCCCCCCATAGAAAAAAAAGTTGCCAGTTTCATATTTTTTCTCTCTTGTCTAAATATTGCATCTACTGGATGATTGGTTTCGTTATTTTGTGTTTTTCAATAGTATTAAAAATGCTTCTTTAATGATCATAACATTTTGAAACTCCATCGGGGAAAAAATGAGGGGCACATCATAAATTTTGTTTTCATGTTGTGCTGAGAACCATGTGATTGATGTACGAGTATTATTTCCATGTTTTTTCCAGACGGACTTTGACATGATTGATTACCTGAATGACCTGAGGGAAGGCTGTCTTGAAGCCTACACTGGTATTGTGCAGGGTCTCAAGGGAGATGATAAGGTCGCAAGTAGTGGTAAGTCAAACCTGCTTTAGTGACCACCTGTATAGAAAGACCACCTGTCTTCAGAGACCACATGTTTAGTTTCCCTTGAAAAATGGTTTCTCATTGAATCATGTACTAAAGGAACCTGTACATGAAGACCACCTGCCTATAAAGACCCCTTTTCTTGTCTTCCTTTGGTGGTCTTTATAGACAGGTTTCACTGTACTACCCTTTGTAGAGATGTTCTAGTAGGAAACTTCAAACATTAGACCATTGATGGGAAGGTTGTGAGTGGGCCTGAACCTCCGTATGGCCCTGTTGTTAAACATTAAATTACATTTGCCATTCTCGTCCTAGGTGTCATACTAGTGCTGTAACATCACGGATATCTCCAATCTCCGTTTAACCGGCAGTCAAAACCGGACGGTTTTCGGTTAAACGATTTAAAAAAATAAAAAAAAAAAAAAAAAAAAAAAAAAAAAAATCGTTTTTTTTTTTTTTTTTTTTTTTTTTTTTTCCCCAGCAAGCCAGGTCCGTGTGAAAAAGCGGGAAGGACTTTCATTTAACTGCGAGGTGCATTTGAAGGGGCCGATTTGTGCTTGTTAACTTGTCACAAATAATAGTAACAATGTCGTTTTTAGAAGAATGTGTAAGATCATTAATGTAAATCAAAAACAGTAGAGGACGGACCTAGGATAGAACCTTGTGGTACGCCGTGTGTAAAAGTTGGATGAATTATTATTATAAACTTCATATTGAGATCTATTACAAAGATTACTTTCAAACCAAGATGACAGACAAGTGTTGTTCTAGTTTCGGAGTAGTGAGTCAACACACAGATTACTGAGCTGGGAGACATTGCCAGGCATAGTGCCAGGTGGAGGGGCATAAATCGAAACTTAAAAAAAAAAAAAAAAAAAAAAAAACTTAAAAAAAATATTAAAAAAAAAAATAAAAATAAAAAATAAAAAATTAAAAAAAACGGGGAAAACGAAACCGGCCAATTGAAAACGGAATCCGCCATGGGCGGTCGGATACCGGACGGTTAAACGTTTGGTTACAGCACTAGTAATATGTTGGTAGGATTATTTTGTTTCTTTAATGCTCTGAGCAATTAAAATGGTTGGTTGAGCTCAAGTTGAAGTGATAATACTCAAAGCTCTTTGAATGATTTATTATCATATGATATGCTTAATTAGAGGTTAGTATTATTGATATACTGCAATTTAAAAGAAAATAATTATTCAGATATCTAATGAAGGAGGATTAAACACTGAAATACTTGGAACATGCATTGGCATTTGTAGCACTGAATAGCCCTTTGTTTGACTGTTCATTTGTAGTTAAGGAAGAAATTTAAAAGTGGAAAGTGAATTACCTGTGCATTGCAGGTACCAACATATATCCTTTTATTTTAAGCACAAACAAAATTGTATTCAAATTATCTATAATGAGCATTGTTTGTCAATGCACATGTTTACCATAATTCTGTCACAGCAAATGCATACAGAGAAGCTATTTCCATTCGAATATTAATGGTATAAGGATTAAGTATTGAAAGTAGAAACTCATCAATCCCTCTCTCCTCCCCTACTTCCTTTCATTAATATCTCTCTCTTTCTCTCTTTCTCTCTTTCTCTTTCTCTCTCTCTTTCTCTTTCTCTTTCTCTTTCTCTCTCTCTGTCTGTCTGTCTCTGTCTCTCTCTCTCTCTCTCTTGCTCTCTTGTCTCTCTCTCTCTCTCTCCCCTCCGTCATTCTATCTCTCTTTCTCTGTCTCTCTGTCTTTACAGAGGAAGTCAAGCTTGTATTCCCTCATGTAAGTCATATGGTGAGCTTCATAGAGCACTTAACCGCTGATGACGACCATACCGATAGTAATGTAGCTGCCTGTGCTGGGCTCATTGGGTAAGTGGAACTTTGACCTTGAAGGGAAGTCTAGTGTTTTTCATGGTAAGATTTAACGTTTCGAAACATATGCTGATAAATCATACCAAATAATATTGGGAGCAAGTTTACATGGGTGGTACTAACAGCTCAACAAGAAAATCAACCAAAGAAGTTTAACTGAATGGCATTAGTAAAGAGTGGACCCGTTTCACAAAGCCTCTTTTCAATGACAAATGACAAAAATCAGTGACAAATCCCCTGATAACCAATCAGAAGCAAGGATTTCAGTAGCTTATAACACAAACTGATGAAATGGGGCCATGGTGATTTGGCAAATGTGGTTGGTCTAACTATATAAAGTGTATCAAGTGATAAACGACAGTGGGAAATTGAGCTATAAGTTAGAACAGTATGCATAGTAAATATCCTTGTGTAGATATCCATCTTTTGTTTTTTAGGGAGAGTGATTGAAATCAGAATTTTGTTCATTTGTTATGTGTTTTGCTTGCCCAGGTGACCGAATGATCAATAACTCAAAATAACATTCAGGCAGTTTCTCTTCAAATTCAAATTGTTGACCAGGACATGAGATTAGCTGTAACCATTCAAAGTGAATACACTTCTCACAATTAACCCACTTCCATCATTTACTTGATCAGGGATCTATGCGCCGCCTTTGGGACCGAGATGCTAGGCTTCCTAGAGCAGAAAGTCATCCAAGATCTGCTAACGGAGGGTCGGAGGTC
This sequence comes from Strongylocentrotus droebachiensis, assembly GCA_035222895.1. Lineage (NCBI taxonomy): Eukaryota > Metazoa > Echinodermata > Echinoidea > Camarodonta > Strongylocentrotidae > Strongylocentrotus > Strongylocentrotus droebachiensis. The sequence continues at coordinate 371,320 of JAVYIG010000542.1, read as the reverse complement.
AAAGGTCATGAAGACCAAGACGCTAGCTACCTGGGCAACCAAAGAGATCAGGAAACTAAGAACCACACTGGATAATAAACCGCAGTGAAAACAAGGTAATAGAATAGAGCACACTTTCACAGTACACGACTTAAAGATGTTCATGCGTGGGTATATAGTCGTTCGTGAAGTAGGCGATCACTACTTGGTGATCACTACATAATATTGAGCCAATGGGTAAGACGCTCCTGTGCATATGTCCGTGTGCTGCCCTCTATTTACCCACGCTTGAGCAAGATTAAGATCAGATTGCATAGAAATAGGGACCTGGATTTGCTAGTGTCGAGTCCCATTTTCCAGTATTGAAGCTCTGTCGGAGTGTACTTTATTCCTTATTCATAGGAAGATAACCCAAGTACATGAGCATCACCAGTTCTAATAGATGTAGGTGAAATGTGCCTTTCTGGTCCAGGTATCTCCATCTTGTAGTAGCTCAAGCTGAAAGTTTTAGGAGCTTTAGGAGATCCTTCTCTTGAGGATAGTCCTGCTGAAAGGCTGATGAACAAAGAGATGAAAGATTGTCTTTCTATTGTAATGTTCATGCCCCTTTAAATGAGAAAGAAAGTATATGTAAAAGCAGTAATTCCAAGTAAAGAGCTGGTCACATATCACTGATAACGATAACTTTGATAACTAGAAAATATGTGTCTGTTTATTAGGCCCTCTTCCAGCATTTCTGGGGATGTATAGCGCTCTTTTATTGCGTTTTCATGCACTCTTTCGTTGTTCTACCTCTCTCATGAGACCCGTTTTTTTCTTTCATATATTTGTCTTTGTTTTTAGCTGTGCAGCAAGCCCCAATAAGCTGTTTCCATGGCAACCATGCACTCCATGATGGACGGGACCCCCGATAGGATTGACCAATCACGGGACTACGCCTTCATTCTTGCATCTGATTCCACGTAATTCAAGTAAAAAGAAAGAAGAAAAAAAAATCACTAATCAAAGCAACAAAACAATATCCAAAGCTGCTTTGGAGAAACATTCATCTTAATCAAACCACGCCCACTATGAGAGGGGTGACGTGAGAGGTGTGTGAGAGGGAGAGGGTGCTGTTTGATGTGAAGCCGTGGGAGAGAGAGAGCGAGCGGCGCCCACTATGTGAGGGGTGTTTGAGAGAGGGTGATGTTTGATGTGAAGCGGTGGGAGAGAGAGAACGAGAGTGAGTCGAGTGCATGTAGTAGAGATTGTGTCTTTCAGCATTTCGAGACACAGTGTGTGTATGTGTGTGTGAGATCGCATTCAGTGTAATGCAATGATACATTGATATCAAATAGAAATCACAAATAAAGAAAAGAAAGAAAGGGAAAAGAAAACCAGTACTCTTCTTGCAGACTTGTTCTCAGGATCTTTTTTTTTTTTCCTTTATTTTTTTCCTTGGTGTATTTCAAGACAAATTTTCTGTAAATGGAACATAGACAAACCATTTCTTAATTTAAAACTTCCACCATCTTACAAGTTTAATTAATGATCTTTATGATTTAAAATTCTTTAAGGATCAAATTGAAAAGATATGTTAGTGATTTCATAAGATATTTGTTTAGATTTTCTCTTTTTTTATTGTATAGTACAAATTCCATGCCTTCCATTGTAATATGAGTGTTCATTCTTTTGTTAGAAAATGAATACGACTTTGGCGTTTTCTACTTGCAATATTTCTGCCAAAAAGAGAATTGGAGTTGTAAACAAATATGTTGGAAACTAAATTACCCTCCAAAAGGTTTTAAATGATGTATTGGTATATATGTGATTAATTTTGAGAAGTTGTGATATTTAGCACATTCTTTGACAATATTCAATCAATGAATCGATTTCTGGATTGATTAGTACATGATTGAATGATATCCTAAGCCTAATAGAAGGGAGAAAAAAATGCCACCAAATAACTTTTAATGTCTTTGGCTAAAGAACGACTAATCTGATAGCAGCGCTTAGGCAAGGAATCCTATGTTTTGTATCAGAACTCTTAGTCTCATATGTTGACTTTAAAATATGTGCGTTATTTTGTTGCATTTTTCCCCCGTTATTTCACTGTCCTTCCTTTTTGTTGTTGTTATAAAGCAATTGAATGCCATATTTTGGATATTCCCTTGAATACTCATTACTATTTAAATTTTCCATTTGATGGAAAATAATTGTTTTAAGGGTTCTATTTAACAGTTTTGACATGATTGTGTAAGTCATTTAATTTTTTAAAACAATTTGTCTGAGAATGTCAGATTAAACATACCTGAAAGTTTGAAGAAAATTTTAATGTGATCCAGTTGAAATTGAAATATTCACTTTAAAAAAAGAATGATGAGAATTTCAATTGTTACACTGTACCAAATATCTTAAATTATGTGGGGTAGTAACTCTCTACCTTAAAGCAATTTTCCCCAAATGTATTTCCAAAGGTAAATACCTTTTCCTTCTATTTATAAGAAAACAAATTGCTATGCTGCCTAGAAATAAATTGCTTCAGTAGGAAATAGGAAACAAAATTTAGATGATAAGAGTAGATTCTGTGTTTGAAAAACTACAAATTATAGGAAGTATACACAGAGTATTTTGGTCAAAGTTAGATTACAAATATCATAATCCAATTACATATATATATATATATAAATCATCTTCACCTTCTTTCAAAGAAATTTGGATTTGCGATATGACATAAGTTTGGCTTTCTTAAATATTGAAAATATAGTGTCTTTTCGTATATTTCTGATTTAAAATAATAGAAATGCACTATTATTTGGAGAAGGTTCTCTAAGGATGTAGATGTGCTAATGAAAGTGTTGAAAAATTGAAAGAGTTGAAAAATGAGGAATAAAAGATGTGTAAGCTTGAATGAGTGTGTATGCGGGTGAATGTGAAAGCCCTCTTGTGGAGGATAAAAACAAAAGATACGAAATACATCTTTCTTTCTAGCTTTTAATATGGTCATGCCCAAAATGGTACTCCCAAATCCGTTTCAAGCCTTATTCTTTCCCACAAGTATTGGTGGGTGGTTGTGCAGAGGTTTTTTACTTGGAAATTATTCTTCTCAACATGTTAATTTTTTGTTTTGTTGAGATGTGGGTGGTGAGGTGGGGGGGGGGGGGGGGGGCAATTACCATTGCTTCTTTGCAACAAATATTTTCAATATATGGTTACCATGCAGTTTAGGATACCCATCTCCACTTACAAAGGTTTCAAAATCCGCCGGTACTTCTCATGATAAATATTACTTTTCAAAATGTATTCATTTAAGGATATACTATAATACTAATAATATAAGCCATGACAGAAGGGTTATGTGAGCAACGTGCATACCGATGAAAATTTGATTAATTAATTTCATATTTTGTTGCTCATCCGTACATTTTTTGGGGGGTGAAATGCTCCTTCATGACTATTGATGAAATATTATTGGCTATTAGCTTGTAGCTGAATTTCTGCGTATTTCAGTGTAATGATAGAAAAGAACATTTCATGAAATGTCCAGTTAGTTTAATTCCAGATTTAAAGTTTTCATATACATAAGTTGCTTTTTAAAACCTTTTGTGGAGTCCAGCTTTCTTTCAAGTTTATTTGTTTTATTCTTGAGTAGCAAACATCACAGGTATTTGATTTGTTGGTTGTTTTTTCCTATAAAGTTGGTTTAGCTTTTCTTAGCTCTCACCATTTCTTCTTTAAAACCAGCCCTTACTTAAATAAATGCAAAATGTAGATAGCACAGTCATTTATAAGTGGGGCTACCCTGTAAAGATTGTACTCAGAAAGTGGGTGATTCCATTGTGCTTTACAGGGGTGAGCAGGCAGTGGAAAGCTCGATTGTTTTGAAAATATTGTAATTATATAGACTGACTTTCGAAGTACAACTATAGAAAGACTGGGCCATTCTGGAACTCCTCCCGGTATTTTGAGGCAGCAGAAGGCTTGATCAATTATGGTACTTGACGTCTCTTTCAGAATTGTCTTTATTTATTGAAATATTCAAATTGGCAATGTTTCTGTGAAATTTATAAATATTCCAAAGGAAGACATGCTTTACAGCTGGTTTGTAACTTGATTAAAAAAGGAGAGGAGAAGAAAAAAAAAGGATACTATGCAAAATACAAAGTCCTACTTGTTGTTCCTGTTTACAAAAATACAGAAGAGTACTATTATGTCTTGTAAAAACTTGTTACTTGTATCTTTGTCTGCTCAAAAAAACTCATAAAAGTGAGGAAATAAAATGGTCCAGTCTTTTGCACGATACATCAGAAGAAAAATATAAGGAATTGATGTAATAGAGACTCACGATCATGCATTTGTTACTGCATTGATATTTTTTGGGGTGTATTATGATGTGAAAACTTATTTTATTGCGTTTCTTAGAAATGTATGATCCAGACGCTTTTGTTACGACAAAGGAGTGTTCTGAAAAATTCCTTTTGTTGAAGAATTCCAAGCTTACAAAGAGCCTTTATTTTCAAGTATGAAGTAATTCATGAAAGGAAATCAAATATTACATTGGACATTGTGGTTGGAACATTTAGCTACTAGTCTGTTTAATTTGTGACTTTTTTGCGTTGTATAAAAACATGAGTTATACAGTCAGAAGTAAGAAAATTAATACTTTAGTATTTTCTATCTTTTTTCATTAAAATCATCTTGCTTTTATTTCAAAAATGTTAAATCTTATATATTGGGCATTTTCATGGACATTTCTTTCATACTCAAAAAAATTATTTTTTGTCAGATCTGAAAATCTGAAAACCAAATTTCGAGTTTGATGTCAGTGTTTTCCATGCAAGTTTAGAAAGCAATTGAAACCTTGCATTCAGCCTAAAAAGAAAAATATAGAACTAAGGATTTATTATTTTGTTATGGCTTTGCTCATTTTCCTCCCATTTACAAATGATGAATTGTATCCCAATGCATGGTCATACGGCAGGTGAACAGAGCAAGTTTCCATTATATTTAAATCGATTCTGCTAATTTTGTACCTTGCTTGTTGTAGGGTGACCAGTTAATTTGTAATTGCCACGATTGTCGAAATCCATTGGCGTATTCTTAGAAATGTTATATTTGAAATTACTTATTTTTAATTTTCTGTAATTCCACAAATTCCACAAATTCCAAATCATATGTGCTTGTGATAATGTAGGAAACGTTCATGAAAATGCTCAACATACATGTACTAAAAGAGATAGATAAAAAAATCCAAGTGATTAAAAAAATTGAACATTCTGATTTACCATGATGAATGTATTTGGCAAGCAGATAGAAAACAAGTTGATTATAATAAAATGAATCAACATTCTACACACGGCTCTGTGTTTACATTGTCTTTATTCCTTGTGTATAAAAGTATTGTACCGGTATGTGAAAGTTACGAGGTTTAGATTACTTCTCTCATTCCAAGATAAGACAAGCAAAATTATAACCCATTCTAGATGGGTTGTGGAGGTGTAGTGGTATAGTGGTTCATTCAATCCTAGATTTGAGGGTTCAAACCCTAGCCCAGTACTAACATCCTTTAGCAAGACATTAATCCTCATTTGCCACTTTCCACTCTGGTGTTAAATGGGTACCAAGTAGGATGTGAAAGTAATTGTGAGCATATGTGCAATGGTGCCTGGATGGAATGCTCCCCAGGGAGTGGATAATGTGCATACATTGTGTGTGGGCAAGGCTGAACGTGATGACCAGGGTAATGTTAAGAACTCACAGACATTGTTGATGTATTTGAGCTAGAAAGACCCAAAATAGGTCTATGACATTAAACGGTCTCTTATGTTTTTATTTTTAAATCTTCAAAGATGACAATGGTGTTTTTATCTTGCCATTGTATTTGAAAACAAAGTTTAAAACTAAACTTTAAAACAAGTAAACAAACAGAAAAAAAGAAATTGACAAAGATTTTGTGATCAGTAGGCTTGAAACCTCTAATATGTCGCAAATATGACAACAGAGCTAGCTCATGGGGAAATTGAACAATTATGTACTGTAAATACATAACAAAATACAGTAGGCTGTATTAGAAAGCTACCTGTGTTTATAACTGGAAACGCTTCTATGGTGCACAAAACAAATGCAGTTAACAACTAATTATTCAGACCCTTACCAAGTTTTGTCATTTTTAAAGTATGTGAAAAATTGATTCCTCCCAATTTATGTTTCTTGAGAATGTGACAGATTCAAGCTTACATCTAAAAGTATTCAACAAGTATTCATCCAGTATTCATTCTTGAGTTACAAAAAATACCAAAAAAAAAATTGAATTTACAAGGGGTATGAATTCAGTATGAATAACTATGTTTTTTACCGTACAAGAATTTACTAGTGGTTTTGTGAGGGATGGTCACATTTGGTCCTTGTACTATTAAAATCAACTGAAGCTCATTACTCTGTTCTCACTCGCACAGTACACATAGCTCACAACTTATAAATGATGATATGACAAGCTTCCTTTGTAAACATAAGTTTTTATTGCATAGGTTTCGATCACAAACATTTGTAATCAGAATCCATAAGTCTGACTTCATTTGGACTGTATCAAATGGCATACAAAATGAAAGTACAAGCTTTCTAGACAAATGATAAACTTTTGAGTTTAGTGATTTTTAATAACTTAAATATAAGACCCAAAACAATTAAATACATTATCATATTCAAACATTCAAATTGTACGTAGATTTTCCAATCATTAAATGCTACTTTTTATGACATTCAAACGAGAAGTCGTCTTATGGGTACAAAATATGTTGCTGTAATCTCTCATTTTTTGTTTTGAAAAGGATAAAGACTATCTAGACCAAAAAGTAATTTGTTGAAGCATCTTCTTGGCTTTTTAGTTAATTAAAAAGGAAACTGACACACGAGAGAATTGTCAAACACCATTAAAATCTGCAACAAATCAAAACTTGATATTACTGATAAAACAAATATCTACAAAATGTCTAAATGTTTCATAAATAAGATATGAACAGAACAAATAAAAAATAATTTTTATCAAAACATAAACGGCACTAATGAATGAGTTGTATGAAAACAAACGTAGAATAGCCTAGGCACCTGGCAAGCAATATTTGTACAAAATACTTCAAAATAATATAAACTAAAAACTTAACATCTAACATTTCAAAAGCGAGATGAGGCAATGTGTCATTTGTTAAAATCTCTAAAACACATTCAATTAATTAAAAAAAGGGAAAAGAGAAAGAAAATTAAAATTAAATTAACAGATTACAAAGTAGTGATTGGTCCACAGCTCGTCAGGTGACATGGACTGTGAGGATCATAATAAGCATATTTCACGCCCTGTCGTTTTTTGATCCAACCAACCATGCGTGCACTAACGTGTACCAATTGTTTGCATTATCTTAGCCCCGCACATTTGACACAGAAAATACAAGGCATGAGTTCTCGATTGCCCTCTATTTTTGTACAATAAAGAATAATCAAAGCTATCTAATATAAAAGATATTGACTGGTAGGATGTCTAATATCACATCTTTTGGACAGCAAGGGAGAAATAATTTTCCTCATGATTATCCCTCAGCACTTCGTGAAAATATAATTCCCTTTGGTGGTCTGAAAATTCTTATTTTACACCTGCTACCAGTCAATATCTGTATACTATTTGTATTTAGGTTTGAAAGTACAAGTATCCCTGATAATATCGCTTAACAGATCTGTCATTTGAGCTACATCTTTCAAAGTACTTTAACTGTATCATTAAAACTTAAGTTTAGTCCCCACAAGTGCAGCAAAAATAATTCTACAAACTACTTTTCAGGATTCATGCTACAAACATATAAACAAAATTGTACAAGTCCTATGCTACAATGATTTAAGGCATTGGCAAGGCTTCTGTGCCAGATAGATAGATTCTACAGGCTCTTTTCTATGAATGCAGTATTTAAATGAGCTATAAAATGAAAATGAAAAGGCAATATAGTCAGTTTTCCTGGGCGAGTCAGCATTGCAAAGTCATCGATCTGAGGTTGTGATCTATGTTTTTGTTAGCTTTAAATGCAGCATTTTTGTGCCTGAGATTATTCTGAAATTACACAACGTATGAAATGTACATGACTCCTATAGACAAGTGAATTTCTGGTCATGTGGATGTTAATAAACACAACAGTAAGATTCCTCAAAACGTCCCAAAATACTTACTCTATGGTGAATTCAGTCCCATTTTTCAGTGACCAACAATATTTTTCTTCACATTTGTCTTCTGTGTTGTTTTTTGTCACCACTTACTTAACCTTCAACTTCACTTGCCTCATAAAAACAATTGTTAAAAGATTATAATTCCTTTAGTTGCCCGACTGGGTAGGCTTGAGTTTTTGGTTGCCCCAGAGTGGCAATCGGGCAATTGAGTCTGCAGCAATACTTACGTTACAACTACTTCATAAAAAACAATGGTGTTCAATTTGAAAAAGAAAAGAAAATATATGAGAAAAGCTAGGAGTAAAAAAAATGTGAGCACAGATATTTGTATTATCAATATAAATATAGCACCAGATTAGGTTTGACTTTCGATAATGCGTCTTAATTTACCTACAGAAACATTTCATATCCAGATATCTACACAATAGCAAACTGACAATCAAATAAGGGGAAAGGGGGTAAAATACTCATGATATTTACAAGGACAATCCTAAAAAGGCAGTAATATCTACTTTCCACAGACTATACAGCTCTTTTCAAGCTACGCTTTTTTACTTTCTCTTAGCAATATGAAATTAGCACCAAAATTAGTCAAATTTGCGCAATATGTGTCAGCATCCCATACTGAGGTAAATTGAGATCTGCAGATTTTTTTAAAAGCAATTTTGATCCTGTATTCTACATAATGAGTGGCATAGCAGACATAGTAAGTATAAAAAGCTTCAGCTATGATTTATCAAACCTGCTAAAATAAATACATACAATAGATTTCTTTGACATGATCCAATTACTATCATGATCAAGTAAAAATCTAAAAACTTTTGCAAATTTTAGCAAATGCAGTATAGATCCATGTCCATTTTTTCACTGAGTAAAAAAATTCTAGTACATGTACAAGAAAAATAATGCCTAACTATTCTGTACAAAAATACCACAGATGCTATTCATATCTCCAATTGGTAATCACAAGATAAATACAAAACTGTTTGTAGTTGGTGACATTTTGAACAAAATGCCACTCAGAAAGACAATATCATAGATGAGTCAAATTTCTTATTCCATTTCTTGTTCCCCCTTGAGTATGTTATAAGCAATCTGGATCCAACTTCTCAAAGCTTTAAAAACTTTCACGGTTAAACCAAAAAAAAGCAACTCTACGTCCCTCATCTATACAATGCATTTTTTGTTCAGTTAAAGATAATTCAGAATTCTGGTAATGACAATTCAGAATAAATAAGTAAATTTCTTTAAAAAAGCGATTACATTATTCAAACTGGTCCAGCAAGTTTTCATTACTCTGTTTAAATTTATAATTTAAAATTTATTCAGAATCAATTAGAGCAACTTTCTTTTGAAATGCAATTCCATAACTATAACCATATCCAAAGATTGCTCTGAAAAATGCAGAGAACAAGGATATGACACCCGTTCAATGTGATCAACTCACATACCTGTTAAAATGTTTTTGGTTGAGCTGCTTGAAGTATATAAACCTAGAAAGTTCCTTCTACACACACTAGAAGACATATTTCTTCCTCTTATTTTTACATTGATCACCCTCAATTCAATACTTCAGTCTTTCCCAATGTCTCTTTTCTTATCAACTAAGAATATTTTTCTTCTTTTACATCTGGGAAGACAGGAATAGTTCTACGAATCTGTGGTTTGAGAGTTGGATTTTTATCAAATTTACAACTGCAAAACCGACATTGAAATCCATCTACATATCACATATAAAACTACATACTGGTATGGAAGACAATCTCTAAGGCCTCACTGGAAGGATTTTTCAATCATCAGTTTCTTTGATGATTTTCCTCAAATATCACGATTTGTTCTAATTTCAACAAAATGTTATCATTATCATAAAATATTTTGTCATGACATAAATAATTATTTACACTTTTTACTCTAGGAAGTACTTGTCCAGTACGGTACATCAAGTGTGAGCTAAACTCCAAGAAATATACATTATTTCACACTAAAATCTTCCTATTTTTCATCATAATTTTCACAAGGTTCATCAGTACCCTTCCTGGCAGTTTTAAAAATGGCCTTTTTTCATAGACTATTTGGAAACAATTAACAAATTATTAAAGAGTTAATGAGTTCATTATTTATTTGCAATGTTCTGCTCTCAATTGTGAACAAGTACTTTGCTAAAGTGATACCTCAATATTTATAAATCAAGCCTGATTTGACTAAACAACAAAGGATATGTGCAGGTTGCAAGGCAGTTTAAACTGCAAATATCTCCATCACATATCTTTTGAATACATCATTAATAATAAATCCACTATGAGGAATTTAATCTAAATCAAAAGATTCAAAGGTAAGATAGAACTCTATACGGAAAGATGATGGTATTTTACTTCCTGGCATTAGGTGAAGCCGTCTGCACACATAGAACAGCAAAGGCGTTGTTACAAGGGAACTCGTCTTGTCCTAATAATTTATGATCAGATAAAGGACTAGCTTGACCGCGAGCAAAATGATTTTGTGCTCTCCAAGCTTCACAGAAACTCTCAGCCATTCGCTCACCATTAGCATAGGACCCATGCCACATGTACTTATCAGGCCTGAAAGATAAAAGAGAAGGAATATAAATATTACACCATGCAGCTTAAATGCCTTTGTTTATTTTCAATATAAAACAATAAATGTTCAAAATTATTTTCTAATTTACGGTTTTATTTCAATTGCACAATAAAATTAGAATAAAATGTCATTGGCTGGGAGCTAGAAGAAATAAATAACGCAATTATTACCAAAAATAATAATGTTTACCCAGAGTCCTGATCTTTTATTTTGCTCACTAGTACCAATCAGGTCGCCTAGTTAGCTTCCATACATGCACGATTAATGAATATGAATAAATGAATAAATAAATATTCATGAGATTTTCAACAAGCAGTACTTACCATGTTTCATCGGTCATAACATCTTTACCATCGAAGGAATATATGTGGAAGGTGTCATGGAATGGAGCTTCGTTCTCCGAGCTAAAGATGTCATCCCAAGAATTAAACAAAACTTCTTGCTGTAAGGGAGAGAGAGAGAGAGAGAGAGACAAAGAAAAATGAAATGGATGTGTTTTTTGCTCCATGAATTCTTCCTTTCTGTGCAGACTGATTGACACCTTGCAGAAAACAATGAGTACTTCTGCCTGTATGTGTTTCCACTTGTCCTATGAAGAACAAGCAGACAGTATCTAAAACACAGGGGTGAATCCAGTATTTTGTAAAAGAGGGGGCACAATATTCTGACAACTTGCTTACAAGCAAACACATAGAATAAAGCTTCATCAGGTTTTTCTCTTGCCCCCCCCCCCCCAAAAAAAAAAAAAAAAATTAACAAAAATTAACAAAAATTAAAAAATACATATAAAAAGTTCATCAGGATTTTCAGGCATCATCTCAAAAGGGTTAAGGGGGCACATGAACCCTTGAACTGAGATTCAAGTGAATAAACCACTACACCACGACACCTGGGCATAACTGGACATACACAGAGCAAAATATTTGCTGGTATCAGTCCCCTTTACGAGGTTCTTGGCCGTTAATTACCTTTCCATTAGCGATGGGTAAGCCTTTGTCCTGTTTCCTCACTATGGTCCTGATATCTTGTAGAGGAGATGAGAGGAAGGCTCGATATGTTCCTTTCAATCCTGCTGCCTTCGCTTGTTGCCAGCACTTGAAGTCCGCACCGCTGATTCCCCCGATCATGTAGCCTTCTTGGGGTTGGTTCAGGGCGTACATGTAGAGCTGAAAATCAAAATGAACGGGGGTTGAATGTGTGATTATGGTGTGGTTAAGTTCCAATTCAGTATAAGACCAGGGTTACAGCATTTGCTACAAAAATGAATTCCATAACTTTTCCACTGCTATACCATGATGAATTTCGCTTCAAATCCATGATAAATTTTCTAGCCCAATTTCATTATTAAATGTGTAATTTCTATAAATATCCTTTATTAATAATAATTCGCACAATTTTTTCTTAATTTTTCCATTTTTTCATGCAGGAAATCGGGACATATCCAGGCCTGAGAATGTTCCAAACTTGACCTGATTTTTCCAGGTCTTCCATGCCTGCGGGAACCCTGCACAAAATTGAACAGTTCTTTAAATAAATAATCTATTCATTAAGCATTTCATTGTAGAAAATCTGTAGAACATAAAATGATCGCTCACCATAGGTTGGTCTGCTACAGGTATTTCTGGTCCTGGAAGAATAGGCTCCTCTGGTCTATCTGTTAGTCCTGGACCTGGGATCTGAGGAGGCTCGGTTGGATCCACAAATGGTGCAAGCTGTAGGGAAAGCGTTAGTATTAAAACGGCACCAATGAAGTGGACTCTGTACAGATCCAGTCTCTTACTATATGTAGCTCTACACCTTAAAGCTAAACTAAGTTCCACTGTAATATATTACTGAATAAAAGTAATGGTAAGATCTACATCCACAAATAGATAATTGAAGACCCACATGCAAATGTACCAAATGAGAGTCCACATAATAATCATGCAGTTTCTACCTTTATCCCATGAAACATACACCTATATGACACATTTATGAATATATGTAAATCTAATGTACACCAATGTTGAAATGCTAAATGATGAATTCTGACCTGTCTTCATAGAGAAATAAAGAATCTAATGGAATGATCATAAAAAGAAATTTCCTGTTGACTGAAAGCTTTTGATGCAAAACTTGAATGTCATCTGCAACTTTAAACGTAGTACATAACAAAATGTGATACACATAATAGAGTAACAACATTTATAAAAAATTATATACTATCTTTCCTTCTTGATTTGCTGCATTGGTCTGTTTAAGGTGCTTTTTTTGTTAGGTTCAACTGAAATTCAGGGATAAAATGTGCTGTTATGCAATACCAGGAAGATTAATGTGTAGGGTTTCATGAACAGAAATAAATATAGGTAAAATTAAAAATTGCAAATTATTTAGAAAGGGAATGATTGATAAAACCAGTGCATTTAGATACTATAAGTTTTGGGGAGGTATCTGGCAAGGCAGTTTGACAGGGGTATAGATTTTTTTTAAAGAAGAGAAAAATTCTAAACAGAATAATGAGAATGAATATATAGTGCACAAGAAATAAACTATGGTATAACTTACAAGCACACTTTGAAATTAAAAATAATAATCAGTTGGAAAAAAGAATGTGATATCTAAACTTTGAAAGAATCAAAGATTAGATATGCAAGATATGATGTAAATTAGGTCACACAAGTAAGTGCACAGATCACAGAAAATGAAAGAAAGAAATGAAATTCGAGATAAGAAAGATATGGACAAAAAGAAGACTGAGATACTGTTCATGTAGCAAATGAAAGAAAGGGAGAGAAAGAAGGTGAGAAAGGAAAGAAGAAACATGAAGAGATTTCAAAAGGAGACATAGGAATATATAATAGTATGGAGATATACACAAGAGAGAAACATTTATAAACATGAAGGGAAAGAGAGAGAAAGAGAATTGAGAGTTGCATGGCATATGCAAGTGAAGTAGTGCAAGTGCATATAAAAGGAGGTATATATATATTAAAGAAATGAAAATATGGAAAGAGCTAGAAGATAGGAAAGGTATATACAACATATAAATGTGGTAAATGAGAGAGAGAAAGAGAGAGAGAGAGAGAGAAAGAGAGATTTCAAGAGAGAGACAGACTGACACACACACACACACACACGCGCATACACACAGATAAAGAAAGAGACAGACATACAGACGGAAAGAGACAAGGAGGAAGAGAGAAAGAGAATGTGCTACATATCAGTAGAGAAAATATATAAAAGGAGCTACTGTACATAAGATAGGAAAATATGGTTGAATTGAAAAGTTAAAAGAGATTCAGAAAAGCTATACATGAGAAATAATTGAGGTAGATGAATAAGAAAGAGAAAGGGAGAAAGTGATAGTAAAAGATTGATGATAAACCATAAGTCTTACAGTGGTGGTAGGTATTAATGTAGTAGTAGTAGTTCTCGATGTAATGGATGGTTGTGGGCGTGGTTGAGGGCGTGGTGGTGGGCGTGGTTCGGAGGTAGGTGGTAAGGTAAAGGTAGCTCCCAGCTGTAGGAAGGAAGAAATTATTACTGTGAAGGCTGCAGGTCAAAGGTCATTATCTACACTTCGCCGATTAGATATCCATGTATACTCTCCAAATCAACATGAACACCGTTTGAAAAAAAAAATATCCCAATGATTAGTTGTACATGTACAATCAACACCCACAATATATAATTCAAACCCAATGTTTATAAATATCCCCATTATGGAAAGACAAATGACATATGAAACATACCCAAGAAATGTCATCTTAATTTCAATTTGTATTTTGTTGTATGATTTATATCACATTAAATTCAAAGAACAAATTTCTATTTTGTTCCAATTGCCTTTGATTGGAAAATCAGGCCAACAAGTGGTATTTTTAATTAACATTTTCTTTTCTTTATTCTGATAAAACAATCCTCTAAAAGAAGGATTTGGCAATGCCAAGATAAATATCAATTATGTCCCACTTGAAACAAATTTGTACAGACTAGTAAACAGACTTAATTGTATCAATTAACAAATTAGAAATATCTGCCCATATATTCAACTGATACTTTGAATTTGGTGTCAATTCTTGGTCAATATATCATAAACCGACATATATATATATAATATATGCAAGAGAAAGAATTGGAATAGCAAGAATGGTTTAAAACTTGTCTACTTTTGCAACAATTCATCATTTAGATGGCTGGTACGTTAGCATAGGGGGAGTAGCTTTCAATCAGAAATGAGGCATTTTCAAATATAACTAGATGACTTTCATGTTCCAGTACTGCCCACACAGCCACAAAACTTTGAAAATGAAATAAACTCATATAAAAAGATTTGACACACAAAACTGAATAGATGCTAAAATGAAATTTGACATCAAAGACCAGAAACAGTAAACCTTGCATGCAAACTGACAAGATATTTCAAAGAAAAAATGACAAATGATTCCATCTAAACTTAGAAACATGATAATGATCTACATCACTGGTTTACAGAAATTACAATCATGCCACGTACTATTAGACTATTGCCTAATTTACAGTAAAACCTCCATGAAACAAAAAATAATATCAATATTAGAGAGGAAGTACATTTATTTCAATTGGACTTGTCCATACTCCTGTCTATTATCGTAAGTCAGGGATTGTATGTTGTTCACTCCCCAACTTAGTTTATCTAAATATCCTAAAAGTATGCTTATCTATACCACACTCAATACCAAATCATCACTTCCGAGTGGGTTTTTAATGATTACAAGGAATCTTATTTGTCATTACTGGATTAGTCCTATCCAGAATTCTTATCTACATGTATTCTTGTTTATTAAATAAACTCCACATTCTTCTTCCTCAACAGCATTAGAATAATCATAAGAGAAGTTCCTGGTCCTGGTCTAGCTGAGTCCTGGTGTATCTTACCAGTACTTGTTGCATGCCAGTCTCAACCCTGATGTAGAGTTCCTGGACCCGTATGATGAAGGCCAGAGTGCCTACCTCCAGGTCTCTCATGCCATCTAGCATGTCCTGGATGGTGGCAAACCTGGCCATCTGAACAAGAAGAAGAAGAAAAAAATTGAAATAAATCTCTTTAATAAATCTCCATACCGCTACAAATGAGGAATTTCTCAAGAGGAAATTAGGAATAAGTGTACCTTGTATGAATTTTACACAGATGTTTTTAGAAAAATTGAGGAATCAAAAGTTTGACAAATAAAATGAAGGCTGAAAAAAAAAATGATAACTCAAAAATAGGAATGGTGGCAAGACATACAATTCTTTCAACTTTGACTGTTCAGTTCTCCTTCAGAACTACCAACTAACAAACCATACTACTTAACAATACCAGGGCAGCGTTTCATGAAACGATCAAAGTATAAGTTCGCCGACAAACCATTGAAATATGTGCATCAATGTTAACAAATATTTATATGGGATTTCTTTGAACTTGTAATTATAATGGTTCGTGAAACAATACCTAATCCTACAGAACTACAAGGTCCCAGGTTAAAAACAAAGTCGATGCTCGAGTTCCTCTGGTATAGCAAATATTCCCAAATGCTACATGTACGTCTCTTTGATAGAACTTACTCAAAGTCCACTTGTTGCTAATCAACAAGCATTACATGTACTTGTTTTCTTGGCAATCAAGTAAAGGTATCAATGACTAATCAATCAATCTAACGTCTCATACTTCTTCAATCATCATTTTCTGGGAAGCAAACAAACTCCTAAATCTTCTATTCCTGTGCCATATCCATATACACTCACCCCTACATGATCTGCACCTCCGTAATGCCCAACGCCTCCTCTTCCAGGCTCACCCGGAGTTCCTGGCTCTCCTTGTGGGCCTTGTTCTCCAAAGCCGGTGGGTCCTTGTGGTCCACGTGGGCCCCTAGATCCTGGTCTTCCATCGAACCCTGGAGCACCTGATTGGCCCTCCCTGCCCGGCTCACCAGGCTCACCCTTCAGCCCCTGCAAAAAAAGGTCAAAGGTGAAGATTTGAAGAATCAGGGATTGTATCGACATGTACATCAATATGTAAAGCCAAGCACAAAAAAGTAAGTGTACCCCTTCCCCCCCCCTTGATCCATCTACTGATATGTTTTGTTGCAAGTATATGTACTTTATACAGTAGGCTTGTGGTTGCACCATGTGAGAGAGAGGGAGGATTGACTCCTGACGACGGATAGTCAACCTGTTCGAAACGTTGAGCCACTCCCGCCACCCATCCTCTCCAATCGGCGCTATAGTTCTCCTTAAAACTATAAGCTAACAACGATAACCAACAGGACTACACACCCTCAAGAAAGATTACGGAGAGTCCTTTTCAGGACTCCTCATTCCTTCCTCTCTCTCACATGGTGCAACCGCAAGCCTACTGTATATCTACATCACCATGCAAGCCGATACTTACAAGCAGTATATGTACTTTGTTTAAATGAATGATGGAGTGGAACATACCCTTTCACCATTTCCATTTCCATCTCCAGTGTAGTACGCTGGTTCGCCTGGATGACCGGGCATTCCTGGGGGACCGGGAGGACCCTGAGACCCATCTCGCCCATCTCTACCAGGCATGCCTTCAGCGCCGTGACCTGGTTCACCTGTGTCTCCTTTGATACTCTGTCCTGGTTGACCCTGAGGGAGGGAGAAAGGGGGAGAGAAAGGGAGAGGGAAAGAGAGAACAAAAAGGAAGATGGTTGAAATGAAGAAGCCAAGCATCTCAAAAATAGGACATGGCAGTCCCTTTCAGATTGGGTCAAAGATGATGTGATGATTGTAAAGAATAATCATTTACAATCAATGCTATGAAACTTATTGGAAATTTCAAAATTGGAGCTGTTGGTGACATACATTCATTTGTAAATATATTCACTCTTGGTGAATGTAAGGACATATATTAAAGGAAATATGATAGATTACAAGTTGAATATACAAGAAGATATATATCTACAAAAACATTTTTTTAATAATTTGCAATAAGAAAGAAAAGGGGGAGAGAAAAAAATGGGTAGAGAGACAGAGAGAGACACATACACAGAATGAGGGAGAGAAAGAGAGAAAGAGAGAGTGAAAGAGGGAGAGAGAGAACAAAGATCTGTTCTTTTCTAAATCCTCACTAGGAGCCACATTTGTTCACGTTTTGTTCATGAATTAGCTTACATCTCTGCCCGGAAGACCTTGTTCTCCTGGTGGTCCAATAAACACCTCGTCATTCACAAAGAAATCTCCTGGATCACCCTATAAAGAAAAAGAAGAAGAAGAAGAAGAATAGTGAATGAAAATCAGTCATGACATCAGCGCTTTGGTTCATTCAAGAGGTTTACATCACTGTCGTCTTCCGGAATATATCAAGCAGTGGTTTTTCAGTTCAATGGATTCCTGAAACTGGCTTCTCTTGCGAAGCTTGACTGTGAATATATTCATGTACCGATTGGGGATCAAAGATTCCAGACCGGGAAAGGGGAGGGAGAAGACAGTATCAGAAGCTCTCTAAAAAAAAAAATTATTAGCCATATAGTAATATGATTCCTACTCTAGATGTGAAGGAGGCTTTTGGTGGGTACATGTCAATGAAGACCCTCTAATGATACAGCATCTTGTTGGGATAAAGCTCATACATACAGTAGAAGACAAGTGGGATGAATACATGTTTTGCATAAAAATATCTTATTTAACGGTCTTTCTAACAAAAAGGCCACTACTTTTGCTTGATACATATATGTTTATTCATATTCATGGAGGGGGGGGGGTTGATGGGGCTTAGAAAGGGGGTTAACAGGGTAGATGTATTACCTTTTCTCCTCTCGCTCCATCTATTCCAGGCACCCCTGGTACTCCTTGCGCACCCTGAAATTAATGAAAAAAGGGTTCAAACAAACACCAATCACCAATTGATCAATTAGTATATTGCACAATGCACGACAAACAAGCTTTAACAAGTGTAAATATTTCAGAACTTACTTTTTTGTAATTTTATTAAATATTTCTTTTTTAAGTACAACTGCCAATTTGTAGATATATCATCTGCATAATGAAAAACAATCACATTTATATCAACTTACAGTACAGTGAGATATATAGAGAAGTTACAAAACTGACAAATGTCAAAATTGTCACATTATGTCATGTTTTCACCCTTCTTTTAGGCATATGACAATGTTGCCTTGGATCATGGAATACATCTTAGAACAAGAAAATATCTCATTCTTACCGGTCTTCCTTCTAGTCCATTATTACCAGTTTCTCCTGTATAACCTTCTAGTCCTCTTAGACCTTGAACGCCCGGTAAACCTTGATACATAAAAACCAGCAAGAATAAACAACGTCTGTTAACTGTCAGTGGAAGATTAATGACATATCACCAATAAGGTGGGAGGGGAGGAAAGGATAATTTCAATTTTACATTATTTTTTTTTGCAAAAGTATAGTAATTTTTTTCTTTCTAGTCATACCGGAATCACCCAGTTAAAAGGAGGTGGTATACTTGTATGTGTCTTACAATGAAGTCTCAAATATCGACATGCAAACTATTGCCATATTTTTAACCTGCTATATTTTTTAATCTGCCAAAGTGATATTTAAAAGGAATCTCTCTTGGTTGTTCTAGTATACACTTGCATTTGACCATCTTCCAAGCTACTGAATCATAATGTTATCATCTAGAATCTGAATCTTATCTCTCATTTCCCTCCTCACCTCCTTCCCCTCTCTCTCCCTCCCCCTCTCTTTCTCTCTCTCTATTTCTTTCTCTCTCTCTCTCTCTCTCTCTCCCATATAATATTCAGTATCACCTAAGACATAGGCTCTTGTGTGAAACTTAATAAAAAATTGCTAATTCTTGCAGAAAGTAATTTTCCCTAATGAGTTAACCCAATGCTCATGGGAACCGAATGCTCCTGTATAAAGCCTAGTATAATGATATAATTGAGCAGTCAAGGGGTTAGTCACTGACCTGGAGCTCCAGGCACACCATCAGGACCCATGGGACCAGGAGAACCAGGAGCACCCATGGATCCTTTCTCTCCTGGAGGGAAGAACGCAGGAGGGAAGGCTGCAGGATCACACTCACAGGTACCCTATGGACACACAGAGATAGGAAATATATGTTACATGGAACATTACCAATGAAAGGAATATAAGAACATTTCAGTGTAGAAAGTGGAAAAATGTATGTGACAACATAACTATGTGCCAAACAATGAAAAAGTAGAATATGAACAATATATTTATATGTAGGTGTACATAGGAGAAAAAAAGAAATATGAATATGCTAAAAACATATATATAGGGAGAGAAAAAAGGGAATATTCAAATTTTTATATGGCAAAAGAGAAGCATCAATTCTTGAAGACTTGAAGGTGACATAAAGGGCAAGATAAGGTAACAATTGAGCTACAGAATCCACACTTGTAAGTTGACATCACAAGATCCTATCTCCCTCCCCCAAATATACTCAGTCCTATAAATATTTGACTATATGTACTTTAGGACTACCTTAATACAAGCTCTTTACAACAACACCAAAAACATTAAATAAACACTAACATGTAAGTTCATGCATTTTTTGATAGATCACACAGTAGATGCACATGCACTGTACATATAGTTACGCTAGATTTAAGTGCTTGAAACCATTCAATATGTGTAAGAGCAGGATATAAATGACTTTGTTCTTCTCATTAATAGGAGTACTTACCTCTCCACCGCCAGACGGACCTGGTGGACCTTGTGGTCCCTCGGGCCCCTCTGGTCCAGTCTGTCCCTCTGGACCTGTTTCTCCTGTACGACCCTGTACAGAATGATGGGAGGATCAATAACATGCTTACATTCTCGCTCAACGATAGAAATATTTGATTGGATCCGTTTAAGTTGGATTTTCTGTCTCTTCTACTGGCTCACTCAATTAAACTTGCAGACATCAACAATTTTGCATATAATGACAATACTGCCCAGCCTCATTATAATCTTGGAAACTATAATAGTTCTTTCACATCATCTCGCTTTACAAAAAAACACCTCTATCCTTCCTTAGTTAAACCTATGGGTACTGAGCCTGAGATAGCCCCAGATGCCATTGGAAATGCATGTTAGTAGCCAAAATTCCGCGTAAAATTGAAGAAAAAATAGAGATGTTGCCTCTCTTGATAGGTTCAACATGAACAATACATTTATCACCTCAGATGAGAACAATAAACTGTAAGAGATCAGTGATGAGAGGTGGTCTTCAATGAGATTTGACAATTAAGTGAAGTTTTCTTGTATTTGAATATAAACTGTATCCAACCGGTTAATAGCTCTTTGACACTAACTAGGACCGTAAACACATTACTTACAGGTCTTCCTGGGATACCAAACTGGCCTTTAAGTCCTTTCTTTCCTCTCCTTCCTGTGTCTCCACCGTCACCCTTCAACATCAGCATCTCTTCCTCTGTAGGTAGGAACATCTCACCCTGCAAAGAACAAACAGAACAGAAGTGCATTAGAAATGCATTCTTTAAAGCCCTACTGCACTACTTATAGCTATTTGCGCCCTCTATATAGCAAACAATGCCTTATCGTTGCCTGTTGGTCCTTCATGATCCCCTTTTTCTTATGATAATTGAGAGCTGATTTGATGAGATAACCACCTGTCAGTTACCTTGCAGGGAGGTCTAATCCCCTCTGGCCAAACAAGTGCAGACAGGATTTCACTCTTTGATCACCCAGAACTGAATCCCATGTCTTCTTATTCAATTTCAGTAAGTGTTCATACCAGCTGGCAAGGGAGCATAGTACAATTGAGTATGGAATGCACTGTTTCAATTTTTGTTCACCAAGGACTGAATACCTATACTGCTAATAAAAATCAATTAGAATGATCCAAATGCTTTGCAATCTCCTAGACAGAAATAACTACAGTTAACAACCAAATTATTCATACCCTTAACAAGTTTTGTATTTTTGTAAGTATGTGAACAAAATTGATTAGTCCCGATGCATGTTTATTGAGAATGTGACATATTAAAGCTTACATCTAAAGAGTATTCATCAAAGGCTCTAATTCAACCAATTCCTCTTTCTTTCTTAAAGTTACGGGGGAAAAAAGGATGAAAAAAAACACATCAAATTTACAAAGGATACAAATAATTCAATTATTCAATGTAAATAGCACATTTGTTGTAGAGCTTCTTTCTTTTGAAGTCAAGACATGCTAAGCCTTACCTTATCTCCTTTTACTCCTCTTGGTCCTGAATAACCAACGGCTCCCACTTCTCCTTTCTCTCCTTGGGTCCCCTACATTTGAATGATAAAGTTACTTTAGATGGTAAAGATACTTCAGATGATTTAAAAAAAAAGTTACCTTACATTACTTTAGATCACGCGTGCTTTAGATGATACAGTCACTTTAGATGATAAAGTAACTTAAGATGATAAATTTACTGTAGATGATAGGTTAATTTAGATGATAAAGTTATTTTAAATGATAAACTTACCAATTATGACATATAAAACACTGTTTATCCTTTAAAAAGTATGATATGAAGATGTCAAATCCTAACTATTACAATGACTGCAATGTGTTGCAGAGTCCATATAGAAAATGTTGTCACCTTGCATATACTTGCTGTTTTTACTCCCAAAATAAGATTTAGAGACATCTAATTTTACAATCCAAGGACTTTAGTATGCAGTTGTTGACAAGGTAGGGTTAGAATTCATAGGCACTGCATGACTACAAGATTTCAACTCAAACTTTCTCCTGCATTTTATGGGAGGTAAAAGAGAACTTAAGACTCACATTATTTCCTTTAGGTCCTCCTACACCACCAGGCCCTCTAGGCCCAGGATAGCCTTTAGCTCCTTGCTGACCATCCATGCCAGGTACTCCATCAAATCCTATATCACCCTGCAAAAAAAAATGATTGGAAGTCATGCACGATTTTTAATATTTGATATATCCCTATAAACCTGTGAACATTAACAGCACAAATACTACCATAACACAAATGTATGTGTTCATTGTTAATGTATTATTACTCTATCATCAAGTTAAAATGGATACCATGTATCATATTTTTTGCAACATCGCACCCCTATATCTTTTGGACATATAAGAATGATGGACAAACCAGCCTTTAAAGCAAGAAACGAATCAACAGACATTTTGCATATGTTTACGATGATAGGCTCGTCTTTGTCTGTCTCCTCTCTGGCTATCTCTTACACAATGTCTTCTGCCTAATTATGTACACAATCTCTCTCTTCTTAACAGGGGCTAGACAACAACTAGAACATGATTTAAGTTACAGAACCTCAAGTACAATTAGGGACAAGAAAGTCAAATCAAGGCATCATCACATGGATGTACTGTGGTAACAATCATTATTACCTTCTCTCCCTTTGTACTAGTTAGTTCCTGCGGTGCCCTGGTCATCATGCCTCCTCCTATGTCTCCTGATCCCACTCCAGCAAAGTGCTACCAGGAAAGAAAAGATGAACTTGTGATAGTTATAACACAATTACATGTAATCATATTGACTTAAGGTAAGGAAAGAAATATAAATTCTTTAAAATCAAATGAATTGGTACACAAACTTTGCAAATACATCAAAGCAGTCAAATGAACTGCCTAATATTAGATTTATCTCCAAAGAAAGATTAGAAAATTAAACTACTTATTACAGACCAAACCAAAAGCAGATTCCAAAGTAATAAAAGGAGGGGGAACAATTCCAAAAATAAAGAAATGGATCACAAATTTGATAGAGGATGTGTAAGGTGACACTTAAGAGGGACAAGGTGTATTTAAGGAATGCCACCTTGGCTTTTAAAAAGGGGGGCACGGGCCGATGTGTCCATCTTTAAATCCACCAAGGGTCCCAGCACATGTGCATCACACAATGTCTCTTTAATGTGTGCCAGCATGGGTTGTTCTTTTCAGTAAATGTAATTTCCAACATTTTTGTGTACGTTGTTTCAGTACAAATTATCTGTTGCATGATGATCAAATTTAGAAATAATAATTGAGTGAAGTTACAGCATTCCATTCAGGAGCGACTACAATCTGTAACCTCATGAACTGACATGTAGTTTCACTGTATTAGTATACTTCCACATAATGAAAACAGTTTCAGGAGCTAGGTCTGCATACCTCAGACAAGGCCAGGATTTCTGGTGGGATTTCACAAGCAGGTCCTTGTTCTCCTACATCTCCCTTGAGTCCCTGGATCCCTCTCGGTCCAGGGAGACCTCTGTCTCCTGGTGGACCCTGGACCCCTACACCACGTGGTCCTGGGAAACCCTGAAAATAAAAGAAAGTAAGAACTTAATATATCTCTGA
The DNA here is from genome assembly GCA_035222895.1 of Strongylocentrotus droebachiensis. NCBI lineage: Eukaryota > Metazoa > Echinodermata > Echinoidea > Camarodonta > Strongylocentrotidae > Strongylocentrotus > Strongylocentrotus droebachiensis. The sequence goes on along the minus strand of JAVYIG010000542.1, from coordinate 347,259 downwards.
ATATCAACCAATGCCCAATATTAATACAATATGTGTAATCATCCTTTCAAACCCAGCAGAAATTGTTTCAAAATTCCCATAAATTTACCATTTTTTGTTTAATTTTCATCTCCTTAAATAATGTTAGGCATCTCATTCTATGAAGAAGAAAAAAGACACAGCTATAGTTGATTATTTATTTCATAGTATTCATAACCAACCTTAAAACCAACTAGTAAATTGTTCTATATCCCTAGCAAATTTAGGGGAAAATTATCATTTTCATCTCATTAAGTAGAAAAATATGAATTGAATTGAATTGACTTGAATTGAATAGGGGACGAAGGAAGTGAGATGAAGAATGCAGAGGATGAAAAGAATGTTAAAGTGAAGGAAAAGAAAGAAAAGAAGGAGGAGAAGAAGAAGATACTTACATCTGATCCCGGCTGTCCAGGAACTCCAGGATCGCCAGTGTCACCCTTTAAAACAAACGAACACAATTAAAATTATTCAAGGAAAACAAAATATAGCTCTTCTTTCCTTATTCATTTTAGTATGAAAAATGCAAGAACTTGAAATTACATCCAATAATCAAGCAAAAAAAAGTGAGGGTCACATTTTGGAAAGGTAATGTGTTGCTCACAGCAAAGATTCCATTTACACATTAACTAGATTTACTTGCATAGCCATCTTAAAAGATGAAAATAGGCTGAGCCTATAGTCAAGCATACACTGTATGGTTTATTGAATAGGTATTCTTCAGTTACCCAAGATACAGTGAGCATGCAGAAGTCTCCTTTCACTTTTCACTCAGTAATACATATTTTGTCTCTTTCTCAAGATTTATCATAATTTCAAGTCTATTGTCCATACATATAAAATGGGGGTGAAATGGTTATAAACTGTATTCTTGCAAAATTAGCACTCAGTGTAATTGTAAGTGCATAAGATATCTCCTTTCATTAAAGTACAAACCTTTTGTCCAGCTGCTCCATCCATACCAGTCTCTCCCTGTGGACAAGGATAAGATGATAGGCATAAGAGTCAATAGTAAAATGATTATATGTATTGAAAACTAGAATCCTGTGATTTTATTTTAATCACAGGATTTATTAGCAAAATATGCATTACAATAGTGATGTCTTCCAAGAGTCTGCACAAGGTTATACAATTTATGCTACAACTTACACTGAGAATTTTTTTTAAATGTCTTCTATATTCATTCCTCTGTATAATAGCACTGTAAGTTCAATATCTTTTCTCCTATCTAATCCCATGAAAATATCATGGCTATCCCACCGCTGCCACCAAGTTGTAAAAGCTGAAGGTCTCGGCCCTGTTTCATAAAACTTGATATCAATAACAAGTAACAAGCTACAGTTATAAGCTACTGAAATCAAGGCATCTGATTGGCTGAGAGCAAATTTATCATAGAAATGAAGCATTTGTTATAGATAAAAAGTTTTATGAAACGGGCCCCAGAACGAAAAGCCTAGAAATTACCTAGCCACTGGTTGTATAATACAATTTGGTTAGTCTTTCCTTTGATGAATGTCATATTTCAATCCATTGGTAACTTACACAGAGTTCATACTCATTTAAGGTGTATAATGTACAAATATGACGCAAAAAATTAAGCAGGTATATATAGACAAAGTATGCATAGCAGTTATGATGTCTTAAAGAGCCTGCAGAAGGTGATACAGTTCATGTAAAAACAAACATTCATTTAGCACTTCTACATACATACTCTGTATAATTGCAATATATCATAAAGTCTTTTATCCCATGCAACCCCAATGTAAATATCATTGACTACACCTCTTCCGAAGAAGGGCTAATATGCACCTCAATAGCAATGTCTGCAAGAGACTGCACAAGGTGATACAGACTCCTAGAACAACACCACACTCACCTCCATCCCTCTTGGTCCAGGCAGCCCCCTCTCTCCCCTCTCTCCTGTTAGACCGGGCATCCCTGGAATAGCTGGTTCTCCTGGGATTCCTGGTTCTCCGACCAGTCCTGGTTCTCCCATCATACCCTCTGGTCCAGGTGGGCCTTGTACACCAGGAGATCCCATCAAGTACTGCAATGAAGGAACAAGAGAAATACCATGAATGTTTGCATGTAAATACCTTCAATTAAGCAAGATTACCCATTACCAGTTGGTCATACGTACACATATATAAATATCTACATATAAACACTTATAAACAAGCAAGATTACCCCCGACACAATCACTGCAGTTATTACACACGCAGTCTGCATTAAATCAGAAATATGAGGATATGAGGACGTATATTTTCTGACTTGATGGACAGGCAATGACATCTAGCAGAAGGTAAAACTGTTTATGGAATGTACTGCACTAGATACATGGTGGAAGTTGGCCTAGAAAAAAGTGTTACTGCCAATATGGAATCATCTTATTTGTTATATTGTATAATGAGGTACAATTTTCTCATGGCAATCAGATAATATACATGTTTACTGTAGAAAAGATCATCACAAGAAGAAAGTTAGCTTACAGGTGGAACAGTTCCACTCCATACCCCGCTTCCATCAGCACTTCCTTCTTGGTCTTGATTCTGTACATGAGAGAGAGGAGAAACATAATGGTTACACAGACGGAGATGGAGGCGGAGGGAGAGAAAAGGCCATGGAATAGAGGAAGGAGAAAAGAGAGTAGAGAAGAAAAATGAAGATAGAGGATATGCTACTACTGATTGGAAAAAGCATATATTACAATCTCACAAAAATTACAATGTACATATCATCATGAAGTTTAATATCATTATTAGAACTGTAGAAGAGCCTTGGAGTCTTTAGTCCATGATCAGGAAGAAGATACTAAATTGCATTAAATTAGCCTCAGTTCTGAGGGTTAACAACAAGATTTGAAAACCAAGACCTGGGCCCCGTTGCATAAAACTTTTAACGTAGCTTTAAACCCCTAATTTAGCGGTAAGTCCAGAAACAGCTTTAAACTTAATGTTAGCGTTAACTTTCCATTGCATAAAGAGTTAACATAGTTTTTTAGCGGTAAACACTTCAGAATCAGCGGTAACTTTACTACAGCTATGAAGGTAGCGTTAACTACCATCAATCAATTACGGTAAGCTTTCATTCCAAGATGGCAGCCATACTGCATGCCATACAGCACGCCGCAGCTCTTAGGAGAGAGAGGGTATTTCGCGACCGGAGGCATCCCTTGGACATATATGACGACGAACAAATGTTCAAGTTGTATAGGTTCAGCAGGCAGGGATGCCTCCACCTGATTAACAGGTTATCCGGAAGGATCATCCATAGTACCCGGAGGAACTATGCATTACCCCCAAGTTTGCAAGTTTTCGTCGCCCTTCGTTTTTTTGCCACTGGCTCTGTCATGGATTGCACTAGCTGCATCCATGGCATCCATGGCATCCACTACATCCAGAACGGTACGGAGAGTCGCTCTAGCCCTCGGCGAAATCCGGGACGAGGTATTTATTCATTTTGTTAATGTTTTTATGGCATGAATATGATCCATACTTAGACTTTAAATCCTGTATTAATTATGTGAATGTGATCATTTTTAACTTTTCATGGTTGAATTGGCAAGAAAATCACAAATTTTTGCCAATATTCATTCCTTAAAATATATACCCACTACAGTGTTCATAAGGCAAAACCCCATTACGGTAGATTTATGCCTTAATTCGAGATCTTTTATCCATAATGAAATTTTTAAATAAGTTCTTTCAAGTCTCGATTTACAAATAAAAATAGCCCCGTCGTTATGGAGTCCGTCTACCGTCTGCAGCTAGCCCAACAGGTGACCAACAGGTGATCAAGTTCCCGGAAACAATGGAAGAAGTGAGAACAGCACAGGTGGATTTTTTCAACCTCGCTGGCATGCCAAACGTTGTCGGGGCCGTCGACGGGACTCACGTTGAACTGCATGGGGCTCCCCTTTGCGAGGAAGAGTACATCTATACTAATCGCAAGGGGAAGCACTCCATAAACGTGCAGCTTATTTGTAATGCGAGGTACAGGATAACAAACGTGTTTGCAAGATGGCCTTGGAGCACTCATGACAGCCGAGTATTGAGTGTATGTGACGGTTTTATCAGCATCTCTGATCACTATTATCATCACTGCCAATATCATGATTATCATCCTACTCATCATTAAAATCATTATCACCATCATCATTATCATCATCAATCATCCATTTAGCCTATATTAATAATTTTAATTTTTAATTTAAACAAATAAATGTCACATTGATATTAAAGAAAAATATTAAAGTACAATGTAATGTCTGACATCTTTCTCAATTTGTTTGCTATGGACCAAGAGAAGCCCAAACTGTATTTGTTTTGTTTTGTTAATCATATTTTGCAAAGATAATAATAATGATACATTTCTTCATAATTCAATACACAGAACAGTCGCATTGGAGAGCGTTTTGTAGACAAAGATCTACCTGGCATCTTGGTTGGAGATTCCGGCTACCCCCTCCAGCCTTGGCTAATCACCCCACTACGGGACCCACAAGGCAATGCGGAAAGAAATTACAACAGGCAAGTACTCAATCCATCACGTTCACTCAAATCTTTAAAGTGTTACAAATAATCATAATCAGTGTTACAAATAATCAGAGAGCCCTTCAATGATTAAAAGTGATGGAATGTATCAGTTTAATAACATAATACCAACTATATTTGTACAAAGTACATCTCAAAATTTGCACATAGATCATTACACCATATATTTCATATACATTTATAAATTATGTTCATTTGAATATAAATATTGTATAACTTAAAGAAGATAAATACATATTTAGATGTTATAATAGTATATAACTATATTGGTACAAAATGAATACAATTGTAGTTTGAGTCTTTGTTAATGATGTAGTAAATGAAGAAAAGGTCTTGGAAAGATAATAGCATATATTATATTGATATTTACAAATGCTTTTTCTTAAAGGATAAGTTGGGTTAATAAAGATCCTGAGAGATGTAGCATGTACGATGGCTTGCAAAAAATGATTACTACAGTGTTGGATTATTTATTCATTATAATATTTCTGACTACTATGTATACAAGGCACACTGCAGAACACGTGTGACCATCGAACAACTGAATGGGCAATTGAAGAACAAATTCAGGTGCCTGATGGGACAAGGGATCCAGATGTCTGCACCAAGAGCATGCGACATCATAACTGCCTGTGCCGTGCTCTTCAACATCACTAAAGATCTAAAAGAACCGGAGCAAGTCATGGAAGTGGAACCGGATGATGTGCTACACCACCCCGCAGACCAGAACCAGCTGACTGGCATTGCTCTTCGAGCAGAACTCATCAATAATCACTTTTCATGAATGTCATAACTTGTTTGCAAGCACTATACAGTATATCTAAATGTAAATGTATAGATTTAATGCTGTATTTTATAACAACAAAATACAGTGATAATAGTTTTCTGACCTCCTAACTTTAACTAATTTTAGTTGGTTAAGAAACAAGGTTCTGTTAGGTTAAAGATTGACTTGTACCTAACTGGTCTATGGAACTTGCAAAACAGTGCAATTTACCATCTTCCCTTAAAGGTGGAGTATACATTTAAAGGCTAAAAATATAAACATGTGTAAATCTGAGAGTAATCAAATGATAAAACCATCTAAAATCTCCTCTTAAAAATATCGGAACTTGGAATTGACTTTGTGGAAGTGTTTCTTCTTAGGTTCTAATATTTCAGATACTTGTACTGCACAGTGGTATGTTTTGTGCCAAGTAAAGACTGATTCATTTTCAGTTTGGTTATTGCAAGGGGTGGAATTACGATGTGCACATATTTAAATGTACTCTTCACATGTATTGTTAACTTTGAAAAAAAATTGAATCATGCACTCAACAGAATCTGATAATAAAGTCTTAAAAATTACCAATATTCTTTGTTTCATTTGGATTCTAGGTCTCTATCAACTTTAAACAGACAGGAATAATCTGACATAATTGTGATTCATGCCGCACTTGACAAAATTAGATGTTGTCTACAAAATGTACAAATTACCTTCTGGTCAAAATCTAAAATACATTGTTTGCTGAGTGGTCCTCTGTCACATCAGCTTATCTGCTATATGGTAGAAGAAGAAATTCCTGAAAATAGCCTTTGAATTCAGCAGGGAAATTTGTGTACCGGTATGCACTTATAAACAATCAAAGCAACCTTGTAAGAAATTCTCTTCTCAATATGCAACCAATGTAAATGCTCCAATAAAGGAGTTGCCCTATCCTGCTTCCTTGCTTTCAAAACAATCATGGCGGTATGATGTTGGATGCCCTGCAACCTCTCAATATATGTTTTATTCACATTAACAAATAGGGAGTTTGAGTAATCTAACCTACTAAGCACAAGCGATAGAATAGCATGGCTACAAGTTTCTTTGGGGAGCATTTTTCTTACCCTACATATATTACACAGATAAAAGTTGAGTGATTTACAAAGTGAAGTTACTTGGTAAGACATGGATCGTGAAGCATCAATATAGGCACCAATAATGTTTGGAAGAAGAGAAGGAGATGGAGATGGTTTAGGAGAGAGAGAATGGAAAGGGGGAGGTGAAATTGTACATAGTTGGAAGAATACCAAAAGCGTCTAACCAAATAATGAGCAGGAGAATCTTGATATGTTTGAAGTCAATGGAATCAAATCAAATAACGGTAAACTTTCTAAAAATGAAAAAAAAAAATCATTTTCCACATTCATGATTTGATGAAATGTATTCTGACATCACTGACAGCATACTTTTCATCAAATCATGATTACTTTTCATCAAATCATGATTTTTTTTCATCACTTCAAGCTTCTCCTGCTCAACTTGCAGGAAACGCTCTTGGTACTCTTCGTACGACACCCCCTTAGACTTTTTCACTGTTTTTTTTCCACCAAATTTCGTCTTCATCTTCCCCCTTCTGGGCTCCCTCTCCACAACCATCTCTACCTCATCCCCCTCCACCTTCTCCTCCTCCACCTCCTCCTCCACTGCTCCTGCCTCCTCCCCCATTCTCTGGAGAAGCTCCATGGCTCCTGCATTTTGAGACAACTGTGAAGTAGAAATGAAAACAAAGCCAAAACTGAATTGTAAATACTATTCCTTTTTTTGGTCGAAAATTTGAAATGGAAATTGCATGGTTAGGAAAATATATCGAACTGTGACTCTGCATCGTAAGGAGCATTGTTAGTCGTTTGAAATACCATGGATGATGTATTTCAATGTTTAAATTAATAATAGCAGACCTTTGCGGACGTATACAAAATTACAACAAGCAATCACAGACAATGTACGATACGCGCACACACAAAGATGCCGCTAAATGGCCCCCAGAGCTCCGGGGGAGATTCGCGGGGCCATCCCATTCGGCACAGCTGCATCAACAAACCACACAATTCATCACCGACACCGTAACAAAAACCATCATTATATTCAATGAAATTTGAAGAGATTTGCACTATTTACGAAGTCAACATGACTTACAACAATTCATTTTCATTTCTGAAGTACTGCAGTTTACAAAAGTGGATCGATAAATTATAAAGGCGTAAACTTACGTTAGTTGGGGACGCCATTGTACCACACTGAACTTTGGTTTCTCGGAACAGTAGCAGACGGTCGACAACAAATAAACATCCCGCTCGTCGATCTGCGCATGCGCCTGCTTGTTTCGATCGATTGAATGACGTTGCTATTATAGTAACTTACTACTCTTTATATGCAATGGAAAATGCCATCTATAGTAGCTTACCATTAATTCACCAGCCAATTATGGTAGCTACTATAGTTTCAATTATAGTAAGAAAAAGTTTTATGCAACAGGGCCCTAGACTGGTTTTGCACCATGAGTGATAGCTAAAAGGTGCCTATGAATATGAAATAGATTAATGGCCAAATTTCAGTACATCCATTATCACTAACAACACGGCTTATCAATTTAATTGTTTTTATTTCTTCAGTAGACATGCTGAATAAATAATGTTAAAATAAACAATATCAAGAGGTGAAGGGTGATTCTGGATACTCACCAGAGCCATATTGGTCCATGGGAAGCCCGGTGGTAGGAGGGGTGAGGTTCCAGGTGGCCCTGGGGGACCAGCAGGGCCCGGTGCTCCCCTGGCTCCATTCTGACCAGATTCTCCCGGTATTCCAGCAATGCCTGGGACACCTGGTATGCCGTTCTGACCTGGGTTGCCCTGCAAAATAAGTAGACAAAGTGTGGTTATATAAAGGGTCAGATAACATTTAATAAAATAGCCACTCAAAGCCATTCACATAATCTTTCCTACAACCTTCCTCTCTCTCTCTCTCTCTTTCTCTCTCTCCCTCTCTCTCCATCCCTCCCTCCCTCTCTCCATCTCTTTTTATCCATTAAACAAAATCTCTCTCCCACTGTGATTACATATTCTCTGCTGTTTCTTAATTATGCCTTCTTTTCATTTTTCTTTTCTATCCTTCTACTATCTCAATTAATATCACCCTGTTCCGGTTTCCTTTCATTTCTTCTAATTTCTCTATCTCTCTTCCATCTTTTCACCAATGCAAAGTAAAGACATAAAACTGACAAAAGTCTTACCTTCATTCCCTCAGGTCCTTCAAGACCAGGCATACCAGATGATCCCTGTTGAATGAGAAAAATAATTGGTAAAATATTATGATGAAATCAAAGACAAAATATTAATATCCTAAGTTTTAATCCAGCATGATCCCTGTTAAATCACCTGGAGGGTGTTTCACAAAGCCATTTTCCGATGACAAATGACAAAAATCAGTGACAAATCTGCGGATAACCAATCAGAAGCAAGGATTTCACTAGCTTATAACTAAAACTGTCTTTTTCACTGATGACAAGTTCTGTGAAATACCCCCCAGATCTGACAATTAAATAACTACATCAACACATTATTATTTAGATGTTTAATCTGGCATGATTCTTACTCGATGCACAATGAAATGGCATCAGTTAGTTATTTTGGACATCTAAATCTTCTTCTGCTTTCACCCCAAACAGCCTAATAGTTACAAGCTGAAATGATGCAGGGAGGATTACAGATAATTTGAATTTTGTTGAACAAATATAGAGAAGAATTAATTGTTTGATTTACTTACCCTTTCACCTTTCATTCCAGGATTTCCATCCATTCCAGTTTCTCCTTTAGGACCAACAGCACCCTGGTGATAACATAATGATGATGATTTACATTTAAACTTAACTAGCTAATGAAATTGTACAAGGAACAGTCTGTTTACATCAGGATAAGTAAATGGCCACATACACTGATTTTACCTATTCAATAATGTTTGATAGTAAAATCTAATGCAGTTGATATCATCACTATTTAGTTGAATATGAACTTAATCAATATTTTCCTTATCTAAAGCTCTCTCTCTCTCTTCTCAAACACTGTCATCATCATCATCATCATCATCAATATCCATTTATCATCATTATTATCTCTATCATTACCATCACCACCATCATCACCACCACCACAATCACTACCACCATCACCACCACCACAATCACTACCATCATCACCACCACCACAATCACTACCATCATCACCACCACCACAATCACCACCATCATCACCACCACCACAATCACTACCATCATCCAACATCGCAATCTTCACTTCAACAACCAATACTCACCGGTACACCAGGAAGGCCTCTGGATCCATTAAACCCATTCATTCCTGACAACCCTTCCATCTCAAACTCTGCAATTAGGTTAGCGATCTCATCCAAGATCTCCTCTTCATTATCATCAGACCACAAACATCATCACCACAACCATCACCACCGACTCCACAAGCATCACACAAGCCAGTAATACTCACTGGTACACCAGGAAGACCTCTGGATCCATTAAACCCATTCATTCCTGACAAACCGTCCATCTCAAACTCGGCAGTTAGGTTAGCGATCTCATCCAAGAGCTCCTCTTCATTATCACCAGACCACCAACACCATCACTGACACCACCACCATCACCACCGACACCACAAGCATCACTCTAACCGGCAATACTCACTGGTACACCAGGAAGACCTCTGGATCCATTAAACCCATTCATTCCTGACAACCCTCCCATCTCAAACTCGGCTGTTAGGTTAGCGATCTCATCCAAGATTTCCTCTTCCGTCAGGGCTCCCGGTTCTCCCTTGGGACCAGGTCCCCCATCTCGGCCTGCAGGACCAGGTTGTCCTGGAATGCCATCCAGACCAGGAATCCCTTCCCGACCAGATTCACCTCTGGGTCCGTGGGGTCCCATTACTCCAGGACGTCCAGGAGAACCAGGTTGACCAGGAGGTCCCTGTCGATATAATCCATACAAAAGGAAAATGAAGTAAATACCTCCATATCGTATGTTCAGAGCCTGAAGGGTATTAACTCTGTATAAAATGATACAATTTAATGCCTTTCTGGCTCTAAACAGATTCATCCAAATATACAATAATATATATGCATCATATATGAACTATGCATTATGTACTCAATACAAAATATATCAACATATAGATGTGCAAAAAAGACAAAATAATACTTACGACAAACATCTCCAGTCCAGATCCCTCAATAAAACTCTGTGAAAAAGACATTTGCGAGAAAGAAACAAAAACATTAACGAGGGAAATGATTTTGCTTGGTCACTACTTTGGAAACATAAAATCCTGCATTTTCATTACTTTATCATAATCACAGACAACAATTAATCAACAATTCAAGATTGTAGTTATGATGAGGGCAAGTAAAATGCTTTAAAACTATATCAATAAAGTTTGGTCCAGAATGTGTAAACCATATAACAAAAAGATACAATAAGCTGCTATTTGAGAAAAAGATACAAATTAGATTCCCAGAAATCCAGCTATTATGGAAACACCATAGTTGATATTCTTTTCAGTAGAAGAATCACATATCTTTTCCAAACCTCAATACCCCTCTCACACGTCATGGACATTTTCAGATATGATTACATTTATAGAAAGTTGATATAGAAGTTTGATTTAAAAAGATAAGAAATACTTGACTAGAGCAGTGTACTCACTTCAAGAGATGATGGACCTGGCAATCCTCGTTGCCCAGTCTCTCCCTTTGGTCCTTCTTTACCAGGTTTACCCTGAGAGCCAGGCAGACCTAGTCCTACTTCACCCTATAAAACAAATAGAAAGTTCAACAAGACTATTATAAAAGAGATCTACTGCAATTATAAATTGACAAACCTAATTCTTCTTCACCCTACAAAAACAAGAAAGGTCAAAACTCTTACTGAAGAGACTACCTCATTAGACAGAAAAATATCAGTAACCCCTCAAATTCTGCTTAGAATCAAATAGCCATTTATAGTTGGATCAAGCGTCCATGGAATAATTATCTGGATTACCGCCATATTTTTTGAGGTTCTAATTACTTTCTGCAGTCAGTCAAAGAGCAACTTTATCATGAAATTTCGTAACCATGGGTTGACAAAACAGAGTCATATATCAAGCATTGAGTGATGCTACTAATGTTAGGAAATATAATCTTTGACAGGGAGATTTTCAGGAGAAATTTTCTCTGCTTTTATTCTTTGTACAGAGATTGGGTGCATGATTGCACATGAATGAAACATGTTTAAATATAATTTATGAGAAAGTGTGATTTTCATTTTTAAAAACTGAGGCAGAAAGTAAGAAACTTTGCCCGTCTATCTTGCTTCTAAAGGTTAGGACATTCTTTCAGAAGACCAAATCCATGACTTTACCATTTTTCTTGAGAAAAAAATAGTCACCATTCCAAGAGCAAATTTGGTATTTGAAAAGGAAATCAAGCAACTTCTAGATGATTTATTACCAAAAAGTCCCTTAGAAACAAGGATGCTAACCTTATCTCCTTTTGGTCCTGGCACACCTATACCATCAACTCCCGGGATTCCCATTGGTCCTTGAACACCCTGTGAAAAGAAAAAAATTAAATAAAACACTCTGTTAAGACTGCTTATTCAAAGTCTAATCATGAATTAAAGAGAAATAAGTGTTGAGGTCCTAATTCACCCCACAAAAAATAGGTATAAGCAAGCATGAATCTATCTATACCAAGTCCACAGGTGGAATAATTACAAGTGATAAAAAGCAGGTCTCTTTTCTACATAGAATGTTTATGATACACAAATAACCTTGATTGTGCATGGTCAAAAAACTATCAGCATTTTAAATATAAAATCAGCATTCCATTTCTGTTGGGCTGTATTTTCATTAATACCTCATGTTGTCTTATTTGGACTAGTATATGAAATGTAAGTCTGATTAGCAAATCTATCACGAAAGTAGGAAAAATATGCCAAATATTGGAGGAGTATTATATACGTACCGGTACACCTGGATTACCATCCATTCCTGATTCGCCCTGTGTGTAGACAAGTGAAAGTAAGAATAGTAAAAAGAAAGTAAGAATAGTAAAAAGAAAGTAAGAATAGTAAAAAGAAAGAAAGAATGGTAAAAATAAAGTAAGAATAGTAAAAATAAAGTAAGAATAGTAAAAAGAAAGTAAGAATAGTAAAAAGAAAGTAAGAATAGTAAAAAGAAACAATACATAGCCCTGAATACAGATAACAATGATACAATAATAAGCTGCAACCAATGGGTTGAATGCAGAGCAGAATAATTTAGGATAACTACTTTTTTTAATATTTAAGCAAACATAAAAGATGTTGGTACATGGACCACACAAATATGAGGTATGAAAAGTGTATACAAAAGTTGCAAATTGATTGAGTCATATTCTGAATATAAAAGAATTCCAAAAAACATTATTTTCATATAACATTACAACAATGCTGTTCTTCTGTATAAGAGTATTAGTTATGAAAAAGCTCAAAATTTGTTTTCTCCCTTTACAAGTACTTCTTCTACTCTTCAACATACCTTTTCACCTTCCAGACGCATCATATATTCAGAGCTGAGGGTCGGCGCAACACCAGGTAGACCTGGAACACCTACTCCAGGCTCTCCCTAGGATTTAAGAGAGACAATACCAAAAATTCATCAAAGTCTGTGAACAACAGAGACTTGAAGTATACACTGCATTGCCCTTAAACAAAGATATTAAAACTTTATTATGTGTCTTTCCAAAACCTTTGCTGTAGAACTATCAATATCACCTATGAGTTAATTATTTATGGGTAAAATCCATCTTGAAGACAAGTTGCTATGTCAGGCAAATACCAGGCAAGCCTATGTGCTTTCAAGAGCATTCTTAATTTGAGAAATACATGCACGCATATATATGTAAGCTGGTCTGTCTGAGTTGGGTTCTGTCTTTGGTTATCTTTGTTAGATGTAGAATCATAGTCTAAAATGTCATGAATGCAAATCCATAAAGTGGTGTAAATACAACCTCACTCAAGGCATTGTATCTGCAGGTGTTTCTCAACCTAGGAGTAGTAAATGGGTACCAGATAAGATCTATTCTGTTTAATTCACTGTATTAAGATTTCATGATGATTATACTGCATAAGGCTGATAACAGATCACTTTCCAAAGTGTATTATTTTACATTTATCTGCTTTTTGCAACTTATAGCTGCATGGCTACAGTTAGAGAGATAGAAGTACATTGTAGACACCTTGATCATTACTTGGGTTGGATAAATGTATTTCATGTGAACTGTAGGTATTATATGACTATTGCCACTACATGTAAATCCAGATTCAGTAATGTTAATTCCATTAGTAATATTGATTTTTCTTTAAGTAATCTTGATTTGTGTACAGCGCTTTAAAAACTTTTATGTCACAAGCGCTATATAAATTTGTTGTATTATTATTATTGTTATTCATCAAATCTCACCTTTGCTCCTGTTAGTCCAGTCATTCCTTGGTCACCTTCCTCACCCTTGACCCCTGGGTCACCAGGAGGACCGGCCACACCCGGGAACCCCTCCTCACCTAGAGGTCCAACAGGGCCAGCATCCCCTAAGTCACCTGGTAGGAAGGAAGAATAGGAGCAGTATAAAACCATAACCCCTTCTGTGCCAATAGTTTTTTAACAAATGTTATAAATGAAATTTAAAAAGAAATGTTTGATTTAACCCATTGACTACTGAATTCTCTTATTACCCATTGGTTTAATACAGGAACCACCTGTTTCCAGCAGGCAATGGATTAAATTCCTTTTTGTACTGTCACAATCGACATGGGATATACTCCTCAGGCACACAAACTATACAGTGGCGGTAGTACGAGAACAGTTGATTCTGGTTCAGTTACAGAATTTACCAACGACAGCATCAAGGGGTGAACTCTGTTGCATAACCATTTAAACATTTCAAGAATCTATCTGAGATATGACATTTCTGTCACAAAGAAGTTCATTCTAGAAATATTACTATTGTTTGGTATGTGTTTCTGTTGTACTTTCATTCAAGGGACTATGCACCTTTTGTAAAATCATTATACATTAGCATGTATGCCTTGGATACAAAAATCATAAAGCTTTCTCTGAATTGTAAATGGTCTATTTAGTTTCTTTTTTCCTTCTTCCTTACAAGATCCTGAACAATGTAGGTACACATACAAGGATTACCTAAAACTGTTTGTTTTTTAAGTAGGAAGAGGGAGCTCAAGACAAAAATAAGGATGATAAAATTATGATAATGATCATGAAGATGACAACAGTGACTATGTCGATGACAAGGCTGCTGATGACAATGATAACACTGGTAATGAAATGGAAGATTTAATGATACTGCTGTTGGACACAGAAAGAGGGATGTCTACAAAATATATATTCCAATGAGAATATTATGTAACAAATCAATTTTACAAAAAGAGAAAAGAAAAAGGGAGAGAGCGAGGGAGAGAGCGATGGAGAGAGCGAGAGAAAGAGATAGAGAGAGAGACAGAGAGAGACAGAGACAGAGAGAGAGAGAGACAGAGAGAGAGAGACAGAGAGAGAAATGAAGAAAAATTAGCAAAAAAATAAAAATAAAAATGTTTGAGAAAAAACAAACTTTGGATGAGGCAATATTTCATAGAATAGTAATGAATACATTTGACTTTATCAGTAAATAATATTCAGTAAATAGATTTATATAAATACATATATTTAGTACAAAGGTCTATATTTTGTTATATGGATTATATTTCTTTATAGCATATATACGCTAGTGGTTAAAGCTAAATAAATGGATTATTACCATGCATTAAGTAAGTATAATCTCGCCAGCAGGCACAGATGTTAACAAAAGTTAATTAAATACAGGTAGCAACATGACATGGCACATTTATGGAAAAAGAAAGATAAGATGAAAAATGTAAAAATGAAACAACATGATTGCATGAAAATGTTGATGGTGATGGCAGTAATGCAAGTAAAGAAAATTATGACAAGAGATTGTGAATGAATAACAATTGCACCATGGAACCATGAAAATGATTTGATACATTTTTAAAAGGAATTCTGCAAGGGCTTAATATTTTGCAATATACAACTGTGTTTACGTAGAATTGATATTAATTTATATGGAATACTTTACTGATACATTTGACAAATCCATCCACATATTTATCATTAAGGTTATTAAGGGGAGGTAAGAATTTCAAGTCACTTCTAAAACACCAGGAAGATGTAGTTTGGCTCTTGTTAATCTGCTTTGTATCTTGCTGAACATAACACCAGGTTAGACTACACCATAATATTCCCTTCTATCATATGAGGATTACAGATTGGTGATAAGTTTAAAGGAATGAAGAAATAAATGGGATCAAATTTTGACCTGGTTTTCTCATATTAATCATATCTGAAAAAAATGAGGGTACTTCAAAAAACAATCCTTTTCATGTTGTTTTCTCCCAAAAAGGAATTAAAGGAAAAATAAGGCTCACAAATTATTTATAACATTTACCAATACTGAACTTTCTCTTTAAACCTAAACGGAGCACCTCAAAAGAGGTTGGAAGAGAGCGATTTGGGTGATCGGACTTTAAATGGAAGCAGATGTAGACCAGCCCATCTGGAGTCATTCTATGGAGATGGTTTCTTACAAACATGGGATGATGAGGATGAAGATGATAGCTGGGGGACATGGAAATAGATAGGATGGACTGATGGAATCAAAACACCATTAAAAGAACCCGATGAGATGATGGGTACCCGGAGATCGATCTCTAAATAACATCCTGACCCGTATTACCACCTCCTGGGTATTCCTTCCTTCAACAAATCCCACATGGCATGCGTCACACATTTTTCATTCAGATTTGATTTTTAGATTTATTTCATCTTTATGACATACACCAGCAAATATTGTCTGCTTTTAATTCATTAAGCATTTACAAAAAGTTTCATTTTTTTCTCTTTATAAATGTTACTAGGTCAATAATGGGTACTTTACTGGCTAATTGACTGAAGCTGAGGCAATGATATCACCATGCATTCTGAATCCAAGAAAGATGTATCATAAATCATCAATGGTGGTGATTAACATCAATATTGCAGCCTCACTTTTGGTACCCAAATCATTTCACAATAACATTGTAAGTCATGAAGGGGAACAAGCCCTGTTTCATAAAACTTGTCAATTACAAATGATAAATTTCTATAACTAATTTGCTCTCATGATTGCGGTAGCTTATAACAGTTATTGTAACTTGTTATTGATAACAAGCAGGGCCCAGGACTATAAATGTGTGTCCACACCTACCAACCTTCATAAGGACAATTTAGGGATATGTCAAGGCAAGAAGGAATTCCAGATTCTTGAGTATAATAATACTTTTGAAAAGAAGTTCCCAAAATAGAGGAATACTGGTTTCTCACCATTAGAATGAAGGCAAAAAAGAAAGAAAGAAAGAAACACAAGAGAAGAATCGTTCCTGCTAAATAGGAATAGTTGGCTGATATGTGTCTCAGAACCATTTAGAACTCACCTTTTTCTCCTTTGGGCCCCATTGGTCCCTCAGGCCCCTCGGGTCCGGTTTCACCTAGAGGTTGTTGGATTAAATGGTTAGAGCACGGAACAGACAACAACACACAACATAGAGTTGTTAACAACACAAAGCAAGAATTATTAATTAATAAAGCTATGTTAAAAATACAATAAATATCTACTAAAAGTATATTTTCTGCTTGCATCCACACCATTTTGCTGTCAAGATATCATTTTTAGAAGGCTTGTCCAGCACATTTATTTTCATAACAAGGCAGCACTGCATTCGCTGATTAAGTCTATTTCCTTTAAGTTAATAGTTTCTCAGACTACACATAAAATATTTTCCTATGCATGTCAAATTAATACATACATACGGTACTGTTCAGTACTTCCTATGCATCATCAAATAGTATTAATTGGGTGTTTAGGCCTCAAAATATATACCGAGTACTATATATGACTTTATTCACGCCACACAGGTGATCAGACGTCACTTTAATTCATCCATAAAACATTAGAAGATTATCAGAATTGACAAGAGTTATATGTTAATATAGTTAACTATACTTTGTTTCTATTTGCAAAAGAAAAATGTAATGTCATTCAAGATTTGGTGTAACAAACCTGCAACCTAAAAATATTTGAGATAACAACTGTTACAGGGTTTAGGGGAGTTGAAATATATCATTAAGACTAAATCACAGATAGATAACAAAGGTAAAGGAATGAAATACACTAAATCTTGCTTTAAAAAGGGCTGTCTAAGAGTTATACAACTATTTTATAGCAAGGAACTTACTACGCATTTCATCTTACATTTAGCTATTTTCTTACTAATCCCTTAAAGAACATTTCTATATGAACCAATCAGCACTTTGATGATTATTGTTATCATTTGTTTCTGTTATCTAATTAATCATTAATACAGTATGTCTAAGTGCTATTCACTCTGACACATATTAGGTACACAGAAAAGGTAAATGCTCTCATAAGGCCGTCAATATTTATGCCACAGTGCAAAATCAGAAACTTTCAGGACTTTCGCTGGTGATGGAGATTTAGTAGAGTAGAGAGTATTACAGAGTTTTAAGGTGTGACATAATCAAATCACAACATGGAATGTTTGCACTTTGCAAAATTGCCGCTAATAACATTCTGCAAAAGCTTCATGTCATGAAAGTTTCTGGTTTTACAGTAGAAGTCAGAGATCTGTATTATCAGACAGAAACAAATTAGTAATTTCCTTTTCTATCTTATTAATAATTAGCACTGTTGTTTTCTAGTTAGTTGAAAAATAGATAGATGGTGGAGCTTAAGATCTTGTGGGAAACTTGGAATCAGATCATGTTTTCACTTGAGAAATCCTCGAGAATATCCGCTGCTAAGAGCCAGATAGGTAATAAATCTATATAATTTAGCATAGAGTTAACACCCTTCTGGCTCTCAACAGAAGTCAAGAGTCATGATGTATAACTTTTATAAAAACAAGTACGGTATTGTCCCGGCCCCCCCACTCAGTGTTATTTAGGGTACGCGTATGCTAGTTCCCTCTTTTTGAAAGCACCCCCTATCTGAGGACTGCCAACATTTCTGAACCCCCTTTGCGGGCTTTTCGCAGGCTTTTCCTGCCTTGCAGACCCCCCTAAATTCAGAATAATTTCTCAGGAGTCCAAAGAGATGAGAGAAAAAAGAAAAAACACCCCCTTTTTAAAGAAATCTCTGGTAAAAAGTCAAATATACCCCCTTTTTTTTACAATTCTCGGGCCGGACTTTGTCGCACGAAAAGTACCCCTTTACCGGACATTTTGGTAACACGCATGCGGTCATTTCGACCCCGGAGTGGGGGGCCGTGGGTATTGTCAATAGCTTTAATGTAACTCCCTAACCCTAAATAAAATATGTTTCTTGAAATAGGTTTTCTATCAAACCAGACCTGAATATTCTTGGAACAATCCCCAGTTCCCTACTGAAGTAAGGTTATCCATCAAGATCTCATATGTAACATTAACTATAGCCCGGTAGGGGTCTTGTGTAAGCATCCAAGGGCACAATTCCCATATAGACTCCTGCACCACAATCTAAAAAATCAGCCAATGTCACTAACCTCCTACTCCACGTGGGCCTGGGACGCCGGAGTTGCCATGGATACCGTTTATTCCCGGCCAGCCCTCCTCTCCTTTCTGTCCTTTCATAGAATCCCCAGGAGGAACGACTACAGCTGGTTGAGAGGAAGGCGTGGCCTGCAAAGTGGGCGTGGTGGGTGGGGCCTTGGGTAGAATGGTAGCAACCTGCTCCAGAGGGGGCTGCACACTGGCTGGTAGCTGTCATAACAAGTAAAAAGAAGACATTGTTATTCTAACTGTTATCTAATTCACTGGGAGGTTTGTCCGACTGGCCAGACATCAATCTACATTTGCCATTCTCCACCCAGGTGTAGTAAATGTGTACCTGGTAGGAAGTTATTCCTTGAATGCTTTTGTAGCCATAGGGCAGCTTAGCCAAAGCTGTGGTAAAGAAAGTACTTGTACGCCGTACCCCCTAGAACGGATAAATCGTATCATCAATGCATTATCTTGAGCAAATATTTCCTTTTACACGGTCTCCCACCTTTTTGAAATTTCAAATGGTTTGCATTTCACTATTTTTCCCCTTTTCAGTAATTTTCTTTATACAGTCCTTTCGGTAACTTTGGACTTAGACATTTCTTCAAAGGATAATTCAATTAGAAATGTAGGGATTTCACTCACTTTAAAACTCATTTCAAAACCCTGTTGTTTATGTTGCTGACATTGCAAGGATCTTGGTCGACAGTACTTTTCTGTGAATTTCATGTGCAAAGTCATTGGCATTTCCATTCTTTAAACAGGGAGGTTAATGTGTGAGATTTGATGCAAGGCTGTAACCAACCACACAACCCTATAGGCCTGTCTTCACTATCTCGAGATTGCCAAATATCCAGCTATTTTAACTATTCTGATCGCAAACTATCCAGCTAATTTGCGTCTTCATCAGACCGAAGAAGCAATTAGAAGGATATTTGGTCAGGATTGTCATCCCAAGATATCTTGGGATAGTTTGCAAAATATCCAGCTATTTGTCCTGTGCGTCTTCACTAAACCAAAGATTCGCAATACGCGCCAACGCTGAGCAAAATATCTCGAGCTAATTTCTCAAGGTCAAGTTTCAAGTTTCGAGGTCAAATCTTGAGATAGTGAAGATGCGATTTGTTACTTCGGGATTATTTCCCAAATCAGAAATAGCGGGCTATTTGGCAATCTCGAGATGATGAAAACGCGCCTTATGGTAACATAACCTCGACTGGGTTTCTATTACTGTCCATCCCATCCATCAGTCAATGAGAGAATGATCTCTAATGACTAATTCAGATGTTACATGCCAATGTCTCTGTCAGATGGCTTTATGTATAACCTTCGTAGAGAGAGGGCTGAAACATGAGCCTAGGCTAGCCTAGAGAGGAACCCATTCACACTAGAAAATGACAAGCGGTCGGGTTAAGATGGACCCAAAAGAACACTCAAGTAGAATATCCTTTTCCTTCATATACTTCCCTCTAATGGAATTGGTTTCATTATCTGTAAAATGCGCATAACACACATTTGACTTTCAAATAAGACACAGTTGGAGCAATGTCATTGTAACTCTAGCGGAAGTGCCTGGAAAATCATTAATTGCCACTAAATTACCTCATTAAGGATGTAATCTAGTGAAAATTACAATCTGGCAGAGCAACTTATGATGCAGTTGTAACTTTGTTCATGTACATGAGAATTCTCTTATTACAGTTGACCAGGGCATCAATTCAATGTTAACATAATTTTTACGAGTTTGCTGTCACCCTATTGAAGCAAGTGTTTAATATTGTGACACATGTTTCAAGGGAATGTTGGGCCCAAGGGTTTCATGAGATGCTGTCCTCCCCATGTAGAGGGGTTGCATCATGGACCTACTACAATCGTACTAGGTCCATGGTTGCATTGAGTTGAGTGTGAATAAGGTTTAGGTCATTAAACTCTCTTCCACATGAGATGAGCAGTCTATAGGGAGTCATATCAGTCAGCATCATCTTATCACAGGCTGGTGAGCATTGACTGATCTTCTACTCCGATGATACTACTAGTATCTTATCTCTTCTGTCCCTCCGTCCACATACAACTATATCTCCCTCGATCTACCAACTATTTCCTCTCATCTTTTCCTTTTCTGTCTCTTTCTACCAACTACCCCCTCCCTCCCCCTCTCCCCCTTCTCACTCTCTCTCTCTCTCTCTCTCTTTCTCTCACACTCTCTTCCTTTCCCTCTCTCATTTACTTAGTTCACTTCTTCTCTTTCTTTCTCTCTCTGTATCTTTCCCATTTTTTTCCTTCACCCTCCATCCATCGTTTTTTTTATCTCTTTCCTCTGGCTCTCCTCTACCCGTATCTCTCTCTCTCTCTCTCTTTCTCATCTCCTATCTTCGTAACACATCTTCCCTAATCTAAATGAGTAGTGTAGTAGCGGAAAACATTATTGGATAACTTGTTTAGCATAAGGCTAATCTGCCACAAGGTCCATATTAAAAATGCCCTGCACTATTATCACTACCTTCCCTTCCTCTTCTCCTACCTTGTGACCAAGTGATCCCTCGATTCTCCTCTTTTCCCTTCTCTTCTCCTTGCATCTCAATGTTCATTCTTGTACATGTACCTTCACTCAGTTCATTTCCGTACACAAACACCAAGGCTATCATCCTTACAAAGATCACTAGGAACCAAAGACCACAGCAATGCAACTTCAGGAGAGCATCTTGTTGATATGATCATCCTGTTTATTACCCCCCCCCCCACACACACACACACAAAATCATCTCAGTAAACTAGGGTCATCATAATGACAGCCTCATCATAATTCACAAATCAAAACATTCTTCTACACTTCTCGAAACGGCCATCATCATCAGATTCAGACATTGCCATCACAGTCTCATCATCTACCCTCTCGTTCACAGCCTCATCATTTACCCTCTCGTTCACAGCCTCATCATCTACCCTCTCGTTCACAGCCTCATCATCTACCCTCTCGTTCACAGCCTCATCATCTACCCTCTCGTTCACAGTCTCATCATCTACCCTCTCGTTCACAGCCTCATCATCTACCCTCTCGTTCACAGCCTCATCATCTACCCTCTCGTTCACATCCTCATCATCTACCCTCTCGTTCACAGTCTCATCATCTACCCTCTCGTTCACAGTCTCATCATCTACCTTCTCGTTCACAGTCTCATCATCTACCCTCTCGTTCACAGTCTCATCATCTACCCTCTCGTTCACAGTCTCATCATCTACCCTCTCGTTCACAGTCTCATCATCTACCTTCTCGTTCACAGTCTCATCATCTACCCTCTCGTTCACAGTCTCATCATCTACCCTCTCGTTCACAGTCTCATCATCTACCTTCTCGTTCACAGTCTCATCATCTACCCTCTCGTTCACCCTCTCTGTTCATGTGATCACCATGACAACATGATGTTGAGGTGGGATGCGGGAGGCTTACCATGACATTATTAGGTGGAGTTGATGGAGTCTCGGCGTCATACTGGGTGAAGTATGTGATTGGCATCTCTGGCATGCTTGTTGGTTCATCCCCACTTCCTGAAAACTGATAGTAAAGACAAAGAGAGAGAGAAAAGAAATAATTAGAGTGAGATAAAATTGACAGAACCCATGAAATGTGATCTGAGTAACTTCTAAAGTTAAACAAATGACAGACTAAAACAAAAAAGAGACTAAAACAAAAAAGAGCCTAAAACAAAAAGAGATTAACAATTTTAATAACATAAAAAAATGCATGAAAAATGTATTGTTGACAATTAAGGCAAGGGTGAAGTACCTGTAATAAGCAAAACATGATAATGACAATAAGAGAAGATTAGATCTATAGATGAAAGACAAACAAAAATGATTTATACTGGATGTAAAATACACAGAGAAAAACAAAATGTAGATGACAATAAAACTGTCAGTACAATACAAATAATTAGTCTACACACAATGGACCTACAATGTACATGTATATCAGAGCTCAACTGACAAATAAGAAGAAAAAAACACTGAGAGAATATCATCCCGTCTCTACATATGACGGTAAGTCTAGAAACTTTCCCATATGAAGATTGATATGACAAAATGAAACAATAATAATATTGTATACTGATACAAATGGGATAAATGAATATACTTACAAACATAGAGTAAAATTAATCTTGCCCTCATATGACAACAAACTGGTTCAGACATTAAAAAAAAGATTCATGCTTGGGTGAAGAGTTTCAAAAATACTAAATATAAGCACATTGCTAGTATATCCATGATGAACAACAACACACCGGGTCATAAGAGGTTCAGTCACATTATTTTGGTAGAGAGAAGTTGATAACATCATGCTGATATTGTGAAAAGTAAAGAAGAATGGCAAGGGTCACCAGGTGAATAGGTGAATTCTTCCTCTTTGATAAACTCAAAACAAGACAGTATGGGTAGGGAATGTTCAAAGTATACTCTACATTGTTTTGTTGTACACATTATTTTTTGTATACCCAGGCATGATTTATTAATTTGTTGACTCCTTTTATGAAAGAGTAGCACGATGGCTCAGTGGTAGGGAAGTGGCCTCATAACCGGGAGGTACCTGGTCCCAGATTTGAAACCAAGTTGATGCATTAGTGGCCTTTGGTAAGGCATTAAACCTCATTACCAAGTCCTTCGGAGAGGACTTATAAAGCCGTCAGTCCCCTGGTTGCTTACTTACAAGCATACTTAACTTTCTTAGCAGTCGAGTAAAACAAACCAACCCACCAACTAAGGACCATGGACCTAGGACCTACACAAAACTAATCATAAAATAGGTTATTGTTGTTCTATAAAAATCCTTATAAAACCATGAAAGCAATATTTCATATTTTACGGTGCTGACTAGCAAAGTGCAATTTAAGGGGGGGGGGTTGGGGTTGTAGTTACCCCTTCTCACACCATGTGATCCATTATTACACCCTATCAGAAGCAGTCAATCAAAGCTGTCACCATTTCTGGGGCAGGGTCTGAACTTTTGACCAATCAAGCCTGATCAGCACAGATAAGTGTTCTCCAACAAATTCCACAAAAACTTGAATGGGATATGCCAAGAAGAAACTGAGGGAATGAAAAATCTTTTGATCTTGGCTGGGTTTATTGGAGTTATTCCAGGTGAGGAAATAGCTTTGGTGAAGGATAACGAGATGAGAAGGGATTTGGGAACTTGTGTTTGAAATAGGACAGCAGAAAGGAGAGCTGTCTGGCTGAGAGAGAGAGAGAGAGAGAGAGAGAATGAGAGAGAGAGAGAGAGAATGAGAGAATGAGCGAGAGAGAGGGAGAGAGAGAGAGAGAGAGAGAGAGAGAGAGAGTGAGAGAGAGAGTGAGAGAGAGTGAGAGAGAGAGAGAGAGTGAGAGAGAGAGTGAGAGAGAGTGAGAGAGAGAGAGAGAGAGAGAGAGAGAGAGAGAGAGCGAGAGGGAGGAGGAAAGACACAGAGAGACAGATATATAGGATTGGAGGAGGGTGGAGTGTTTTGGTCCAAGAAATAAGTCGGGATTTGATGGATTTTGGGAGAGCATTAGATATGAGAGGAGATCGAGTAACACAGCTAGAACACAAGTGCTCATGATGACAAAACCAATGAAAGTATACATGCAGGACAGGGGAATGTAAAAAAAGAGCACCAAAAAGATCTGTAAAATAAAACCCATCAAGTCAAATATAAAGACTGGAAATGATGGAAATGAGAATTAACTCTAACAAAATAAAATGATGTGATCAAAGTATCGAGGGAGGGAGGGGGGGGGGGGTGGTGAGGAGGTATAACAACCCTCATCCAAATTTGCTAATATTTTTGGGAACTTTTTTTGAGCTTTGTCAGCATTTTGTAGGGGGAAGTTAACTATCATTTCTCAAATTTACCTTGAAACACCTTTATTAGACCAGATATAACAATGAAAAACATGATTTGCATAGCTTTTACAAGGCTCTCCAAAATTGTACCTCGCTTTTGGATGTGTGATGACTGATTGGTCCTTTGATACCGCATCTTTTGAAAACACCATGAATGACATGAAGCATGTTCACACTAGACAGGAAATTAGATGCGTCTCATATGAATAAGCATATAAAGAACCATCGTCTATCGAAAGGGGCGAACACGCTATAGCTCAAAACTGTACAAAGAAACGTCTAACATGGAAACTACATTTTAAGAGTTCCGTTGACACGACAGCTGGCCAATCATCAGTACACCCTTCAGATAAGCCCTTCCCACTTTAATACAGTATACCGTTTTCGTCTGATACATTCAGAGGTTCAGACTAGATCATGACACTGATTCTCTATCAAGATTTCATTAAAAATGATGCTCAAATATGCGTTTCACTGTAAGACATCCTGACTAGAGAAATTAAGTGCCTGTCATATAGCTGTATGTTTTTCATATAGGCATATGATGAATTTCGGTAGTCTGAATGGGAGGATATCATGGAAAATTGTATGTTTTCAATGTCGAGGGGATGTCGAGGGGATGTCGAGGGGATATCAAGGGGAGCTGTGAAAGGATTGGGTAGAGGGATATCAGACCTGGGCGGATTAGGGATGGATCAGAGGGGAATGAATGACACGATGCCTGGATCAAAGTAGGTCGGGGATAGACAGGTATGCAACATGGAATTCATTAGGTGGGACTAGGTATGCAGGGTATCACAGAAGGAGGGTGTAAAATGAGCAAGTATGTTTACAGGATGAGGCAAGAAAACAATATATGGGATCTAGGTGAGAGAAGAGACGCAAGGAGACTTTGACGAGGGGGGGGGGGGTGGGGGGACGACAGAGGGACTGTGTGGAGATGATGGAAGGATAGAGATGAGGCAGAGAAAGAATGTGACGGAAAGAGATAGATGTTCATAAAGGGGAGAGGCAGAAGGATGGTTTAGGAAGTGCAGTTTAGGGACAAGATTGGACAAGGCAAGGAAAAAAATGGGAAAGTAAAGAAAATGAGCACAAGAGAAAAAAGCAAGAAAAAGAGCAAGAAAAAGGAGATGAATAAGAAAAGAATTAAACAGAAGTAAAACAGGGAGCAAGAGTGAGAGATAACAAAGTATAAGAGAGAGAGAAAGAGAGAGAGAGAGAGAGAGAGAGAGAGAGAGAGAGAGAGAAATAGAGAGAAAGAGAGAGAGAGAGAGAGAGAAAGAGAGAGAGAGAAAAAGAGAGAAAGAAAGAGGGAGGATGGGGTGACAAGTAGAAGCATGAAAAAAGAAGAGGGACAGATAACGGTAGAGAGATGGCAAGATAAAGGAAAAGGAGCAACAGAATGGTATCTGAGGGATGTTTATAGTCTGATGGAATCTGGCCGATAAGAATGAAACAAAAGTGCAAAACCTCAGCAGTAATATAAACTTGACTGTGAGAGCTGCATGCTTTCTTTAATCATTTTGGATTCATCACTGATTCAAAAACATCCAACATGATTATACAATGACCCCTACAGAGATTTCTTCTACTTTTAATCCTGGCCTCGCACAACAGGAAAATGAGTTTGACAATGGCACGGATATTATTATTAAATGAGCATTGAAACTGGGACACTATCATTAAACCAATGGAATTTTAAATGGAAGGGTGTTTAATTAAATTTTGTGTTGAATCACTGATTATTTCATAAATGACAAGGCCAAAGTGGGGTGAAAGAAGTCAATTTTTTAAAGATTCAAATGATGAAGACACAAATAGAATCCTTGTGAACTTTAAAAATTGTATGAATCAGGACTGAATAATGACACAGGGGAAAAAGTGGTTTGACAACACAGCTTTTTCATTCAGAATTCAAATAAACAACGAGGAAGTGATCCTGTGCAAAGAAAATATGAAAGAATGAAATACAGCTGTACCATTTTGTGATAAACTAAAAGACATAAAGACTCTTCATGAAAGTAAGAACTGACATTATAAAATAAAATCTTCTTTGACATTTTGTTTAGACAATGAATACCAGTGCTATGAGGTGGAGATAACAACTATGGCATGACAAATAAATTGTGACATCAGTTCCAAATAAAACTTCAACAAAAAGTTAACGTGGAAGTGATAAAAGAGGTATCCGAGACTGGTGCTGATACAGATGACTGCACATAAATAGCACCGACTGAAATATGTAACTGTGACAGATAGTTTACAATAAATTCACAAAAGTTTTGAAACCTTTGATGTAGATCGCTTATGACAAGCACATGGTGTCGGCATCAGGAAACAAAAGTCGCAGGGATTTTTTTTGGGGGATGGAAAGAGTGGAGGATTTAATTGTTTGTAGTTTCTATAGGTGACAAATAGAGCATCAAGTAGGTCTTCTAATGAATGCACCGAGACAAGATAGTACAAACAAATAAGAGAAGCATACAATTAGTCATGAGTAGAACAGGTTTCTATATCTGTTAGAAAGAGAGATGATATTTTATGTTCTTGAGTGAAATAGTGAATGGTTTCCCATAATAGAAACGAAATGGGAGTTATGGTCTGATCTCACGTTTTCAGTATTTTCAATATTTGCTCAGTTCTGCAGTATAAGCTCTCATGAGTCATACAAAACTTCAATAAAATATACTTCTATCTTGCATATTGCATCCCTGGGCATTCAAAAAACATTTGTATTATGATGGGGGGGGGGGGGGGTGGGCATAAAAGTCATCACACTTTCATATTTTATAGCAGAAGTGACGAAAAACTAAGAAATTAAAACATTTTAAGAAAAGAAGAGGTCCTTCCTTTTTTCAATTGGCTGGCAAAGGTTTGGAACTTTAAAATTCCTGATTGAAACCTCCAAAGCAAAATTTAAATAGTAAAAAGGGAGGGGGGGGCCCAGCCAAGAATCTAGACTACTACTACTCAACTGAAGAACTCCTCTAATGATGATCTCTATGGGGAGTCGGTCTCACTGGTCACTGCCACAGTCTCGTTCCTAAGTCTCAGACTGTACTTTTTAAGAGTTACAGTGACATGTTCACCTATTTCTAAACACTTTAGAGAAAATGCTTGATTAATCATGTACTTCAATGCATATAAAAAAAAATCTAAAACATGATTGCCACAGAGAAATCTTGCTTTCCATTCCAGGATCAACATTTTTGCTACGACTTACGGATTTGATATGTCTTTGGTTTGAGACTATAGGGTCTAAGAGGGCAAGTAGGTCACTCTTACGCTCACTGTTATTGGATACTAATGGTCCTAAATATGATACTCATCTAACTATATCTGAACTTGACCAGCCTACCTAGGTACAATCAACATCTGCATGTACATGATCTTTTCTTTCATTGATGGTGAGAGGATCTTTAGTGTATATGACACTGTACTGCATTCGTGTTGATTCAATGCAAGAGTGTGTTTCCTTTTCCTATATTTATCTTTGTTGGTCTGTCTGTCTGTCTGTCACTGCCTGATCTTTCTCTCTTTCATTTGTTCCTTCATTTCTTCCTCCCCTCTATCCCTCACCCCCTCTCCATCCCCCTCCCTCCGTTCCCTTTGTTCCCTCCCTGAGCCCCCTCCATCCCTCTCTTTCTTTTCAAGGCTCTCTCTCTCCCTTTCTCTCCCTTTGATCTTTTTCAGTTTTACCACTGAAAAAAAAACAAAAAACAGTTCATTTGGTTCCTGTAACTTCCTGAATATAGCAAAATGAAAAGAAATCTTGTCATTCAATTTCCTTATAGTTCTGTGAAGTTTGAAAATTTAAAAACCATTCTCTGCTAAATAAGGGCGCAGACTTCTGATTCAATTCGATTCCATCACAAATTTTTTAACGATGAAAACAAATTATGAACATACAGTACATCTCATCAGGTCTGTTTGTGAAGTACGAGAAACATCAAGGCTAAGGCCATAAACTTAGATCATCATTTTTACGTTTCATTCATTTCTGTATTTTAATTTTACATGGTAATCAAACAGCACAGACTGAAAATTACCATGACCATGAACACATCATTACCTTTATACACTGTAGAAGCAATGGTGATGCCATTGAAAAATAGTATTTTAAATAACAACTTTTGAAAATATTTCAATATTCATACCCCAAACAAACAGAACTTACTTTGATAAGGAATAAAACTAGAAAACATGCTCAAAACATTTATGATATTTCACGTCAGCAACTTATTTCATTATATTTACATTGAAAAATTATTGTGTGGTTAGCAATTTCAAGGCTGGAATTTTCACCCAGTAAATTTAGATATCAATCATTTTGACATCTGTCAAATCATTTTCATCCTTTTTTTTTTCTTCTTCAAAGAAACAGAACTGATTGCTATATGTGAATCAACCAAAGATATGTATGAATCTTTCCAAATTCCTTGCACAAAATGGAATCTTTAAAATGTAGGGCTAAATGCTATCTATGAATAATAAAGAAGTAAAACAAAAAACTTTCAATTAAATATTACATATCGCAGAACAAATATTTTTTTTCTCCTAATGCTTAAAACATAATATATAGAAGATCATTAAGCTAAAAATTGAATCCATGGGAAAAAGTTCGGTGGATTAAAGGCAATTGTTTACTTTTCTAGATATGTCAGAAAAGATCCATATCATTTAAATGGTTTTGGAAGTAATTTGGAGTGACACATTCAGGTTGTGACTAAAAGGATTTTGACCTATATCTGATTTCATATTGTGCAACCACTTCCTAGACTATTATGAAGTTGTCCAATTTGATGCATTTCAATTTCTTGGTTTTGCGCTAGCTTAAAGAGAAGGTTGAGTTCTGGGAAGAGGTAACAAATAATTTGTGAGCGTTATCATTGTTATTATGCAAGGGTGGAAGAACATAAGATTAAACATGTTCCCTGAAAAGCATGGCTCTTCAAATGCCTTCATATTCTAAATACGACATGAAACATCGTAAAAATCGGGGGGTAGGTTTTTTTCGCCATGTGCTCGTGTAGTCCCATATACATCATTCTGTGTACAGTGCTTGTAACTTTGCCAAGATTTGGCCAAATTTCTTATCATTTTGATGATTCCAGAACCTTGCAATACACACAAATACTTATATACTAGATGATCAACCTTTTCTGATTGATTCCACATCGTTTTGTTCACAATGCAATCACATGACCAGAACTCAACTTTATCTTTAAAGGTAAAGACCAGTAATGGTCATGCGATTGCATTGTGAAAGAAACGTTGTGGAATCGATCAGAAAAGGTCGATCATCTAGCATCTAGCATCTGCAAGGTTCTGGAATCATCAAAATGATAAGAAATTTGGCTCATTCTTCGTAAAGTTACAAGCACTATACACAGAAAGATGTATATGGGACTACCCTATCTCTCTCACCAGACCATGAGAGAAATAAATTTACCAAATATATGAATTAGTAGGCGGTTTCCCCGGCAAATTTTTTATCATCATGTATTAGTCAAAACATATTCTTTCACATGATTGGTAATGAGAGCTTCCATTTCATTTTTTGAAATTGGGGCGTTTCCAATACTGGTCTTTACCTTTAAAGGGATCCGTTAACTTTGTCTTAGATCCTTTGAAAAAAATCCTTGATTTAGCTCATGCTGCGATGATAATTATAAGCCTTTAGGTCAGTCAGGAACCCCATGACTTTTACAAGCCAATCGCCTGTCTGATTATCAAGATATTTATGATTGAAAATCTAAATCTAAATTTTGCGTTTGCCAAATGGTTTTCATAACACTACAGTCTATTGGGAAAACAAGTACCATGGTAAAACTGGTAACTCAAAGATTTTTACTCTTTTGAGGCACTTCTTGATCATTTTGAAGCGCAATTCTTTTAGGGCTTCAATATAACACCATATCACAGACACGGATAACACGTAGAGAGCCATGCATCTCAGATTTAACATTGTTAAATGATCCCTTTAAAATCACCCAAGGCATGTACAGTGGTGATAGCGGACTTTGCCATGTAGCGGGTAAAAGATCAATTCGTTGCATTTACACCAATTTCAAGGTATCTTTAGCCATGACAAATTATAAAGAAAAATATTCTATAAAAATAGCTTTTAAAGTGTACCAATCTTTTAGTATGCAGTATATATTACCTATTTCTAGTAAGCTACCTGCAGGTCTCTATTTCATTAATGATACATGTGTACTAGGAAATATTGTTCATCAAATTAACATCAGTTTTGCCTTTTTATTTTTGTTACTCACTGTCAACAATCAAAGCTCCTGAAATAACTCGTAAAATTATTTCCATTGTCAATTTTAATTTCCTCTTTCTCAGAGGTTGGGATGATATGATCACAAAATGAATGAATGAACGACAAAGGAAATGAAATAATTAGATCATCTTTTATCATTGCTTATGCAGAAGGTCATGGACAAATCCCCCAAAGCTTGAATGTCTATTTGTGATCCAGTAATACATATGACTGGCCATTTAAAGAAAAAAATTCTGAGTAACTGTATGAACCGCATTGTAATTGAAACAAATTAATAAGATGGCAGTATAGTTCCAGAGTTATTCAAATGGGAATATATCATCATTCCTAGCAACCATTTTGTTGTCAGGTCTAGCCAATTGCCAGATGATCAGTTGTCAACAAGAAACAGATTTGGTTATGAATTCATTTATATTTTGCCTGAGTTTTTGTTTTGTTCATTCAAATGTCTTTAAGAAAATGCTGTTAAATCTCATGTTCCAATCTAGTGGAATCATACTAAAAAAAAACAATTAAAATAAATTGTGGAAATTTACATCCATTAGCTAACAACTAATATAGGATGTTTGCAAATCATTTCAAAACTTTATAGGCAGAAAAATAATCAACTGAGCAAATAACAAGTGAAGGCAAAGTATTCTTTCATCAAATGAAACTTTTTCTGATAGAGAAACAGACAATTCGACCTCCAAGGAATTTTTTTTTTAAATAGAGGTTCATGTTCATGTATATCAAATAGTACCTTTAAATGTTTGTTTGTTTTTCCATTCAGCATGTGTAGCGGGGCCTGTCTTGATGCCCAAACATATACAAGGCATTTACCGGCAGGTTGACCATGGCAGTCAAACCTTAATCAAGATCACTCGTTAATCAAACCAAATGGGCCAGGAGATGTAGGATGATATGACTTCGATAACAAACCATCCTGCATCGCAATTAAAGGAAAACACCATCCCCATCACTAGAGAAACACAGTGACGAAACTTGATATTCAAGAGAATAGTTAATATCAATGATTTTCCATATTTATACAGCACATAAGAATATGCCTCTGTTTGCTGTGAGAAGAAGAAGCAAAGTCTGAATATATATACACCAAAAACACTTCAATTTGGTGGGGACTTGCTTAAGGATCAAATCATGATCATTTTTCAAGATTATAAAGGCTGCATAATCAGCATGTTTTCTCCTAATATATAGCAAGGCCTATATAATCAACAATCTGCTTTTTACATCTCCAAAAACCTCCTTAGTACGACTAACAAGTGATGTCCTGAGAGTCTCGAGTCCTTAGTAGTTCCCAATCAGAACCAGTTTCATCCCTTTGAATCTTGTTGTTCCACCCACAGAGGTTTGCCAAGTTCAATCGTCCCTACCAATTCATCATCTACCGGTAGCAAGGGTGCACGAGCCTTACCCCATCACAATCCAGATGGTTTCCTCTCGTGACTTAATGGGGTAATTAATTGCGAGAAGTATGGCTAATACATGATGGGTGCACCAGAGACGGGTAGCAACCGCATTCCACTGCACTGACTATGCCAAGCCAAGGCGGGGAGTAAAGTCCGTAGGGATACCACTTTCTACGCAGCTGGTAGGCCGGGTAACCCATGAATAAAAAGCCACCGGGTGCAATATTCATTCAATAAAATCTGTAGATACCAAAGTCATGATAACTCTTTTCTAGATGGATATGCCAAATGAAGATAGAAGAGCAAGAACACACAAAGCCAAAATCATAAGACATTGCCTTATATCTTACTAGTCCATCGTTGATTTTTTTTTTAGTACATGATTGTTTGTTATAATTAAATAGCTCTATTGGAGCTTGGATCAGACCTGATAAGAAAAAAAAAAGAAAATTTTGTTGTAAATTATGAAATGATTCTTGATGGTGTCAAAATGACAAATTACATTGGCTTGCCTGATTCAAACTTTCCAATGGAGCCATGATCTAAAACATTATTAAGCTTCATATGAGGGCTCCCAAACTTCTAACTAGTACCTAACCTTTAACTGCTTTAACAAATCATCTTTCAGCACAATCTGGAAGTATTGTCAAAATTTCTCACCACAAAAACCATTGCGAAACAGCCCTGCGGCTTACAATATGTTAATACCATTAAATAAAAGTTGATGAATCTTACTTTTTTCCTGTCATTTTGATCTCTTTTGTGTGTCACCTATCTTTATAGCAACCTGAAACATATCAAACCTACACTATAAATAAATGTAAAATGTAAAATGTTAAAGTTTGTTTTGTGTGGGAGGTGTGTTTTCATGGCAGGACATTTTTTAAATAACGTAGCAACATAATTTTTAAAACTAAGTAAAGTAGAGTGTATTGTACAACTCCAAGTCCAAGTCTAATAAAAACATGAAAATAATTTATTCTTATTTTCTGAAAATGTAAAGATTCCTTAAATTACTAATCAAAGCATTAAGTGATTTTCCATCTGCTAGTAAAAAAATCCACCTCAAACATCCTTTGCTTCTTCATTTGGATGTTTCATACAGCCTGGAGCCATCCTGTCTGTTGGAGTAGCATATGACCAGGGATAACCTCGCTCCATAAAGCTCATCGTGGCTATGTATCATTGTGTGGTGTGTTTGTGTCGGCTATTGCACTCTCATCAAACCGGGCTTGATCACTTTGTGTCATCACTTTTTGCAGTTCTTGCAGTATTTTCTTTATGATTATATTTCTATCAAGTACATAGCTATGTGTTTTATGAAAGTACATGGATACCAAATGCACAAGTTTGAAACTAATCTAATAAGAAGTTTTTTTTTAAAGTGATAATGTTTTGAAGTTTTGAAGATCCCTAAAAAATAGGAAAATTTGTAATTTTCCTTTGCAAATGTACATTATTTCATTTCTTCTGATGGAAAATTGTCTCTTTTCTTTGGAGGAAAATAGAAATCAATGGAATCTTTAGAACATATCAAAAATGGAAAAATACCTCACCATTTGTGTAGGGATCTCACTTTTGTGCTTTTCCATCACAAATGTCTCTCTTTTCTACATTTAGTGGAATCAACTTGATAACAAAGCAGACATTGTCTATGAGACCAAGACAGTGCATCAGGCAGTATATCAACTCATATCATATCCCCTAGAACGCTACTTATGGTAAACCGATCAACAAAACCACACTACATTCATGACTGACCTGGGTAACCTTAAGCGGAAGAATAGTTGTTTTGTATTGGTGTTTCATATGTATTCAAATCCCATGTGCAACATAGGAAACATTCAATCATTTTGGACCTGCCATCTGAGCTGTTAGAATTTTGAAAATGCTATCATATCAATAAAAAGAGAGGGGAAGGCTTGGTTCTTGATTCATATTTTCCATAGTATTGTATTGGTTTCCATTAATTTACTTGAAACTTCAAAACCAATGACATAGCTTTGTATGAAGATGGTGTAGCACTTTTAATGATCCCTAAATAAGAACCTCGACTCAATGCTTAAATTCTGAAATGAAACTTTTGTCGGATTAATATTATTTTTTCCTCCTTAAAACAAATGTCCATGCAGTAAGAAATTTATTATGAAACCACTAGTATATCTTACTCAAATCCTGTGCATATATATATGGGCCCCAAGCCTGTTATTCATGGCCAAGGTTTTCTTTTTAACCAAAGTCTCAACTTTTCTCCCTCTATCATCTATTCTATCTATTCTAGCATCCATGGGTAAAGAGCATTCCATTTATTTCCATCCCTGTTCCCAATTCAATCAAACTCCAAAAACAACCTTGGTGTAACAAATGCAATTTGGCCAAGAACAACCGCTAGATGAATCACTCCCGAGTATATCAACTATACAGTAGCCATGACATTTGGTATTCTATTCTATTCCTTTCAATGTTTGACACTGATGGGAGAGGTGTGCTACCTGTGTAGTGTTAGCATCCATCATCATGGTCTGTACCAATCCGCTCTTGATGACCTTGGCAAAGACCTGGAACCCGTTTCACAAAGCCTTTTTTCAATGACAAATGACAAAATCAGTGACAAATCTGCTGATGACCAATCAGAAGCAGGTATTTCAGTAGCTTATAACAAAAACTGTCATTTGTCACTGATGACAAGTTTTGTGAAACACCCCCTGGACAAAAACAACCTGTTCATGGACTGGATGCAGGTGACTTGATCTAATCAGGGATACTGTTATGTCTCTGATCAGTTCATGGAACTGTTCAGTTAGCAGCTCAATGGAAGAGGTATCTGGTATGTAGAGGTGTACGTCATACAGTCATGGTCAAGTGGACACATCTCCGAACTAGTGTTGATCAACAGTTTTCAGTAGAGTCCCAGTCCTTGCACTTATGACCTTTGGCAATATTAAGGCCGCTATCTTCATTTGCTCCCTTTCAACCCAGGTGAAGAAAATGGGCATCTGCATGGTAGAGTGAAATTGGTTCTGAATCCATGACCTCACAGATACGAGGTCATACTGGTGTGTTGGCTCAGTCAGTAGAGCGTCCGCCTCACAACCGGGAGGTCGTGGGTTCGAACCCGGGCCGCGTCATACCAAAAGACGTTAAAAGACGGGAGTTGCTGCTACCTTGTTTGGCGTTCAACAATAAGGGATAGAGCAACGTCGAACTGGCGCTGCTCAGTGGCTGCCGGGTTCACGATCAATTGGGCAAAAAGAATTTCCATTTTCGGTTTAACACCGAAACATTTGGAGTGGACTTTAAAAGATTATTATTATTGTTCTACCTCTCAGCCATCGCAACTTCGCAATGCATATTCTTATTTCCTCACTAGCCAATCAGGTGTTGATTTAAGGGTCTTTTAGGGAAAGAACTTGATGAAAATGTTTTCGCATTGCGGGTACGGGGGTAGGGGTATGGACCAGAGTCTTCCAAATGCTTTAAACCATCATTTTTGACAGACATGGCGCATTATAAATGTTCACTATTATTATTATTATTAAGTACGTATGAACACTGGTCCTGTAGCAGAAAAATTGTTTTAAATATGAATAGCAATATGATGTACCTGTTGAATACCATGGAAGCTCTGGGTTTGGAACATGCCATCAACCTCTGGAAATACTCGATGATTCGGAAATAAAATTGTCTCAATTGAGTTGAATGATTTTCATATCAGACCGTTTTCTGTGAATTGCAATTTTTTGGTCACTCAGATGTAAGAAATTTTTCTTAGATAGATAGATCTTCATACTACCCTTCATATAATTCTGACCCTTTCCTTGCAGCTTATCTTGAAACTCTGCATTGCATCACACAGTTTACCTTTAAATGACTCAAGTTGACAGACTTGAGGAAGTCTTTTGTGTCTTATTGTGCGACAACTTGTCTGTAATTGCCCTTTATTGCAACAATACATCGAACAGTTGATCTTTTAAATGACATAAGTTGACTGACGTTTGGCACAACTGCTTTTGTGTCTTATTGGTGCCGCACTTCAAGTAAATGCCTTTTATAGCAATCGTTCACTTCCTTAATCATTTGATGTTCTTAAGAGATAATTGGATTTATGGAGGTCTAAACGGCCCACCCTTTGTTACATGTAGTCACTAGTCTATAGACTATAGTGTCAGCAGTGTCGGCAAGATTTATTGGTCGTATTCGTAAACATATTCTATTTTCTGTCTCAAATTTATGTTTTTTCAATTTTCACTCCTCCACGGTTGCTATAAAAGGCATTTACTTGTAAGTGCGGCACCAAAAAGACACAAAAGAAGTCAGTCGGTAATTTCACATTCTTTCCTTCTGTATTCAAAGTTATCCCCTCCTTCCAAATATAATGCCTTTTAGCCTGCTCTTCTCCTTGTATTTGACCTACTGTTTTCCTCCTTCTCTTGTTCCTCCTGTCTCTCGTTCCTTCTGCCAATCACCTTGCTCACTTCATTGACACTTAAAGCCGGTAAACATGTGTAAGCTTTATTACAATGCTTTAAATACTCATGAAATACTTTCCTACTGTTTAGAGTTGTTCATGGCACATGACATTTTTTTACCAACGCAGCCATATCATATTTGAGTTTCAAAAGAATTACAATATATATCTACTTCATGATTCAGAACATTCACAGGTGGCAAGTGTCATTTCCCCCCTGGCACTCCTATATATTGCCACTTATAAAAGGGGGAAAAAGTCATACTCTAACATGAAATTGTAACACTTTGATGAAAGTCACAGTTTAATAATTGTCCTCATTTTTGTGATAAGGGCAAAAAGTACAGATGAACTTGCTAGTAATAGCTCCTTCATTTTTATTTCAGCCCTCTTAGTCACAGCTCATTAGGTCTAACACGCAAACGGGACTGCCTCATGTCTCAAGCTTTCCTGACTAATAGCCCTGTCACACGATGGACAAAAGTCAAAACAAAACATGACCAAAGTGCGCTTTGTAGTCCCTCAACAAGCCCTAACAAGCCCACCCCCTCCCCCCCAATGCTGTCAGTACAAAATCGTGTTAGCATGTTCAAAAGATCAGAGCCTAAACAAACTTAAAACTGCTTAAGGGCCAACTTTATTGATAATTGACCGACATAGAGCCAGCAGTAACATGACATCACCACATTTTCTCATGATCTTGTTGATTATTGCTTGTTTGGGACCTGTTTGTCAGTGTGGCTGGGGTATTACGACTAGCCTCTGAACAGGTGCCAAGTACGTGTTACGTTGCAGAGGAAGGGCAACCCAAGTAGCCACTTAATAAGTTAAAATGACTATTTCTGTAGGGATTCAAGGTTACACGCTTCTAGGAAATGCTGGGGGATGTCGCAGAAGAACGAGTTGAACGAGATGACCAATCCGGGACCCTCGGCCATCAAGGAAATGGTGGGAATTGCCATCATGATAGAAGATTGAGATGACCAAGCTATGACCGACAGCCCTTCAGGAAATGCGAATGATTCTTCTGGAAACTCTGACTTTGATTTGTGTCTGTTAAGTGCTAGAAGGTCAGTAGTGCTGTTGAATGATAAAGAGTTAACATCCCTCTGGCTCTGAACAGATGATATGATATTACATGCATATACTGAGCTTTGAAGGTATCATAGCCTATTGTCTGCTGAGAACCAAAAGGGCATCAACTCTACATGTAAATCAAGATACATACATCAAGGCCCTTCTGGCTCCCATAGGTGAGCTTAGGAAATGAATACAATGAACACTCAAAGACTAATATTACTCACAAGGATATCAAAATATCTTAAGAAATATGTCAATATCCTCGACATCACAGGGAATATAGATATACATAGAAATGGTTGACTTAATGAACATTTATATATACACTTAACACACATATATAGTGGTCGACTTAATGAACAGTTAAATATACACTTAACACATATATATAGTTTTCAACATGCAATTCACATTATTAAGCAGTACATTTATGTGTATTTTGTTAACAGTGCAAACAGTGAGGCATAGCAATTTGTTAGAAATGACATGAAATATAAAGTGTTAGTTATAAGTTAATTACAACAGCCACTGGTTAATTGATTTGTTTGTTAGTAATAAATAATAAGTTAGGTGTTAATGAACAGATTAAACGACTTCTGGGAATACAGGTAATGCCTAATGACTAATAAACTCCATGCTTACACTGACCTACAGCTATTACGCAATATCTAGCAATTTTAAAGAGCATTCTACACCAGTTAATGCTTACAGGAACTGTCATAAAAGGTCATACACTTCCGTAATAATGATTTTATGTGTCTAATTTGGGGAGATATACGAGTAAAGGATTACAATTAGTGGACACTTGAAAGAGTTTTCCTGTGACACAGGCCCAGGAAAAACTGTAAAAAAGGGCAATCTAATAGGATTTAATTATTGTTAGGTTTTTCTTCATCTGTCTTCTTGCATTAA
Organism: Strongylocentrotus droebachiensis; assembly: GCA_035222895.1. Taxonomy (NCBI): domain Eukaryota; kingdom Metazoa; phylum Echinodermata; class Echinoidea; order Camarodonta; family Strongylocentrotidae; genus Strongylocentrotus; species Strongylocentrotus droebachiensis. The sequence continues at coordinate 308,173 of JAVYIG010000542.1, read as the reverse complement.
GTTCTACAAGATTCATGCAATAGTGTTCTGTTTCTCCAAATGTGCATGGATTATGTGAGTGAGTACAGAAGCTTATGCTACGTAAGCACCAATAAGGAAAGTATGCCTACTTTAGAGGGATTTGATGGCAATCATTAGTACTTTTGAATTTGCATGAATTTCTGCAACTACAACAAAAAACTCCCTAGCTTCATATTTTTAATCAATCTGCTCTGTGACTTCTCCTAATGCTAATGCATTATACTAAAGCTGTTATGCAAATAGTACTGCACATTTCATATAAGTATCTTTTTCTACTGCATTCCCTATTATAAAGCATGGGCCTTCTATACTCTAGAGTGCACAGAATTAACTTCAATATATTGTTAAATACTGTTGTTAATGCGATTTCTGCTACTTTGCTATTACTGCTACTGGCAATGCCACCATATATGCTTATGACTTGTGCATTTGACTTATCTCTTTGCTCACAAACATTTATTCCCCCCCCCCCCCCAATATAAAATATGCAGATACATTTACCCTAGTTAAGATAAGTACAAGTATTAAACGGTTCGACAGACATCCAACATACAGGACATTTTACTTTACTCCCAATTCTTGATTGAAAAAGGCACAAAGATTGACAACACCGATGATACCACACGTCCAACAAAAAGGTACCCTTATACCCAATTTTTATTAAATGGGGTGCAAGGATTTATAAATGAATAAATTAAAACTTACTACGAAGGCCCAATCCTCTCCAGCACTTTCTCTGAGTGCCATGGAACCGCTGCCCGAGATCTTCACGAGTAGGGGAGAAGTAAGCGGTGGAAAGCAATGGTATGCACAAATGGCCAAAGGTTAATTCAGATCAAGATAAATATATATTGAAATCAAGCTTCGGTGAAAGAAAATAAAAAGGCAATAAAATATGGTTAATGTATGCAAATGAAGAAATAAAAGCAAATTAAAACAATGGAGAGCTTTTTAATAGAAATTATATTTTACAAAACTACTTTAATTTCAATTATGATTTGAATTTGGTATTACTCCAGTATAGATTAAATTCTCTACTAGTTGTTTTCAGAGCTTGTCAATTTGAAATGCACAGTGATGGACTAACAAATGTTTATTATTAAAATTTTATGTGACTAGTAATGTGCAATTTTTCAAAATGTGCATTGTATAAATAAATAAATGATACTTAATTAGCACTTTCTCTCTCCACTATCACATGATTTAAGCAGTGCAGTGTAGGATCTTTCTATCAAATGTGTTACATTCAAATTGCTCTGTGGTAATTGCTAGCTTTTGATCACTATAAATTTTCACTGCATAAAACTTTGAAAATAAACATGCATGATTAAATAGTAATGATAAATAGCTGCACCACTCATAATAAATAATATTTGCATGATTCATGCAAGAGCAAAGCATGTAATAAATAATACTGCAATCATTCTTGCACAGGATGCATTTCATATTTCTATAGCTTTTTCCTCAAAGAAAGATGTCTATTCAAGTATGCTCTGCAATATTTAATACCCTTTTTGACTAAAAAACTAATTCAAAGCCATATAAATATGTATTTCCTTCTTAATTAATTACCAAAGTATTAAAGTTATCCGCTAAGATGTACAAAGTTATAAATGGAACTATGAATGAATTGTAGTCTAAGAGAAAATCTGGTTAAGCAGTTAAGTGGCCTCCCAATTGGTATGAAGGGTAAATTCTAACAGTAAATTCTAACTATACTATTTGAAGGAAAGTGGGAAGGGTGTATGAAAGTGTTTAAATAACAGTCAAGGAGATTAATTAAGGATGTGTATATTTTGAAAATCACCGAAATTTAGTAGGGCACTTATTGAAAATACATTGAGATTCTAATTTAAAACTAAACTATGGCAGTGGAACAGAAAGGAGAATGGAATATAGTTCAGATTCGATGAAGTATATTTCAATGCCTATCTTATACTTTCATGTGGGGGGGGGGGGTGGGAATGAAAATAATTTGTCAGGATCTCTTTTCTCAAGTCATTGCATCATGTGATACTAATTAATAATGACAAACAAATCTCATTACTAACAGATTACAACTTGTTGCCCTTGGCAATAACCTCTTCCATTATTTCCTCTGATTACATAAAAGTTCAAGTTGTACCTCTATTCTACTAAAAGTAAGCAATATTTGAATTAGTGCTGTAACATCACGGATATCTCCAATTCCGTTTAACCACCAGTCAAAACCGGACGGTTTTCGGTTAAATGATTTTAAAAAAAAAAAAAAAAAAAAAAAAAAAAATCGTTTTTTTTTTTTAATGCCGACTCTGTCGGCAGCAAGCCATGTCCGTGTGAAAAAGCGGGAAGGACTTTCAGGTGCAGTTGAAGGGGCCGATTTGGGCTTGTGAACTTGTCACAAACAATAGTAACAATGTCGTTTTTAGAAGAATGTGTAAGATCATTAATGTAAATTAAAAACAGTAGAGGACCTATGATAGTACCTTGTGATAGTACCTTGTAAAAATTGGATGAATTATTATTATAAACTACATATTGAGATCTATTACAAAGATTACTTTCAAACCAAGATGACAGACAAATTGGAGTGTTGTGTTAGTTTCGGAGTGGTGAGTCAACACACAGGCATAGTGCCAGGTGGAGGGGCATAAATCGAAACTTTAAAAAAAAAAAAAAAAAAAAATTAAAAAAAAAAAAAAATTATTAAAAAAAAAAAAAAAAAAAAAAAAAAACGGGAAAACAAAACCGTCCAATTGAAAACGGAATCCGCCATGGGCGGTCGGATACCGGACGGTTAAACTTTTGACTACAGCACTAATTTGAATTACATGAATACCATATCTAAATATATCTTGCAAACATATTCTGCTTTCATAAAATTCTTCTTTTTTATCATGCATATTGGAATTATGACAAAACTCCTTGCTTGCACAGGAGTGTTTAATACATAGGCTAGTAAACTTACTTCACCGATTGGGCAATGTTCTTCTGCCGAGTCTGCACTGTTAGTGATAATAATCTGTTGGATATCCCCCTAGAAAAAACAATAACACAAGTACAGAAAGATGTTAATGACTAGATTATATTGCTCATCACATAGCATTATAATTTTTATTTTTAAATAGCAAACGGACCAATAAAGTTGGCTTCACTCAATGTTTAAGTGATATGATGAAGTTGATCATACTTACTTTTAATTGGTTGCTTACAAACAAACTTTAATGCTTTCTTAAGTTTATCTACAAACAATAACAGTTTGGCCAATAAAATGAAATATGCTATGGCTCAATCTAAAAATATTGTTGTGTAAAAAGTAAAAAGCCAAGAAAACATATTTTGGTCCAGTTTTTCATTTGCCAATTTTATGGTGCATAGATATAAACATAAAAAGAATATGGATGATCCATTAACTATGAATCTTAACAATACAGATGACTTACATATTGAAGTGTGCCGTGTAGATAAAGTCAAATAAAGGTTCAAAACTAAGATATATTTTTATTTAACAAAATGTTAACTACTAGTAGAGGTATTGTGGTCTAGTGGATAAGTCGACTGCAGGTCACAAGGTACAGGGGTCGAGTCCCGCCGCAGCACTAACGTTCTTAATTACTTACCCGATATTGCACTCGTTCTCCCACTGTTCCTAGATGTCCAATGAAAAGGGGAGCCATCTGTGGTATCCTGATGTGCCATCCTGGATTTTTATCGAAAAATTGCATACCAAGTTCCTGACAGTCCAAAAACAGGGTAACCTGGTTGTCCCTTATACTCAACGCCAGTTGCGTCCAATGGTTCGTGAAGGAAGGCACGAGGAAGGCTGCTACCTCTGTCGACTCACTGGTATAGTCTATGTTAGTAAGTATGAGACTTATCCTCATCTGCTCTATAGAGGTGCTGGTGATGTTTACGCTGAGGATGATGGTCTGGTGGTAGGGGTCTGTCACACCAAAGACCGTACCCCTGCTACCGCTGTAGGGGCGCAGCAGCATCAGGATGGAGAATTCAGGGAAGTTGGCAGAGAAGTCTGTGGGCAGGATGATCTCAGCATGCCGGCCTGCGTTGGAGTCTCCTTCAAATTTGAATGCAGCGCCAGTCAGACCCTCTGTGAAAGTCACTCCATTAGGGAGGGGATGGCCAATGACTTGGAGTACATCTTGTGTAATTACATCTGAAAGATAGAAGGAAAAATGATGGTTAAGGTAAAAGTAGCAAGAATTTTGAAGGAAGAACAATTATTTTAAAAGCAATATTTTTCACCCCTGTGCAGTGTGTTAGAAGAATTTATTCCAGTTCATTAACTCTGGAATCAGATGACCTGATATATAATATTACCATTTTAATGACAACATATGAAAAAACTTAGCAGTAGCTTAATGAGTGTACTAAACTCACATTAATTCCTTTTCTCCTGCGGAATATATCGCTTTACTTCTTTCTTCATTCTCCATTATAAAAAAATAGTACAAATCTTTTGAATGATGACATGTTCTTGCTTCTTTCTCTGATCATCATCATCAATTCCGACATTCCAAAGTCTGACCCATACACGTAAGGTCAAAGGTCGTGTCCAGTCTGTGTCTATAAAAGTCCATCCATTATCCCTTCTGACATTTTAATCATCCACAACAAACATATCACAGCCACAACTTGACAGTATCAATGGACCAAGCATCACCACAGTGCGAGATATCGGTCCCTTTGGGTCATTTTTTGTAAGATCCTGTTCACATTTGAAACTTATCTTAGCCACCCTGTGACAGTATGTTGGACCAGGGAGATGATTTCCCTGGTTGGACCACACATCAGTAATAGTGTAGAGATATTAAGTCCTTTCCTCAATTTCATTCATACTAGTAAATTAGTCTGACAGGGACCTTTAAAACATCTGTAAATGCTCAGATAATACTATTAATCTTGATTCTAATCTACATTTTTTAACATTGGTAAGGAGATTACTTAAAAGAGGATTAAACTCGCATATTTGACATTACAAGCTTATCTCTTTATCCCTTTCATGCTTGATAACACGACAACACGCAAATCTTGTACACATGAAGCCAGAATAATTCCCCCAATCTTACTGCAATAACATGGAGAGTCCGAACAGGGCTTCACAACCACTAAGCCTTCCTCCTTCTCAATCAAACAGTCACTGACTCCCTGACCTGAGTTGACACTAAATACTATGGCCTGAGGTGAAAGGTCGTTCAGATACAGGCCTTCTAGGAATGGAGATGGTGTTGGTTTGTTGATGGAATTAAAGAGCTAAGATTTCCTCCTAATCCTCTAGAGGCCCAAGTTCAGACATTTGCTTGAAACCTGAGCCAAAGGGGTCATTACTGGTCTTGAAAGTCATGTATAAGCTCTTCAATCATTTGTGATTACAATTTTCAAATTTAAAAAATGCCTGACTTGTATCTTATTCTCCTTCAGAGAAGTATGTTGCCTTTAAATTCTCTGTCCAATGCCTCTAGCCTTTACACTGATGTAGGTAATTTCAATCACATTTTTTTCATACTGCCCACCTATTACCAGTACTGTTTTAGAAAGATAGAAACATTCTTCAATTCTAAATATATGTAAATTTTTCTCAAATTACCTCTTCATGATACAGTTTTTACCTTTATCTATGGGTAAAAATCTCATAATATATCTCACAAAATGTATGATGAATTGGAACAATAGAGAAGCCATCTATTGGGAGCCAGAGGTGCATCAAATAATATAAATTACCTCATAATTAGCACCCTTTAGGTGATCAACAGATTAAAGGCACTCCTTATGAGAGCCACCTCGATACCATACACTATCTAGGCAAGATATCAACATACTGGGCAAGCAGTGAATGGTTCAGTGACCTTTTGGTGACCTCTGCTGCTGGGTGAGATGAGGGTCAATGAATTAACCACATCACTGATATGACAATCTCATTCATAGTCTGGTTAATTAATTTGACCTGGCTCTACCATGGAGTAGGCAGCAGTGTTTCCGAAAAATGGACTGAAGTCTGAAGGGTTTGACATGTTATGGCAGATGCGGTGATGGTACTTTTAGATAGGGTTACCAATGCTTTATCCATTATCCTCCCCCTTCTTCCCTGTGTGAAATATTTATGGACAAATAATATACATTGATAATATTGATATGACTATTCATTTGAACCTCTTTTTATTCTTATTTTGTCATCATGTGTACATTGATGATAATCCAAAATTGTAAATTTGATTCTCCTTTTGTAATTGCATATTAATAACGTGTATACATGATTGATTTTCTAATTCTCATTTGTACCGTAACCTGTTTTGATTCTTCGTTTGCAATTCCATATATATTGATGATAATCCAACACTGTGGATTCTGTTCCAATAAGTTGATTTGATTTGATATGATTTTTACACAAACACAAAATTGCATCTAGGAAGGGGGGGGGGGGGAATGATCTGATGTTTTAATGTCATTTTTACCCTGCTGCATGATGATTATCCTCATCCGCAACAGGAAAAGCTAGTGGCTTGCACAATGAAGGGCAAAATTTTCAAGAGGAAAAAAAAGACGATGAAACCCTGTTCATTGAAAAGTTACAAAAAAGAAACAAAATTAATCAAAACCTTTTCACTGTAATAACTGGGTCATGACCATGTTCCTATTGAAGGATAAACTGATAGTATCTAAAACGGGAGACATTTTACTTTGCATGATTTCATAATATTCATTTCAATATACGCAGAATTTATACACATGCATGGGATTACCTACCAATGGTATGAAATTGAGGGGATTATCTACCCATTTACACACTAAGCTAGCTAAGTTTGATCAAAAGGGGGGTTAATCTGCACCCCTATGGTGACACGGAGCATGATATCCGAGCTAAGTTAGATAGAAAAGGGGGTTAATCCGCACCCCTTTGGTGAAACATCAGTCAGATATCCTGGCACCAGCCACAGGTAAGCCTAAGGTCTGCCATCCCATTATGGTCATTAATCCCCATGGATCCGAAGAGATTAAGGACAGATTAAAGACAGGAAAGGTCAAATGCGAAGAAAAAATGAAGAAGCTCTGTGTACAAAGCAATCCCATAGTGTGATGTATGGAGTTGAATGCTGATCTACTATTTGAACAGATATTTTGTTTGTACCCCTTCTGAAAGCTAGATATTGTTGTGACTGTGTAGATGGTCATTTATCAAATATGAAATTCCTTTGCAATCTTTACAGAGATAAATCAAACTTTTGAAAATGTATATAGGAGCCATTAGATCTAACCTTCAGATAAAATTCAGCAAAATCTAGTATTCATTTATGAATCAAAGAAAATTGACAGGAGGAGAAAAAGGATTATACAAGCAGGAGATTAGGTAAGGCAGGTTTACTTATCAATCATGATACGGAGAACGATTTTGCCAGGAGGTATACTTTGCAGAGAAACAACTTGAATATCAGCGAGTCACCATCGACCAAATAAATTTCTAAACAAATATATAAAGTACATTTAGGTTTTTCATACAAGTACAGTTTCCAGCCCTGTACAACTACAACCAACCAAATACATCCTACACAACAGAAGAACAAAGCTTGAAAAATGTGCAACTTGCACTGAAACCAGACATGATATCATACTCTCTGGCAATAAGAGTTTATGCTCACACAGATATATAATTTCAGTCACTTTCACATGGCAGGTCTTTGAAGCCACTTGCAATTTAGACGGAGAGATAACTCACAAATATTCTCTTCATTCACCTTGAGGTCAGGATGGGTCGCATCCTGCTGATCAACAATATCTATTCTCTACTATTTGTCCTTCCTCAGACTACGCTATCGCCTACCAAATCTTCTACATTACAACTTGTCACTGATCAACAAGGGACCACTCTAACACCGGTTTACAGCTCACATAATCTTGAGCAAATATACACATGTACTTTACAAATGTTGAAATAAACACTTCACTTCTCTCTGTGCAAAGTAATAAATGCTCATTGAAATGTAATTACACGGAGATAAGGCTGGAACCTCAAACACGGAGAGCCAAGTGTCATATTTGGGCACCGGATCACCCGCTGACCTTTTACTACTTACAATCTTCAGACTGTCTGACAAATTTCCCTCCACAAACTAAAATTGGTTTGGAGAAGGTGGGGGTTGGAGTTTGGACAGTCATAACAACTGCATTACTACCAAGAATCTTTGGTTCGTAGCACTAAACTTGCAATTAAAGGTGCACTTTACTTAGGTTTTACTTTAAATTTTATAAGGATATCATATATCATATTAAAATTGTTGACCACACCTTTTAGTTCCTAAAGTTATTACCTTTCAATAATATCAAAGCAAATAGCCAAACTATATATTTATGCTGTTTTGCATGTAAGTGTAGACATGATAATATTCCTTTCATGTAGTTATTTGCCTCCGAAATACTGTATCTACTCATAACCGAAGTCTGAGATAATTCACTGGTAATAACTCTGACTTTGAGGCATTTCAGTTTTTCACTTTGGTTTAGAAAGCTTTGATAATATAAATAACAGAAATCATACTAAAGCAAGTAGACAGAAATATACAAGTTAGGCCAACGATGGACCAATAAAATAATTAATCAAATCCCAAAAGTGGATTACTGGCATCCCTTGGCACTAAGAGAGTGGGCAGAAAAAAAGTAGGCCTATATTTGGCCGAGACCTCCTTGGTCTCAAAAGAAATGTAATAAACCTGTTGCTATTTGTTCACCCTGTTAAAGTTAACAAGTTTCATTTTTCTGATTGATCTAAGGTTAATAGAACCTATTTGACATTGACAACAGGGAATTACAAAGAGCATGTTTACAATACTTCAGATTTTATCAGTGATTTCAGCATTTGGGAGGGGAAATCTTAAAAATTTTGTTACGTTAAGTGACTTGTAGGTTAAAGCACAAAATGTTGCCCCCAAAAAAGAAAAGGTATGTTAATATTTTTATGGCATTTCTATTACCAGTACCCATATAATAATGACAATCCTTGAAATCAAGACTAAGAAAAGTTGTACAAAAAAAATGATGGTAACATTGATTTATAATCTTCCATTTTTTTCCCCCTGACATGCTAACCCTCTTTAAAATCGTATATATTGTGCCGTCATTGATACCACTTTGGTCCATTTTGATATGTTTACTTCTGGAATCAGCTTTCTTGTGTTCATAATCTAGATATCACTCAATACATCTAGTTATAATGAACCGCCCATTCATCTGAGTAGGAAGATGAAAATGGAGTAGTCCAAAGCGAAAGAAGGCAGCCGTCATTATTAAATTAACCCTATAACCAACCCCTGATCCACAAATGTCACAAACTAACACCAACTTACCGCTGCTGAGCGTTTAAAGGCGGGACAACACACGAGACAAATGAGGCTGGCTGCCTGGAAGAATTGACTCAAGTTAGCTTGTTGTTTTATTTACTTTGTAAATTGTGATAGTGAGTTTGATTGCTTTGGCAGATTAAGTGATCATGATTTACATTGTAAAATTAAGTTTTGAATTGTAATGAATATGGAAGTATCGGGGTCACTAATGGAAAGTACATGTCTGGATATACATGTACTTTCAGACCAAATCAAAGCCTTCACAAATTTTGCATGCTTTTCAGATTTGAAAAAAAGTTTCTTCTTGCCACCCGAAAGGATTGAAATTACAACATTCGATTTGTGCCTTTCATGAAAGTTTAATGTGGAGCAGATGACTGTCATCACCTGAAAACATTCTGTATCTGGTGATCAAATCAGAAACTAGTGGGGGGAGATAAAAGACTGAGGACAAAATATCAGTACAGAAAGAGAAATACTATTCAATGGAGACAGACAAAAAAGATTGAAACTACTATCATACAAAAATGAGGGAGAAAATAGAGGGAAAGGGTAGAGAGAGAGAGAGAGAGAGAGAGAGAAGAAAAAGGCAGAAGAGAGAGAGAGAGAGAGAAAGAGAGAGAATTATGTGTCAAAGGTTTAAAAGTGATGGATCAAAGAAACCAGAAATATTTAAAAGTATGAAGAAACTGAAAAATCAATGAGAAGACAGAATATTGTAATATGAACGGGAGACAGGAAACTCTTCATAACAGATTATGCAGCATGAAACAACATCTCATCTCATCTTTAGGAAGATTCAACCTTCTGTTTTATATCATATTTCCTCTTCATCCTGCTATCTGTCTTTACTGATGATTAATTTATCCATAATGCAAGCATCCGTCAAATCATTAATGTTGTCACGACAAAGATGTCCTGCCAAACTGATCATCGTTTGAGAGCCAGAAGGCCATTAACCCTGTCATAGAGGACATGAATGAATGCTCTTTTAGCTGTGGGTAAAGGATATGTCATCATCTTTGTCCACCTAAATCATTGAATCCACATAGAAACTGTCATCCCTTTCAAGGCTTCCTTTCTTTTCAGAGGTAAACATCCCCCAACATGATACAATAATCAATATATCACTGACTATCCTAAATAAAATCTCAATTCCCAATCACCACTCCCAATTTCAAGCTGTAATCCCCAGCAACAATGGGAAAGATTACAGAAACCTGTCCAGCGCCCTGATTTATATCTACAATCCGCTCCCATCAATCGTCATTTGTAATTTTTGCCCCCATATTATTCTCTGCCCACCGAAATAGTTTCTTACACCCACTTGAGCGCCTTTCAGATGAGATCAGGGAATTATTGCCTCCAGACATATCCTCAATACACCTCCGTGGTTGTAAAATAGAGATTAGCCGACTTTTAGAATGTCTTGCTTTAATCTTACAAGAAGTTACTTTTACCAAACAAATCCAAACAAATTTCAGCACAAAGATCCTTCTTTAGAACCTCTGAGTTAGTACAAGATAGATTACTGTATCTGAACATCCCACCTAATAAGCGTGCTATTCATACTTCTGTTAAGCGTAAGGTGAAAAGTTCTCTGCACTCTCCTCAGCAAATATACCAAGTTATTCAAATATACTTCAACAAGATGTGGAAAGCAGTGACATTTAATCATTCCGACTTTTTAGGATCTGCCAAGTGCCAACATTCATGTCAAGAACTCAATTGGGATGAAATGGATTACATGATAAATTCCATCAAACGCAAATAACTTGAAATGCAAGTATGAAAATTAGGTTACTTCACACAAAAAATTCATGCACAATATTTTTCTTTTTTATTGACACTTGTTCGTAACTTGTTTGTATCTCTTGATACAGCATGTTTCATTTTTAGATTGTTACATATTTGTATTTAGGAGTTCTCTGTGAACTATGAAAACAATATCCCTACTTTCGTCATTTCTATTGCACTATCAACAAATCCTCTCACAATTTGCATGGTATCAAATTTTTCATGGATGTTATTAAAGATTATACATGGTTAAAGCTATTAATCTGTGAACTTGTGTCTCAGGTAATACCCAACAGACTAGCAAATTGATGGCTACTGCACTGCCCTGCATTTATAAAGGAAGAACCTGGTATAAAACCTCATTTGTTTGGAACTTCCAAGATTAACTTCCTAGGCCTTTTTTCTTACCAGTCATAGCTATTCTATTCAGAGAATTCTAAATCTTAAGAGGTGGCCTTCTTGTTTTGATGATTTTATCTGAACATCAAAGTTAGATGAACTTCTCCGTTCATCCTGCAAGGACGTTTTCTTGTCTCTATGAAACCAAGCTTGTGTGTGGTCTATATGCTTATTTACATTTTGCCATGATATTACTATCCTGTATTTACACTACATGACAGCTACAATATACACACCAAGGTCCGCTGATGGGGACGGGGTGTCAGTCTCCACTGAAGACGAAGAAACAAAGAGGATCATGGGATGCCTCAAGGTGATACAAACAATCACCAACCAAAATATCACTTCACTGTTGGTATCATGATGATAGGAAGTAATGTAAACATGGAAAGTATAGGGATGATGTCATTCGTCATAGGGGGTCATCATATCTCAAACTGTCTTCGTGTATGTAAAAACATGAAGAGCCCTATTTCAGATTTCCGCAGAACAATGCAACTTCTAAGGGGTATACACAATGAACTCTTTTGAAGGAGGTTGACTGAGATTGGAAATTTGTAGGATTTGTGTCTTAGCCTTCTTAAAAATTTGAAAGTGGGGGAGGGGGGGGCAAAGACTCACATTTCCAGGTCCCATAGATCCCTGGTATCTGTTAGTGTATAAGCTCTTAACCCTACAAATTTTCAAATGAATTTCATAGAATTTCAATGACTTTCCCAAGATTTTGAATGTATATTGAATATATACTCTCTTTTTTGCCAGTTTGAAGTCTGGAAGGTTAGGATTTTGCATACCCCTATAGGAAGAAAAAAAAAGAACAAGAACTCCTACACCAGCTGCCAGACGGAAGCAGATTTCAATCAGATATGAGATCAGAAAGGTATTAATATTCCATCATCAATGCAATAAAACAAACTCCCCCAGGACATCAGGTTACCGGTAGTTGCTTTTTGGAGCACGCTGAAAACTGATGACTTCCGATTCCTAAACCTAACATCAAACCATCCGTGAAATTAGCCACCATTTCAACACCCCATCAACGACCGCAAAAACAAATATTCTTCCATGCATTTAAAAACAACCATTGATCTAAATGGCTATGGTATAGCACCTTATAAAACCATCATTAATACAATTCTGTGAGTTTTGTACTAATTTGTTAGTCCCAGCATGACCTATTTTAAGAGCGTTCAAAGCACTGCCGGGCAGGATTGAACTCTGTCATGGTTGGAATTCCTGAAAATAGAAGATGAATGTGTAGTTCTTGAAAGGGTTTAATATTGCATTAAATTGATCGTTCATGGTGTGGTGAATCTATTGAGGGGTGTTCAGACACCTATTCGGGTGCCGCAGGTTGCCCCCTTCATGAACCCAGCAGATATTGAGAATCCATTCATACTCTATTTCATCCCCATAGCACATTCTCTCACAATGGACCAGACTTCCCATAAAGTCACCATGTTGAAGGTGATCATGTCTTCAGATGATGATTTACTTACATATTTTACTAATAATGTCAAAGAATGCAAATTAATGTTATCTGCAAAATTAATTTTGCTTTAAATGTATGATAGCTGAGAAATAAGCCAAGCCAATTACACCTCTTGACTTGAGCCTGAGCAGTAGAGAGCATTCATCTACCGGTAGACTAGACTAGAGTCCAGGAGGTTCTCTCATATTGGTCTTGGTATAGGTTGCCAATCTATCATCCTGAACCTCACTCACCACTGCATACCAGCTAAGCCAGGCTTGGGTCCAGTCTATATAACACCCATACTGATACAGACTTAAAGTGGTTATTACACACCATCTAAACCCCTTAACACTTGGAGGGATGCTTGAATCCCAGTGGATTTATTCACTTTATCTTCATTCATGAATAACAACAAATAACAAATTGTTAGGTACGAGCTAGGAGATTATTTGCAGCTCTGGCTCTGAGCAGATGGGGAATTACAGTGAATCAGTTGTTTTTTTAACACCCCAATAAATTAAATAGTAAAGAGTGTGTTCTGTAAGACTCCAGATATAGATTTGAGATGGTATGTGTTTAGACCAACGAGAGGATTAACTCATATTCAGTTTAACTGTTTATTAATAATAAACACACAGAGTTAATTAACACCCTACTGGCTCCGAAAGATGATAAGAGATAACAATATGGAATAACTTGGTGTTATCTTTTTTTTCTTCATCAGATTCCTTTCTATTTACTGCACTTCAACCAAGGAAGGTGCTTGTGGCAATCCCAACTATCCTGCTTCGTGCCCCGTATCACAGCTATGAAACGTAAGATATTTGTGATAGGCTCTGCGGGAGGATGCACTTCTTCCTTTAAAGTCAGTCCAGATGTGATATACCTTCCACGTATAACTCTGCTTCTCCAGCTTGGTAGCCGGCTAACATTACACCCCTCCACTCCTGGACGAATCCACTCCACGTCCAACACTGACATATGGCAACCATTTCCACCATAATATTATTCCTAAAGTAATTTTAGAAGGGGTATGCTATGAGTATGAGTGGGAAATGCTTTTTTTTTCAGTGATGATATATACAAATTTTGTTTGCTTTAGTATCAAGGTGGGCGCATGTACAAGTGGGATTATGATTGGGTTGATAAGGTCATGTGATCATATTTTTGATCAATCATACAAGGGCATGAAAGATTTATAGTGAACATTCAACATGCCCCCAGAAAAATAAAGAAATGTTTTACCAATATCGTTACAAAGATGTCTCTTTTAACTATAGTAGTGCTTTTGTGAAGTAGAACTAAATTAAAAATGGAAAACCAGTCCATTTGGGTCAGATTCTGTACCTAACATATTGCTATCTTTATGGGATATATAATACAATCATAGCCGACCGACATCAATATGATCTGCAAGTACAGATATACATGTATCGTCTGCTGAAGGTCAGGATGCTAACTCTGTATTAACCAATGAGTGAATGCCCTTCTTGCCCTCAATCAACAGAAATATTTCTGCCAATCACAATATCTAGATATAACAATATAACCTACAAGAACATGTGACAATGAATCTATGCAAATCTATCTCGGTATCTGCATTGTATTGTGTGTATGTGTCACAATCCTGTACATTCACATAATTTGGAATTTATACAATTTATCATTTGCACAAGTACAGAAGCACTCTTTGAAAGAACGTCTTTTTTATCTATTACATGTACATGTATTTTGCCCTATTTCTACCTGACCTTGTAAAACTATAATAATAGCTGCACGCTTCTCTTGAGTCATTCATAAGCATACCATCACCATCACATCCAATTAGAAATAATTGTCGCAGCCAGATGTGAAAAGATCTGGCCAGGGCTCAAACTACCGTATCTTCATACAAGACCAGGGTTGGATTACAATGAGGAAATATCATTAAGGACTCATTATTCACAGTCTAGACAAATACCAGGGAGTGATGATGGCCAAAACTACTGCAGAAGGTCGTAAAATTAAAAACTTATTGCTTTGATCTATTAAAGTAAGTCTAATAATTGAGTGATAGGCCCAAATCTGTAACCCCCCCCCCCCCCCCCACCAAGAAAGAAAAAATGATAATAATAATAATCAATAGCCAGGAGTCAATCTTGTAATGTAAGACAATTATAATATTATGATATATTAAGAGACAATGACCTGGGAGATTTAATGCATAAGTACTCTAAAACCAAATAATCGCCTTTATACAATCCAAACTTGATTATTCAGCCTAAATTACCCACAGTCCCCCCCCCCCCCCCCCCCCAACCAGGGATCAACCTTGTATGACAATTATAATATTATTCTATAGGAGGAAATGTATACTACACAAATCCCACCATACATAATGAGACAGTCCTACCGCAGAAGGACTCCAAATTCAAACTACATGCTATAGGCAAATTAGGCAATCAACAATAGTTATATAATTATCCCAAATTGCTACCCCCCCCCCCTCCCACACACACACACACACACACACACAAGGACGAGGGCTAAGCCTTGCATGATATTAGAATGGTATTCCATATGAAGAGGAAATGTTTGTGAAAATTGTCATCAACAGACTGGACCCATCCTTGAATGTGGTTTTGGCATGCCCTACTTCAGGATAACTCATTGATTGAGAGTCAGACAGACACTCAATTCAATCAATTTCCATATTTAGATTAATTAATGTATGCACTGTAAGATTTGATATAAAATATTAATTAAGATGAATCGATCATTACCGGTACATCAACCTGTTCATGTCCTCGGTTCAACATATGCCCATCCTCTACTAGCTATCAATGACAGACATTTGAGATCATTGGGCAATTAAAGAAGACCACCCTTGGGAATTTCTAATGATCTTCAAGAAACAGAACGCTAATCGAGAAAAGCTCAACAACACAACAGCCACCATTTACATCATGTGCCCTTTCGTTCCTGAGTTTGAAGTGCTGCAATTACTTAGGGCGCGTTCATGCTTGATTTTGAAGGTAGAATGAGCGATCTGAAACGCTCATCGTAAACGCTCATCGTGATCGCAGTTCCACGGTGTAGCTGTTCATGCTTACTTCTCTGGCTCATCCAGGCAATTCTCCTTGTGTGGCATTGTGTGACCTTCACTGTGCATGCTACGTAGACCCACTAGAGGTCAGTGCGTTGACCCCATTTAAACGCGTTTACAATTGTAAACGCATCTTTTTGTGAGTTTACGATCGGCGTTCGTGATCGCCGTTTTTCGGTGATTCTACAAAAGTGAGCATGAACGCAAGCGTGTTTTAAACTAAACACGTAACAGATGCCTGATTCTGGCCGTCAAAATCAAGCATGAACGCGGCCTTATAAGCACCACTTAATAGAGTCAAATGAAAGCATCTTCAACCAAGCCCATTCAATGTGAAAGAGTGACAAGGACCACAGTTCAGATAGGTCCAAATGCCTCTTCATTTTGTAAGAGTTAAATTACCCTCTTCCTAAAAGATTCCCGCCTACCACTCTAAAATTGACAAATGGATGAATACAGTTTAAAGTGTAGCCACAACTAGTGATAGGAATAATAGCTCAAAGTGAGACCTGTTGACAGGTACGTACAATCCTTTTAAAAACCATTAATTTAGATTGTTCTTTTCATTTAGAGTGGTTTAATAGTTAGAATAAACCCAGAGTATGAATAAGAATAGAGTTGTATAGAGTACCGAAGCTGTGACGTCATAAAAATCTATTTTTAGAATTTCTCAATTTTTTCTTCATATTCCGAAAGAACACCAAAAATAATGTCCAAATGTCGAAAACCAATTGAATATGTTAAATATCGGCTGAGATATGACCATCTGAATAAATATACTCCCCATAGGAACTCAGTGTTATATGCTCTGGCTCCTAATGGTTAGGAGCCAGAGCATATAACACTGAGCTCCCATAGGACATATATTCATTCAGATGGTCATATCTCAGCCAATACTTAACATATTCAATTGGTTTTCGACATTTGGACATTATTTTTGGTGTTCTTTCGGAATATGAAGAAAAAATTGAGAAATTCTAAAAATAGATTTTTGATGACGTCACACTTCTCCACTCTATTACAATCAAAGCTTGATCACACCAAGTCTTTTTACAGGAAGAAATAAAGGAAAAAAATGACACCATTTGTCTAAAAAATGTAGCCAGGCATGTAGGTCCTAAATTAGTTGTTAATCTAAGAAGAACAAATGCAATTCTTGATGTTAATACACGCAGCATAAAAAGAGAGAAAAATACATGAATTGGGTGGAGGATTGACTGCCTAGCTATGATCTAGGCAGCATGTGTAGCATTATTCTCAGCCTTTTCACACACAGCTAAAATTCATTGTATCTAGAGATGATTAGTATAAACGTGTTTAACTCAACAGTTTTAAACATGTTTATAGAAAACTTTCCCTGTGTGAACATCGTTTATACGATGTTGGGATAGATACGAAGTCGCGATTCATACGCCCCTAAGCAGGCTGCAGATACGAAGTTCGTATCTAGTGAGCTTGACATTTTGTGTGTGAAAGGTTATTCGTGTTTAAACGTGTTTCAGACGTGTTTAAACTGGATGGCGCATGCGCTTTGATTGATATGACATGACCTTCAATGCGCAATGGCACTACTGCGCATTTTACGAGCAGTAGTTAATCACGAAACGATTAACGATCGCACCAAAATTCCTGTGTGTGAATGATGTCGTATGTTCAGGTGATTAGTTTAAAGCCCTTTAAACTAATCATGTTTATAGAATTTTAGCTGTGTGTGAAAAGGCTGCTAGTAAGTTCCTAAATCACTGTTCACCACTTCATCTCCTTTCCAGCATTCCACCTTCATCCACTGGATATATAATTTCACTCTCACATAGCAAACATTTCTGAAAAGTTTGTACCTGAGCATTACTTGGCTTACAGATACCAATAATTAACAACTCACCAGGAAACAAATGGCCTTAAATTTGAACTTCAGCCAATCTTCAAGAGAACATTCATCATTATATAATCCCTAAACATTAACCTGATGATTGTCTGCAGTTCTGAGAACTTTAATAGGAGGATTTACAAGAATCTACATAGCCAAATCTCCAATTTGAAACTGATTTTGTACAGGTAATTCTCACACGCAAAGTTACGATTCAGACAAAAGTCATTTTCAGAACCCTATTTCAAAGTGAAGAGCCTCCTACAGCGAGACAGGGTCCACCTGACACTAGGTAGGTAGAATTCCAGCCAAAGATATCACTCCCCTTTCCTACCCTAATCAAGTATTTCCTATAGAACAACTGTTTTGTCATGCAACATACCTTATAAAGCTTGACACACTCGCAAAATCAAAACTTCCCCACGACACAGAAAAGAGACGATGATGCCAGCAGCTAAATATTTACTTAAAGGTCATAAAGGAATTTTTTATAACATAACAGATACAAGTTTTTTCCGTAGCAACAGTGGGTTCCTAACCTTTATTACACGTCTCAACTGAATTTTATTAATTTATATTATTTACCTGGCATACAACAAATTAAAATCCCATCAAAACACAATCCCACTTTGACAAACATATATATCACATCATGCTCATAATTAATCTTATAGTTTATTATTCATGTCTTTATTTTCCTGCTTCAGTATGGAAAATGTAGGTGGAAACAGGAACATATTCCTCCAAATCTATGCTTACAAATTTCACAGAGAGGCATCTGATATGCAAAAACACTATCTTTTAAGTTTTAACTGATGTTTATCTAATATAAGAAAAATAATTTGACCCTTCTATAAATTGTTCTATAGTACACTTGCATTTAAAGTTCTACCTGAGATTTACAATATTTCTCTCTTAGCATTTTTCCAACATGTGTTTGAAAGATGTGTGAGGTTTACTGATTCACGACAGGTGGGATGAATGGTCAACTGGTAATTTGGACTTTTAATCATGGGTCACCAAATGACCACGGAACAAATATACTGTTTCCTGTAGTCCATATGTGTCAAATTGGAAAAATTGTGACAATGTCTGACAGAAAAGTAACAAGCAACCTATGCACCGTTTCACAGCTCCGGCAAAGGAGAGAGTTGGACTTGGAGATTGTCAGCATGAAAAAAAGGAGAGTGGGCGCAAAGTGACCTCCTCAATGTTCAAGGGCACTTTGGCAAATGTTAGGAATAATATTGGTGCAAGGGCAAATCAGAGACAGACCCTCTTCTAGTTATAGCAGATAAGAGAATCTATAACCTTTTACACATGAGTGAAGATCTAGTAGTATTTCCAAGTCTGACTGTCAAGTGACCTATGTCTATGACTTCAATGTCGTCAATGAAAGATCCAATCTTATCTTAATGTCTACACCATGCAGATGGTGTGCATCTCTCTCCCTCCCTTCCTCTCTCTCTCTCCCTCCCTCTCTCTCTGTTCCTTCCTCACTACTTGCTCAATATCACTGTTCTTCTGATATATCCATCTTGCACTCACTCCTTCTACAATGAACTTGAAGCAAAACAATTTCCCTCGAAACTTGCCACCGAACAATTTTACACCAAACCCAAGACCTTGAACCCCACTATGATTTACAAAATCAGTTATTTCTGGCTTGAATTTGATCTCTGACTGAAGCCAGCAAATACCTATATCAACCCACCTATACCAGTTTTAGCTCATTACACCTGTCTCATGCCTGCTTTTCACATTCCTCTCACCTCCCCTCTCTCTTGTGACACCTGCCTCAGTATGGAATGTGACGTTTGACATCACAAATTGAAGAAATATGACGGCTTTGTGACAGATTCTCACAGGTAATGTGTAGCTATCCTTGGATAGTGACAGATTTGCATACCCTTGAACAACAGTTACCATATCCACGTTACAAGCCAATTGTTTGCTTTCTAAGGCCAAAATCTTCAAAGGTGTAAATCCGGGTACCGGTAATTTTATTTCATTTTCTCTTGAGGTTTCACCATTGTCGATGAAGCTAATAATATCATATGGTTAAAAAGAACGTACATAGTAGAAAATTCAAAGCAAATTATCACAATCTATCATGTTATAAGAAAATTTAACTGTAAATAATATAATTTAATTAACTTATTCATTTTGTACATGTATGTCCAGGGCCCCACAGGAAATAAGCTCGAGCATTCGTGTTACCCTGTTCAAGCTGACTTAATTTTGATCCATTATTCTTTTATATTATTGTATGTCGGAGGCTTGGTGATTAAAATCAATCAATCAATCAATCAATCAATTAATCTTTGAAACACAAATACTAATACAGGGAGGTCCATAGCTCCCACCTCTCTGCTAATACCTAATCATTAAAATTCAATCACAATCATGTAGGTTTCCATAGCTTGCTTGTGATAATTCAAGTATGGCACTTCCTGCAACCATAGAAATGAGATTGTTTTAACACTTGACTGACTCAACATGAATGGTTTAAAGTGACTTGTTAAGACTTGATCCAGGATAATCCAGGATCATGGGGCCTGGACCCTAAAATGAACGGACCAGGGATTGCGGTTTGTCTAAATCCTCTCCTCTTTGTATCTTACCTAACCCTACATCATGATACCACAAACTTGAAAGGTTAAAGAGGTCAAATTCACAAATTGATTTGAAATTATTAATTTTTTTAAGTTAACCAAAGGTATGAACAACAGGTGATATACATGTAGGATGCGAAGGTTAATGTGGTTGGATGAGCAATTGTGCTCTTGTAAAATGGCAACTAGCTGAAATGCTCCCCAAGGAGTGGAGAATGTGCACACATTGTGTGCGGGTTAGCCTGAATCAGATGACCGAGGTAATAATATTTCTGTAAAGCGCTTAGACACATCGCTGTATCAATGTATTGGGTGCTATATGAAAGCAGAAAATTATTATTATTATTATTTCTTAAAAGACAATATTTTTGGTATATCTTTGCCTTGGAGAGACAATAAAATTCAGGTCTGGTTTCACCCGAGAGTGTAGAGTGAAATGGTGTTCGAATACTCATGAAAAGCCTGTCAAATTAGGTTCAGGTATGCGTGAATCCAATCTGCTACTTCCGATTTCCTGTATTTTGTCTCAACTGTGATCGAGAGTGACAGGAGATGGAAATAAGCCTAAAATCGAAACATCTTTGGGGTAAATAATATATTTATACTCAAAACTGCCCTCAGTGAAATAACACTTTTACATCATGTCCAGAGCACACTATATAGGCCACACACCATACCGGCCGGTACATATTGTTTTCATATGGTTTTGAGGGAAATCGCTTTAAAAATATAAACGTCATCAGGCTACAACGACTGCATGGTAGTCAAGTCATGTTCAACAGTTTGCCAAATATTAAAAAAGGTAATTTGCTTCATATTCAACCAAAATAAAAATCCTCCATGTGCCAAAAGCAACGAATACATACACATTAAATTTGGAAAAGATTTCTCATGTTTTCACACTCAAATTATGCCATTTTAAACAATTTTTGTTTGAAATGAAGCTAAACTATTTTAGTAACAGATATTTTACAAACTATCCATTAGTTTTCTACAAGGAAAAGGAATAAATGTAATGGCTTTGTCATTGTAACAAATAAACAAGGAGAGAGAGAGAGAGGGAGAAAGAGAGGTGGGGGGGGGGGGGGCTAGTGTCCCTATATGGTTTATATTAAATTCTGAGCAAGCAACTATTTTTATAACCTAGAAATTGGGAGAAAACACATCATCCCTTCTGGCATAGCTTGACAATTTAATCGAGATTCAAAAACACACAACATCATGACTTCATTTTCAACACCCTGAAGTTATTATTCACTTTCCACCCAGGGAAACCATCTTTCTTCTACACTGAGTAAGATATAAAAAGAAAGAGCACAAGAAGATGAATGCGCGAAAATATGAATGAATCACACATGAAATTGGGTAAATTTTGGCCTCTGGCCTAGATTGTAATTCAAGGAATATGAGAAAATAAGATGTCTTCAAGGAGTGATGCTTCTGACAAGGCATGCATGCAGAGCTTCAAAAGTAGAGACAGGGAAGACATATAAACTTCTCATACTGGAAAGCTGGTAGTCGATTTATGCATTAGTACATGGGGAAAAGGAGGATCTATGCTTTCTTTTATTATAGTTCTATTCATGTTCCAATACCTCACTGCATTGCCTATAGCAGTCATGATCAGTTTATGTTTTATATTTAAATGTTCTGTTCTCTCAACTAAAGTGTACTCTACCAAGAGCGAAATACTGGCCACTTTGATAGAAACAAAGTTTGTCATGGATCTAATCTGGGGGGTGTAAAGGTAAGTTTAGTTTAGAGGAAAAACGATTGTTTCCATGGCAACTACAGGTAATAGTAATGTCCTGACAGAAATTGGTAACAGGTTGATATATATAGTGCTATGAACTTTGTTTTGGTTGTGAAATCTCAGTTTTTAAAGGATTTCCTTCTGACCTTGACAGATCATAAAGGTGAGTGGGTCTAATCCGTCAGGAAATGTTTTACCAATGTCAAACAGATCTCCACCAAAAATTCTTCTTATGAGAGATGGGGGGGGGGGGGAGGCGGGGTGGTAGAATTACATTTTATTCTTTCTGGGTGTGGATGCACCTGTGACTGTTTTGTTGTTGTTGTATTTTTGTTGCTGTATGGTCACTTGTATCAATTGGATGTATGATTAGTTATTTTGGGACAGGCCTTCAACTAATCAGTATTAGAATATAATGTGGACACTAGAAGAGATAATAAAGGGGGCTTTAGAATGATAAGTAACATACATCTGATAATCATAACAATATTGGTAAGAAACAAACATATAAAGTTGAGTAATAAAAGGTCTTATTTCAAGTGGAATTTGAAGTAATATGATATTTCATCCCTCTGGTATTAAATATAGATCCCTAGAGTCTCCTGATCACCCTATATTCCAGACAGTCAGAGATTGATTACGTGCCAATATTGAACTTCTTTTCACGCAAACACAAAAAACTTTTCCAAAATGAAAAGGTATGAAAATCTTCCCCCTCAGGGCTATTGAACTTTCTTGATACTTTGATCAAGCTTTTTGGTTCGGTTATCAAAGGTAGACGCCGACACTGATTTATTGCTCCTAATTCATGTCATTTTTTTCTTTCTCCCCATCCCAAAATTGTACATAAAGCACATGTTTAGACATACAGGGTCCTATTGTCACGAAGACCAAGCCCCAATTGGATGCCGGCGGTGCATAGCATTATTCCAGCTCCCAGAAACATTTCCACTGTGCTGGAAAGAGGGGAAATGTAACAATTGCAGTCTGCATGTGGGTACATGTTACGGTTACGATATTGAACAAGACACCCATTTAGCATCGTAAACGAGCCATGGCATTCACCGCCGATTTGGTGTTGAATTTTTATGCAGGATACACAGAGGCACCGAGCTATGCTGGGAAACGGCTCTTTAAAAAGCGGTAACTTCTGATGTATCGTTTCATCAATTATCTCTTGTTTTGCCACCTATTCTCATTTTTTTTCCCCTTGCCTAAAGTCTATGAATTAATTCAGAATCAGTTAAGTGTAGGATATATTTCATAAGCAGACAGGCGGCAACACTAATGGTCCATAAATATGGACATGTATCATTAGTTAAATGAAAATTCAAATCAATCAAGTGTTAAATTCACTTAGGACTCAGGAGATCGATTACTCTTCCATACTCATTATTCCAACAGCACTTCTACCACTACCAGTGTTTGGATAATTTTCAAACAGTATCTTATTAAAATGATTAGAAAACATTAGGAAAAAACAGCAACAGATCCTCTGAAATCAAGTGGAACAACTGTTCATTAGTAAACCATTCCTACTGCTCTTTGTCATATCTTTTCCTCACAAAATTTCAATCAATAGTTTATCTCTGCAACACAGAGGCACTGGTTTAATCTTGTTTATCAAGGTATTTTAATAAGATTTTTGAAGGATCTGTATTTCTTTGATATCTGATAACCCAACAACAAGGCCTATAGAAATTTTTCAAATCTACACAGACATGGTATTCATCTTGTAAAAATCTCATTAAAATTGAACCTTTCATCCTTTATAGAAGGCTTTCATCTATTTCCAAAGCTGATATTTGTCACTGACAATAATTCAAAGAATATTGATCTGCTTTGAGATTTTATTTAAGCCATTTCAAGTTCACCAACAACAATTTAAAGTTAGTTCTGTGTCATGTCCATACAGAAAATCTTACAACTAAAATTACTGAAACATAAAGACTGCGATGAACAAGAAAAAATGATCTGAGCCCAGAACACTCCCTCCCTTTCAAAGGGGTCTAGCATACCTCATGATCTTGACTTCAGGAAAAGTTTGATGATAAAATAATATTGATACCTGACACTACACATGAAACTTAGTTTCAGGTATCATCGTAAAATTACATTTTTACTGTGTCTACCGGTATCTGCATAAATCATCTTGAGAGCTCTGTAAAAATTCCTTTGGCATGAATCAGTGTTCCCCCTCATCTTGTTGAATATTTTCTAATCATGATGTATTTCATGGGCAATTAATCATCAATTTGATATCGTTCTTATTTTTTTTACATAAATATGCTCTTTTTATCATTGTCACAAGGGATAGCTGTAATATTTTCTTGCAATCACTTACTACCACCTCCCCCACCCTTTGGCTAGCCCTTTTGTTTTCTTTCTTTCTTTCTATCTTTCTTTAATTCTTTCTCCCTCTTTTATTTCTTTCCCACTTCTAATATTATTTTCTCCATTGTATATATTGTGTTCGTTCTTTTCTTTCTCCCACCCCCTGTCTGTGTGGTGTTTTTTTTTTTGCTTTTTTATTTGTCTGCATGTCTGTCTATTCCTGTCTCCATCTGTTAGCCTGCATGTGTCTCTTTTATTCTCCACATCCAACCTCTGTCTACCGGTTCTCCTCCCTTACATCCTCAAACTGAATCAATTCTACATCTCTTTCTTCAAACTTATTCTATCATTCATCGCCTGGTGTATACAGCACTGACCACATACTGCGGAGGGGGTCAAATTTGACCCCCTCTACCATTAAACTTGGCTCCTAAATCTAGCCCGCAGTATACCAATTATTCAGCAGGTATCAACTAGCTGCCCTCAGGTGGGACCCATATAGAACGGGTTAATCCTTCATATTTCATCCATCAACATTTACTCTAAGATGACTCATACATTCTCAAATGATGACAGGTACATGTAGATACTTTACCAGTTTACTGAATATCCTAAGATGATGAGAGGAGAGAGCGAGAGAAGGGGGAGGGGGTTAATACCTTCAGGTGGTTTCGAGAATGGGGCAATGTGAAAACAATTAGACTTGTGTTCCTATTTACTGAGTGATTGCATTTTTTAAATTAAGTTCAATTTTAGATATTGTGGAGATAAGCAAGTGCTTGCTTTAGAATCAGATACAAATATTTTTTAGAAAAGAAAAGAAAAACATAATTTTTATGATTTTTAACTCCATTTTTTTCTCAAAATTTGGCAACTGCCTCTTCTGCGACATGCTAAAACTAGCTGTAAATGAATGTTTCAATGAATCCTCCAGAGATGGAAAAATTACTTCTGAAATATGATATCTATCCAGAGGGGTTTCAGTCATGACTGCTAAGCTCATTTTTGTTTTCTTTTTTTTATTCCAAAGGGATAACCAGGGACATTTCATCACAAAAGAATCCTTACAACTTGAAAGTGGCTCACACTACCCCTCTTGGGCCTCATAATACCACCATTACATCAATATTTTGCCCTCATCAAAACTGCAATACACCCTAACCCAAACAGGCTGGATTGGTAGTGGTCACCCATCCTATGAGTCACACACCCAGATTTAGGACCTCCCACTACCACCTGCTAAGAGCCTGTATAGGGGGGGGGGGCAATTTTGCACCCCTCAAATGGGTGAATCCCAGCATTGTCCTGAATGAAAAGTCTACTGAAAGAGTAGTATGAAAGAGTCGTTCTTATCTTGAATAACTGTACCGATTGCAAGGCAGTCAAGAAGTAAAGAAATTCAAGTCCCAATGTCTTTTTCACAGTTAAACAAATACAATACATATATCAGGTCTAAAGCAATTAGTACCTAAACCTCAACAAACACAGAATTATCTTTCTTTATATGAAAGAGTGAGTGTCTTTCATGCATTGAGGGCCACTAATACCATTGTATGGGGTTACATCTGCTTGAAGTTGCTTAATTTCACAGTTGGGAGACTTGAAGGTACTCCATGACTTTTTAAAGTACCAGTACACCTAAGAATTAAGTCCAAAAGCTGAGGAAAAGCCAGATAATATGGGTGGCTCCAGCAATTTCTTCGACACTTATTTAGAGAAGATGATCAAAATGACTTTATGGTTGTACAGTTGTATGAATAAAGTTCTTATTATTGTATTGAAAATGAAAATGAATATTACCCTTAGATATAACAGCATTCTTCTTAAAATTTCCTGGGATGACATCCTATGAGAAAGTTCTGAACAATTAAACTACTTTCAGAAATATGTGAATATCTTTAACAGATTTGTAATGGTAGTTTTTGTTTATTGGGGTTCGTTTGGATTTTTTACAATTAATTGAGATGATTTTCGGCATTTTCTGTTTAATCAACGATGATTTCCATTGCAATATCAAGAGCCCTTTTAGAGTTTTCTTCGCTCCCGAATATTTTGTTAAACCGATTTTAATAGTACCTTTAAAGGGCCCAGAGGTGACGGGTCTGGGCGGGTGTTATCGCGGGTTTAGAAACCAACATGGGGCTTGTTTGTAGT
The DNA here is from genome assembly GCA_035222895.1 of Strongylocentrotus droebachiensis. NCBI lineage: Eukaryota > Metazoa > Echinodermata > Echinoidea > Camarodonta > Strongylocentrotidae > Strongylocentrotus > Strongylocentrotus droebachiensis. The sequence continues at coordinate 281,345 of JAVYIG010000542.1, read as the reverse complement.
GGAGTTTATTTGAGTACACAACCCCTTTATCGCCTGCAGAGATTTCACAAGATGTCTATTCTTTGATACTTTGGATCAAATAAGAAAGGCATGGGGGAAATGGAAGTTTGTGGTTTCATGCGCACTGCCTTTTTAGTTGTCTGTATGGACTGCTGGGTGCAGTTTATGGTAAACATTGAACACAATCTAATTGATGACTTGTGAAATAAATCAGTGCCATGCTAGGCTTTAGAAACCACAAGTTTAAAAGCATCTGCCATTATTGGCATTCTGTAGTCTGAAAATGATGTGTTTCATAAATTTCTTTTTACAATATAAAGGTAAACAGTAACAACGATTCAGTGATTATTTGGAATCTTCAGGAGTAAACTGAGCCATAATAACACACCCCTTAGTATGAAAAGATCCTTTAATACTCCAAGGAATTTATACGAAGTTCAAATATTCAAGCTATCTCACACATCAAATCATCGTTAACTATATTTTGAAGGACGTATCAAGTTCAAAAGTCACCTTGCCCTGTGTTTATTTTTAAAGGAAATTTTAGCATTTTTCACATATATGTGAGACTCGTTAAATGCTATAATTGCGCGTTAACATCAAGGTCCCAACACTAATTTGTAGGAGTGGGACCAAGACAGATTTTGAGATGCCTTAGTAATGGGCGATATTCAGATCCAAAGGGAATGTTGATGAACGTATCTCATGAACACAAGGGAGATCAGTAAGGGGTGATAATTGACACTGATTAGTATGAAAGGGACTAAAAGTTGTTTGAAGCAGGATTCACATCTCAAATAGTCTATTTCATAATAAATAATGATTTGCTCTTTTTTATACAAAGTAATCTTCTTCATATTTTGCTGCCTCAGAAGGGAAAAGGGGTCTTCGTTACCCATGGTGCCTATATCAGTATTGATACTGCTCGTCCTGCAGGCTTTGCAATTTAACCAAACATTACCAGGTACCCGATTTACATCCTAGTAGAGAAGGACAAAATGTGGGGTGGAACACGTTGCCCTAGGATGTAAGCTTCGAGCCAGAATCAAACCCAAGATCTCTTCTATGAGATTCAAGAGCCTGTTGTTCTTTAAAAAAAAAATTAACTCCCCAGTTTGCATCTACCTTCAGATAGCCTGATCCCCACCCCCCCCCCCCCTCCCCCCCCCCCCCCATTTATTCTAAAGTAATAATCTGTTATAACTGTTTTAACTTTGTTTTTTCTACGCTTCTGACATTAGGAAGAAAAGGTATATGTAAAGACTGAAGAGAAAGCAAGATGTCTCAAAAACTTACAGAGGTGAAAGACTTTAAAAAAATTATTAGAAAAGACATGCACCTCTCATATGTACGTCTATAATATGACTTCAAAAGCACCATAACAAAGTTAATTTTGACAGATGTCAGAGGAGCAAATTTGAAAGAAAATAACTGCCCAATAAAATTTGAAGATGACTGAAACTAAATCCAGACCACTATTAATTCAATCAGTTTGGGTTTAATTTGCTTGGCCTATTGCCAGCACTGGACAATTTATTCACTATAAAGAGTACCATGAATAAATGAGATTTAAATTGTTGCAAAGTACAAAGAACCTCTTTTGTGAAACACCTTGCTTCATATTTACAATAAATGATCAAAGAAACAATTAAGGCCTTGAAAGGCTTGTATCAAATCAAATTAATCTTTTTTTTTCATTATCAAGTGACAAGTATTTGACAGTTCGTTTTGAAATCCATCAATATTGTGTTATAGTTTCTTTTATCTTGTGATCGTCACAGGCACAGGCCAGATGAGATACTTATCATTTTACAAAACAAATTTATTTCAGATGAGAATAAAAAAAGACAAATGGCCATAAAAATGGGAGATTGATAGACTCCTGTTTTATGATGTTTACAATATTGAGCCATTTATACTTGAAAGAATATCACATCAAACTATGACTCATACAAATATCATATTATGTTTATACAGCTGACCTGCAGTCAAATATACAGTTCACCAGAACAGAGGGCAAAATTAGCCCTGGAAAAGCTGAAAATACAGGGACAAAATATTTGAGTTGTAACATTTGCCTCAGGAAATTTCACTTCTTTGACAAAAAGTTGAAAAGAAGCCCACAAATTTATACCTGGGACTTGCCTGGAAAATAGCCCATAAAATCACAAACTTTATGAAGGTCAATAAAGAAAGTGATAGAAAAACTTTGAAATTATTCATATCATAATCATCAGGCTTTATGTAAGACAGTAACCGACTTGTAGTAGGTCCATGCCTATACTATAGCATGGACCTATACTATATCATGAACCTATTATAGCTTCCAGCCCAACACTTATAGCAAGGTATACACCATGCCTATGATTTCAGCAATTTCTTCAAGTAGGCCTATATCTTTTTTCTAAGAGGTTGTCATCCCACACCAGCAATTAGACCGAAGGGCCTATCTATGACCGGTCATTATTATCATTAACAGTGAGTGGGGAGCTATGCATGCTATGTGTGCTAGGTCATCAGGGTATCCCAGCATCTCAACCATGTTGATCTAACGAGTCACCATCATCATCAAGCCAGGCCTTCTATTTACACCCATGACAGTGATATGAGCATCCCTACTGCAATGGCCTGGCACCCACACTGACCCCCCCCCCCCCAAGATTTACATTTCAAATGCTTCTATGACAGTGATTATTGCTCTGCCATTAATTTCCTACAATACCAAATTCCTAACTTCAACCTATAGGACCAAGCACTACACCTAACCCTAAACCTAACATAAGACCCAACTGCATCCCAAACTAAGCTTCTACATCTATGATCTTTGATGAAGATTAAATGTCAGTTCACTATTTGAATAGCATGTACCCCATCTGCTCCTCTCTTTTCTGTCTCAAGTCTTATTGGACTTATTGAAAATGATAGGCCTAAGCAAAACCAGAAACTTTTGTGAATCCTAACAAGTTAAAAATGTCAGTTGTGATTCAATTATTTGCTGCAAGAAACTTTAGACAATCTGGACTACTTGCAGAAGTTGCCCGCACTTTGTCTATCCCTATTTCATCCTTTTCTTGCTTCATATCTTTCCTCCTTCTCCATCATCATCTCACTCACCTGAAATCATCTTCATCTCTCATCTTTCAATCTCTTTCTCCGCATCTTTTACTCAAATGGAGATGATTACATTTTCATATGAAGCATGCATTTATAACAGGTATGGAAACAACTGTTCTCAGTTGAGATATCAAAGAATAGCTTAAAGCCCAAGTCCACTCCAAAAATAACTTACTTTCAATAGAACCAGAAAAATCAGACAAACCAATCAAACAAAGTTTGAGCAAAATCGGATAACTAATAAGAAAGTTATGAATGTTCAATGACATGAAATACTTTGAAAATCACTACACAAATTGGCAACTCACTCATGAGTCTGTGACGTATGGTCCTCACTATCCACTAATTATTTTCTTTATATTGATAATATAAATTTCCTATTTTCACCCTAAGAATCTTATTTCTTCACACCAGCATCCAAGTTAGATTGTTAGTCATGTGTTTTTGTGTGGATGCACAAATAAAGAGTAATTTTTGTCCAGTTACATCATGAAAAATTGAATTTTGATAAACTATTTATATAAAAATCAATAATTATGAATAAACAATATTCAGAAAATAGTATCAATTCTTCAAAATTCATAAAAGTTTTTGGGAAATGTCATGCATGCAATATGATACAAGTCATATAACCTGGGCAAAGGCATGGGGAAATCAAGTTTTGGGGGATAAAAAGGGAAATTAATGTGATTAAACTATATAAAGCAATTGATAAGTTGTGAGGACATGACGTCACAAACTGATAACCATCTTGGCAATTTGTGTTGTGATTCTCATTGTTCCATAGTTTTACATACTTTACAAAAATGCATAACTTTCTTATTAGTTATCCGATTTAGCTCAAACCTTTTTTGATCGGTTTGTCTGATTTTTCTGCTTTTATTGAAAGTAAGTTATTTTTCGAGTGGACTTGTCCTTTAAATGTCTTCTTTTCCTTCTCTTAAACATGACGAGATCTGTGATGTAAAGCAGATCACATTTAAGACCATTTCTTCCTGTCTTTGTATACAGAGATAACATCATTCCTTTCACCATGATCACTTTGGTCTCAATAGAAAGTGCGAAAATGAAAGCCGCTGCGGAAAACTGATATATGAAAGGCAGTCACAGGGGGAGGATTGAAACAAGATTGACTGCCTTGCCCAAACCAGGACTGTTATTCAATCTAAAAGTAGGTACAGAAATTCCAGAAGTATCAACAAATAATTCACAGCTACCTTTTCCTTCCCACTTTCTCTGTTTGGTCCAATAATAAACATTGAACTGGTAACCTTTTTGTCCAGGTTGGGAAGAGTTGTTTTTTACACCTATGTATAACTGCAGAATAACTGCAGAACAAAGACGTGAAGAAATGGAATGCGTAGATATATATGGTTCGACTTTATCATGAAGGTCATTTAAAAAGATACTAGGAAAAAAAAATAGTTTGAAGTAGTAGGTTTGCAAATATACCTTACACAACTGAAATTTTGAAGAAAAAAAAACTGACATGATGCTTTATTTTAAGTAGGATACCCAGCTTAATGGATTTATTCATACATACATGCAATGTGTGCACCATCTTCACTCCTTAAAGCCTTGTTCAAAAGTGCTATGGTAAACCATTGCAGGCGTTTTTAATGATGATGTTAAGTGTAATATAATTTATTTTTATTATCTTACATGTATAACATGGAGCTCTGTAATTGGACGTAGGACTTATTAATGTTGCACACAGTTGCTATTCATTTAGCATTTATACGTTTTTAAAGATGCAGCATTTCACTCCTTCTTTTTTTGGTTGTGATTTATGGGATCATACCTGAACAAGCTTTTAGGAAGTATAACCATGGACCTACTGAGAACTAAGAATGGACTTTCGACAGCGAGAGTAGTTAAACTCTCAACATTCTAAAAGAACTTGAATATCAAATCAATTACAACATTCTACCGACACAGTAGAACAGGTATGAATTCTTGCTGCTGATCGAGAGTGAGAGTGAAAGTGTGCCAGGGGTTTTTCAGGGATTGAAAGTAGTGAACCACTAAGAAATTTAAATCAAAATAAACAAATGTCTGGCCTGGAAGTCTATCCCAGATAACAGGACAATGGTTCTGTTTGTTTTGGAGTCAGAATATTACCACATTGTTGTCTGGTGGTATAAGATTTAATGGATAAATAAAGGTCTTTGAAAGATTCACAATGAGAGAGAACACCTATTTCTCTGCAAACAGGAAAATGGTTATCAAAACGTCTCTGGATTCACATTAATTCTAAACAAGCTTTTCCTCATGAAGCATTCAATATTTGCTAAATAAACAGATGCACTGACCTTGGATTGGATGAATCATCTGGGGGAAATGGTGTCTTGATAATATCATGGACCTACTATGATAATATACAGGAAATCTCCAGACAATTCAACAGTCTTCCCCCAAATAGTTCAACCTTGTTTACAGATCTGGATTAACAGCCTCTGCTACTGTTTTTCTTTGTCAGATATGACAATGATAAGACTATCTTTTTAACCTGATCAGGGATGTTTGAAGTTGAACCCTTTCTGAAGATCTGGATTTATGTATGTTTGTCTATTGTGCATGTTATATGGTATTCTTTCTACATGACATGAACATTTGATATTGATTGAAGGTCAACAACATGAATGTGGAAGGAAGGTATTAAACCCAAGGATTCCATCTGTAAGACTGTAACCTTCCATTCTTTGCGGTATACAGGGGAAGTAATAAATATCCATGTCCTTTAGCATCTAGGCTATCAATGTATCATATCAGATTTTAAAAAGAAAAAAACACATCACAATTTGATGGTGGAAGGAAGGTCAGTTTTGACATTTTGATATGAACATCATGCTTTTAAAAACAAAACATTTTCATAACATTTAAACCAGGTATCAGTTGACCTCCTTACTATCCAAAGAGGCAGTACTTGAGATTTAACTGGCATTGGTGAGGGAGACCGAAAATATAATTAATAGGCCTACCAATTTTTAGGCCCTCAATTTCATAGATGAATTGCATAGCCTACTTATCTATTCTTAAAACCAGCACTTGTACAAGATTTTGTCTCTATGAGTATATGTGTCATCCTAGAGTGCAGCTTGAAATATTTTCCACCAATATATTGTTCCTATAGAGTTCCTTTTCTTCATTATCTTGCATGCCATTACAATTTGGAATGATCTGTGAATTTGAAAATATGTCTGTCAAAAGTGTCAAAGTATCTTTAATTCATCTCACCAGGTACTAATGAGAAATCAACCTGTTGCATGCATTACGCAAATCAGTAAACAATCCCTGGAGTCTAATGAGGTTTGGAAATAATAAGGATATGAACAGGGACAACATGGATGTGATAAACATATGTTAATGACCTGTGTGGTTTGAAGACTTGTGATCATTGGACAGGAGGAGGAGGTGACTGGACTGTTTTTTATTTTGGTGTAAAGTGGAACAAACTCTTGTATTTCTCAGCACTTTTTCTAATTTCTGGACCTTTGCATGTCATACCTGCCTTAAATTCAAATTAAATTAAATTTCACCTCACTTTTAATGAAAAGAACCAATGAATTTTGGAACAAAATGTGTAGAACTGTTGGGGATTTAATTTCCTCTCATCATCTTTACTTCCTTCTTCCCAGTGCTTTCTTGTTACCTCTTTTCCCTTTTTAATTCTAAGAACACAACAGGTATGGTCCTTTAATCATTAACACCACTGAAACCTACAAAAGAACCTCCAAACATAGTTTGTATGAAATATCAACATTACTACAGTATCTGATATATCATGTGTGAAGTTGGAGTGGTACAAATTCCAAATGCCAAGCCAAAGAGACAAGGGAAGTACCATGGTAGGTCCATGGAAGTACACTTCTCTTCAAATGTCAGTTTGGACATACTTCAGAATGTTTAGGGATTACCTTACAGAGCGGAAATCTCTTGAAATCCCATCCTACATATTTTCATCTATCTCCAGTATTCCAGTGCCTAAGGGCTGGTTTCGACTTGAATCAAGTACTCTTATCCGGTTTACTGTTGAAGATGTTACACAGCCAATAACCAGAGGCATCTCTACAACATCCAAGAGGGGAGGGGGATTGGCAATATCCAAAATTGGCAGACAATTTGTCTAAAAAATATTTCCAAACAACTGAAGTTGTCAGATTTAAAAGAATAAATGCAGACTAGAAGGCTAGATTATAGACCTATATGAAAATAAATTATATAAAGACGACTGTAGAAACTAAGAAATACAAATATCACCTACCTCAATCTGAATGGAATTATTTAATGAAAGTACATGTACCGGGTAATTGGTTCTGAGACTTCTATTTCATGTTGACTCCTGTGACCCTGTTTCATCATGACCTACATTACATTTCAAGTTCATCTCAATGGTGATGAATTGTTTTGTTCTTGTTTTTGCCCATGAATAGATATTAGAATTAGAAGTAAAAAAGTAAAAATGAATAACATTTGTTGCTATAAACTGTTCCAAAGATTTCCAGATATTTTGATATTATGCCCACAACTTTTTTGGTCAACATTTCATGTTTTATTTATCAGCTTTAGAGGCAGCAGTATTGATTAGTTTGATTTGAAACAGAGTTTTCTAACATGTGCCCAGTATAAAAAAAAGTATGAGGGGTTTATGACCTCATTTGATTCCTGACAGCAACTTGCAACTTACATAAGACCCATCAGTTTATTAAAACGGGATACATTGCCAAGAAAAAACAGCTATCATGAGACATTATTTCTACTGGTTCAGTTAACCAATTAGGTGATTCATTTCCTTCAATGCTAATTGTCCAAGACAGGCATGTTAGGGATGCTTCTCTAACATGTTAAAGCTCTAGTTATTAATTCAGTGTAGATTAATTTTTCCCTTTCTGCTCTTCCTTTATGTCAGAGAAAAAGAGAAAATTCAAATCAAATATTATCTATAACAATATCTGAAATAATGTCATCCCCATCATCGTGTGTAAAATTAAATTCTACCAAAAAACAGAATAAATGTCCAGATGAAAAATTATTTCAGAAGACAAGTGATTCAAGTTCTACCATGAAACCTTCTTTGAGAAAGTGGAGGCCATTTAGGATTTTAAAAAAAGCTCTTCACCTTCACCCTTCCCCTCCCCCTTTCTCTCTCTTCATCTCTCTCTCTCTCTCTTTTCAATCTCTCTATCTCTCTCCCCCTTCTCTTCTCTATCTATCCATTTCCTCCCTTTACTTTTATCTTCACTCTCTCTGTCATTATCTTCCTATTTCATTTCTTAAATTTGTTCCACATCTCCTATCTATCTTTCTCTCTCTTCCTTTATCTCCAAACTATCAGAGTCAAGCTTTCAGGGGCATGCTAGGGAGGGCAAGCATCTCCATAGATCACTACCATGTCTAAACAACTTATAAATCTCTCTTATGATCTACAGATGATAACCATCAAGGGTACCATAAAAATGACTGTGACTGTCTCTGACCCCCAGCAGTGACCTTTGACCTGAGGTAAGGACAAGCACTAAAGGAGAAATAATCTGATTTATTATGGAGCTGAGGAAATGGCTAGATGGACAGGGTTATAATTCACGGGTTGTTATTATTTGTTAGAATAAAACTGTGAACTTTAGGCGTACGTGTCTGCACTATCTCGAGATTGCCAAATATCCAGCTATTTGAATTATCCCGATCGCAAACTATCCAGCTTATTTGCGTCTTCATTAGACCGAAGTAGCAAATTAGCTGGATAGTTGGTCGGGATAATATCCCAAGATATCTCGGTCTAGTTTGCGGTTTTCCGTGTTTACTCGAGGTCAGTGGTTGCGAGGTCAGCGCTGAGCGGTATAGATCGCATGTGCGAACCGGAAATCGTTGTGCATGATGGGATCGGGATAATTGACTCCGTACTTCGGTCTAATGAAGACGGTCGCAAACTATCCCGCTAGTTCGGAAATAGAAGGATATTTTGCAAACTAGACCGAGATATCTTGGGATATTATCCCGATCAACTATCCAGCTAATTTGCCACTTCGGTCTAATGAAGACGCAAATAGCTGGATAGTTTCGATCGGGATAGTTCAAAATAGCTGGATATTTGGCAATCTCGAGATAGTGCAGACACGCCTTTTGTTCTGATACACAGTTTCCCTACATGTATGTATTAAAGGTAAAGACCAGTATTGGAAACGCCCCAATTTCAAAAATGAAATGGAAGCTCTTATTACCAATCATGTGAAAGAGTATGTTTTGACAAATACATGATGATACAAAATTTGCCAGGAAACCGCCAACTTATTGATATATTTGGTAAATAAGTTTATCTATTGGACTGTGAGAGATGAACGCACATGTCCCACACATGTCGTGCACGTGTGCGTAGTCCCATATACATCTTTCTGTGTACAGTGTTTGTAACTTTACCAAGACTTGGGCAAATTTCTTATCATTTTGATGATTCCAGAACCTGGCAATATACACAAATTCTTATATGCTAGATGATCAACCTTTTTCTGTCGATTCCACAACGTTTCTTTCACAATGCAATCGCATGACCATAACTGGTCTTTATCTTTAACTGAAGGGATCCAAAATCAATATGTCATCATCTCCCATCCTACGCACATTCTATTTGAAAAAGACACTACCCACCATCCATTATTTCACTTCCTCTTTTTAAGTACTGAGGATTGAGTAATTTTAAAACTACCCTATCCATCTCAATCCATTCTTTCTACTGTTGCTTTTCCTTATCTTTCCCTACCTTCTACTTTTCTCCTTTTTATTTCAAATTGAAGAAGTATTCAACAAAGGAAAACTCCTTTAAAAATCTCTAAAATATGTGCAGAATCTATTCATTTTCAGTGCTTTGAAGAGTAATTTTAATGTCATATTCATAAATTCTTTCACCCTTTGTTGTGCAGACCTCATGTTTTCTTATCAATACTTTCAAGTTCTTGTCCTTACTAGAATAATCACAAACCTAATTATAGCTAGCCTGTGGTATGGTCCACACACACATCAATATATTTAAACATTTTCTGCTGTATAGCTCTGATGGTTTACTAATGGTTCTTTGTTGTGGTCCATATTTGCTTCCTGCCTTAGATCAGGCCACCCCTAACCACAACAAGGTATCCTTATTCTCCCTGGAAACACTCAATGAACTACAGAGGCAACCCCACTTAATTCACATATGTGAAACACTGTTCAATATATGTCTTCAATGGTTTAAAATAAAAATTTGAATGTAAATTACGATTGAAGTCATGGCTAACACACTTCATGACAGTCCAAATAGAGAACTCAATATCAGACATTGTCTTTAGGCCTACATTGTGGACCTTCTCAAAGTATAAATTCATTTTACTTCAGCTGCTGTCATATTAGTGCATAGTACTGGCGATCGGAAAACTGGCAGCTAGCTTCATTTTGCCAGTACCAGTCTAAGAAAGGCATCTCTTTTCTAATTACCTCATTAAAGATACATATGTATACATACATGTATATACAGGAAAACAATAAATAAAAATGATGTGAAAGTATCATCCATGCAATGCAGGGACTATGAAGCTTAAACAACAATATTAGGAGTAGAATAACACCAAATGAGTGAGATGGCTAGAACTTGGGTTAATTTAACATCAATGAAAGTAGGCATGAAAATGAAACAGAGATATGTTAAAGATAAAACAGATAGCATTCACAGTCAGCTGTATATTATTCCAAAACAGTCATATATAGCTATGACATCTGAAGTTAGTATACAATAGTCATGAGGGATAGTTATATTTACAAACATCATGCTTTTCTTAAACCAAGCATCCTCAGGCTTAGGCCATTTAAAAAAATATACATGTTTAGCGTCCCCGCCCGCTTCCTTTTTGGGGGCCGCCTCCTATTTTTTTTTATTTGTATTTTTGAATTTATTTATTTATTTATTTTTTTTATTTTTTTTTTATTTTTTTTATTTTTTTAAAGAAAAAAACATGAAAAACATTGCTAAAATGGCTCTATTTCTGATTTAAAAAAAAAAAAAATTGTTGGCGGCCATCTTGAAAAAAAATTGCCCCCACTGTCAGGGAAAATGGCCGCTCGGGCCATTTTGAAATAAAAAATAAAAAATAAAAAGGGCCCCCTCCTTCCTATTTTTCGAAAAAACAGGACGCTAAACATGTTTTTTTTTTTATTTGGCCTTAGTGTTCAATGGGCTGTCAATCATTCAACATTTAAAGCATAATAATAATATGCATTTCTATAGCGAGGCGCATTTATTATTACTCCGGTCTTAGCCTAGCTGTCATTACAGCGCTCCAGTATTTCAAGGAATTAATTCCTGTCAGGTAGTAGGTACCCACTTACCTCACCTGGGTCGAGTGTGGCAAATGAAGATTAATGCCTTGCCAAAGGACATTAGTGCTGTGTCGGGGATCGAACCACGACCTTTGAATTCAAGTCAAGTGCTTAATAAAACTTAATTTAATGAATCAGGATCAGAGTGTTCAATGAAATACAAACAGCATGGGTTAAGTTAAACACATGATGCTGCATGGTAGTTACTCCGGTGCTGGATGGAATGATGAAACACAAAAGACCTGTTAGGACATAACTTGAAGGGTTAAGAAATGAAAACTTCAGATGGAAAATGGAGTTAGACTTGAAGATGCAAGGACGAAGATCATGCTGAAATGAAACCTAGATGACAAACGAGCAGGACGTGACGATGCGTTCTGGTGGTCAACGAGAACAAGGCATGCTGGGATAGGTGATATCCGTGCAAGGAGGACTTACTGGAGGGATCACTGGTATTTTTGGTGGTTGCCACCGTGCTCAGCACCTCGCTGGATCCAAACTCGTTGGCCGCTCTGAGCGAGAGGACGTAGTCGGAACCAGGTTTGAGATTAGACAAGGTATATTGCGTGACCTCCGAGTTAATGACCAGGACCTCGGTGGGTATCTCCTCCCCGTACGTGAGGAGATAGTGGGAGATGGGGGTGGAGCCATTAGCACGAGGGTCCCAGTAGAGGGATATTTGGGTGGAGTAGGGTGTGGCACTGAAGGCAACAGGTGCATCAGGGACCTCCCCAAACAACTTGCTTTCTTCCAAGACTAGGAGGGAGAGATAGAGAGTGAGAGGTAGAGAGGAACAAGGGGTATAATGATTAGCCAATATGAAACAAGCCATCTACTGTTAGCAATAGACCATCATCGTTTTACACAAACACATTGACATCGACTATTTTGAAAATTAAGTGCAGTTATAATCAGGGTAGATGAGGGATGTACACACAAAGAATTAGTTATAGATCATTATTCATCCAAGGAACACCAATGTACTTTCATAAAATGGATATTACAAGGAGAAAGTACAGATTACAGAGAAGGAGAAGGGAAAAACTGATCTAGAATCAAGTATTAGTTCTTAATCACTCACTAATTATTTAAGAACGTACACAGATTTCATTGAATGCTGCATATCATTAAATTGATCCAATCAGATGTGTCTTCCACGTAGGCCTTTTTTCAAACCAAAAGGCAATCCCTAACAAAATTTTCTTTATAATATTGATTTTGTTTCATGCAACGACACATATAAAAACAAAAGATGATATAAACAAAACATTTAAAACAATTATGAAGGCCAATAAAGCCTATATTTGTGTGAATGGAAAACAATAAATGCACAGATAATCACATATCTAACAGGTATGATAAAAATCAATAAAAGTCTACATGTTTTATTTTTTTTAATTTTTGTTGACTACATCTGTGCGTTCATTAGGGCATGTCTCTGCCTGCACAAAGGCAGGACAAGACCCCATCTCACCACATTTATTCATCCTGAAATGTAAAATGGCCGGATTACACAAATCACGAATATTCCGTCATCTGTTTAGATCTAGAAGAGCTTAAACTCACTGTAAAATTATATTACTATTATTAGTTAGCGCCCTTCTTGCTTCAAAGAAATGTTAGACGCCGTTTAATCTGCACCTGCTAGGACTGGTCAACGCTGGAGTTGCCAATTTGGGACAGCTGAGATAAATCATCTTCCTGCAAACCTCCTCAGCCAGGAAAGAAGGAATCTTCCTGACTCAAATGATTATGTAACCAATAAAACTTTAGTTAGTTCAGATATTTCAGCAATGCATCTTGTGTTAGATGGGCCCCTCGCACATTGATTGACATCATTCTGCAACTGCTACAAACTCGATCATTGACCCATTCTGGAGGCTACAGATAAGTTTCTCATAAAAGAAAATTCTTTCTGTGCCATTGGGTAAGTCAACTAACCAGGGAAAAATATACAGGGCTCAGAGCGAATTAGCCCCCGAAATGCCAAAAAGAGCCCCCGAAAGTCATAAAAGAGCCCCCCAAATTTGCATAGAGTTCAATGCTAAACAAATTAAAGAGTGTTATTTTCAAGCAAGCAAGCTTGAAAAGTAAGCCCCAAAATTGTTTAAATATTTGTTTCCCTGCAACGAACACCGATAATTTAATATTTTCAATATTTGATATTTATCTACATGTACATGGGCACACACAAGAGATACATGACAAAATATCATGAATTATATTCATACAATTACAACCACACACTGCCTGTTCCAGACATAAGATAATTCCCTGACCATTGTGACCACACCAGTACTTAACTTTATCTAAGTTGAACAATACAAGGTGCCTTCCTGTTTGATAACAATGATACTCATGATTACAAATAATTTTAGTACCCTTAATAAATGCTTATTTAAGGATTACTAGATACTCTATTCAAAGAAGATAATCTTATCAAAGAATGCATCCTTAAATCCAGATGTTTGATACATGAACATGATATAAGTATTTAGAACTGACTTGATAGTACAGAATTATTCTGTTATTTAAAACTGGCTTGATAAACTTTGCTTGATATATACTCTGTTTGATATATACTCTAGTATGTAAAAAATAACTTACTATAAAAGCTCAATTACTGTGTTTGTACATGGACCTACTTTGTAGAGCCCCATAATCACATCTTTACTTAAGCCCATTGATGCTGAGATATCACAAACAGCTTAGGGACATGATGTCTGCTGCTAATCACATGTCTATCAGATACCTTTGTTCTTATCTTGGTATGTATGTCCAGATTGATTGTATCTGATGTGTTCTTTGGGGTTGAACGAGACAAGAGCCTATAGAGGAACCACGTAAAGTAGCTGGACGATAAAGATTTGTCTGTTTGGGTTACCTCTATAGATTGGCCTGATTTCAAGAGCTTTGTAAACAGGGCAACACAATCGCCAGTACTTCCCACACTACAAAAGTCCTGTGTCTTTTGGGACAATATTTCAACTATTGGGAGGAAGAACTTGGCTCCAGGCTATATGTGTTCTCATTCTGTAAAGTGGTGTCTTGGTAAATAGTCCCTAAATTGAAGAATGTTGGCTAAAGAAAATATCACACTTGTATGACTGGAAGCAATAGGGATCAAACCAAACATGCAATCTTTCTTGCAAACAATCCCTGTTTACATGGGAGATCTTGTCCCACTTTGGAGGAAATTGCACAGGTTTCTTGTTACGAAGAGTAAAATACACAGGATAGAGCAATAAATGAACAACTTTTTCAATACTAGACCATGTATTATTTCATTATCAAGCCAAATAAAAACCTGAAATGTCCTGAAATAATGTGGCTCTCTAAGATATTTCAAAGATAATGCAGTGTTCGTAGATGTCAATTGGGTAACAAAAAATTATTATTACCGGTATTAAACACACTTACAAATTGCACAAAAGATTATCTTTATTTCAACAAATCACAAAGCACAGAAATTTAAAAAGAAATATCTAGACAGACTGACATAAAGTTTAACACAGCTATGTCCTTGACCAAAACATGCATGCTTTTTAAAAAAAATCTAGATTCCACTAACAGTACCTAAATGTCAATAAACTTTGGAAAAGGTTTAACTTGGTTCATTAATAAAACATAAAATTTAATTTGAAACAAGCTTATATTAGCCTTTTTTAGGAGTTCAAAGGTTAAATTACACCATGCTAATCTCAAGGAAATTCTGACCTACATTTTTCCCCCAAAGGTTAAAATATCGCCATAAACTTCCCCAAGACCAAATGTAATTCATGTCATCTGGGTTCCATTTGGGAGTGAATTTGACCTGAAGTAAATGAAAATTGCTCAAGTTTTATTCCTTTACAAAATAAAAACAAATTGAAACAGATGAAGCTTTACGAGTTACATTTGTTCCCCTCGGACTCCTCCTGTCCCTTCCCTTCTCCCACAGTCTCAATTTTTTCCTGCAAAGTGGACCCTCCGGCAATAACATGGCTGTGACCGAAACAAAGACCTTCTTAAAGGACATATGCTTGGAATATGCCGAGATATTTCTGGTTTTCATTGATATCAAAGTCTGGGAAATAAATATGTACTGTAAGGGATCTCAAGGAATGAAACCGTCTTCACACATTCACATATATTCAAGTTCAGTCATATATCCAATCTCCTATGAGACCAGATGGGAATTATCTCTTCATAAAATTTTTGGACTCAAACTTAAAACATCCATCTCACTCTAAACATCATGAGGAGATGGAAGGAACTACACTGGCACTCCCAGTAGATCAATATTCTCAGATAAAGTAGAATTTTATTTAGGCTTTGGCAAGCTTTTTCTTAAATTAAAGTACTTCATCCAAAGAAAATGTTTGTTAAATGGTTATTGAATGAATAAATTCTGTTGTCAATTTCAGTGGTAGCAAGTCATGAAAATCATTGAATTAAATGATCCAAATAGACCCAAAGACATGTGGAATTGCCATTGATGGATGTTACATTTACTTGGTCTTCTTAATCCATGTTTGTAAACTACGTCTACTTCTTTTGATTCCGTCAGACATAAGAACACAAAAGGATAAAAGTATATTTATCATAAATCACCATCTTGGGCATCCTTTAATCCAACCATCTCAACTCTTTGGCCCCCTCCCTCCCTCCCTCCTCCTCTTCTAAGGACTGGTATCCGTTGTCAATAGTGACCGATCTCTAAGCAATCCAGACACCATCTAAATTGATGAGGGAGGGTTGGAGAGATTGCTCGTCGACCAGACGTCGTACCTGATTTGAGCCAATCAATAGAAAACTTCCAGTCCAAATGGACATAGAAACCAAGTCTAACGAACATCTGTTGTCTGTGCCCCCTGTACTGATACCAGAAACCTTAAGATTTTGTCTTTAACTTTGATTTTTATGATGGGAGAATTAAGGGATGTTTGTGACACCCTGCAAACACATGCATCATCTTATTGAAAGATAGTTATGGTATTCTTATTCTTATTCATCATCATACCCTTTAACTTCAGCCAATTATCATTCAAATCGATACACTATTAACAAATGCAATTTGTATTCCTTTTTTTTTCTTCAAATGAGAAGCAGGACTAGTGGAGTCAAATTTATAAATTTGTAGTTTGAGTAAATTTAACAGAAAATTACAATGGCTTAAAGGCACACTGTCCTACTTGTAGCTACTTGCTCCCTCTATATAGAAAACTTCCCCAATCGGTGCCTGTTGGTCCCCCATGATCCTCTTTTTCTTATGTTAAATGAGAGCTGAGTTAATGAGATAGCCACCTGTCACAGTGACCTCGCTGGCTCGCTGGGCGGTCTAATCCCTTCTGGCTGAAGTGGTAAAGCCTGCCTTTAAAGCAATTCTAAATTGTTTCTGTCAACTCTTTAATATTGAGTGTATTGAGTGTAATATATGTTTCTCTTTTATTCCATTCCATATACAAATCCAATGTCCTTAGTGTTGTCAAATCAATTTTTTGATTTATTTGTTCAACCCACCAGTGACAAATATAAATTATTGCCAGTCAGTCAGTCACACAACTGTCAAACTATTACCGTAAACATTTTGTTTCATAAACATTTGTAGCAGTATGTGTTGCATGTAGGTCAACATAAATAACCACAGCCTAACCTTTTAGACTAGTTTTCAACGAGCTCCAAATGTAAAATTATTGAAATAGAACAATATTTCATACAGAGCAAATTCCCTCCCGGCTCTTACCAGACAAATTTATCTCTTGTTGAACCATTGAACCAAGAATTAAATATGATATCTTATGAGAGAATGGTCACAAAACTCTCTATTTCATTTCATTTAAACTCAAACAATAAAAGTATTATTCATAAAATGTTAGAAGTATTTATTGCAGACATAAAAACTGCAAAATATGGCAAAGATTGTGGAGGAGGGAAATGTATCCCACGCTGGTAATAAACTTGAAGGTTGTGATTGTTTGATATTCCGCCTACATGAAGCCCCCTCCAAACATACAACAGGTTTTGATACTCTTCTCTTTCCCACTCTCCTTCTATCTACTATTTCATATATGTCTCTATTGCAGTATTTTCATCAGACTTCTGTCTCTTGTACCCTCTCCCTTCCTCTCTTGATACATATCCCTCCATCTCTTTTTGCCTTCTCTTCCTTTTTCTGTATCTCTTCCAACCCTCTTTCTGTCCGCCCCGCCCCCCCCCCCTCCCCCTCTCTCTCTCTCTCTCTCTCTCTGCAAGTCTATACTCCATCCTCTCTCCCTTTCCCTTTGCAGTTTGCACCACCTTCTTTCTCTCCGTGTGTCTTTCTCTCCTCCTCCTTTTTCTTTCTTTCTCTCTGACCCTCTCTCTTTCTCTCTCTCTCTCTCTCACCGTCTCTCTCTGTCGATGTATGTCTGTCGGTTTGCATCTCTGCCTCTCTCTCTCTCTCCTTGTCTGTCTGTCTGTCAGTCTATCTCTCTCTCCCTATCTCTCTCTCTCTCTCTGTCTCTCTCTCTCTCTGTCTCTCTCTCTATTTCTCTCTCTCTCTCAGTTCTGTCTTCATCAGACCGAAGTTGCAAAATAACCAGCTATTTTAACTACCCCGATCTCAAATTAGCCAGCAAATTTGAGTCTTCATCAGCATGCAGTTGTGATTAGCGGGCTATTTGATTGAGAAAATATCCCAAGAAATCTTGGTCATGTTTCCAAAACAGCCTGCTATAATAGTGGGCTAATTTGCACCTGTCCAAGCTAGTTTGTGATGAGCGTATCGGTCTGGTGAAGCCGCAATTTTGAGCTTCGGGAAAATATTCAGAGTCTGAAATAGCTGGTTATTTTGCAACTTCGGTCTGATACGTAGTAGGTCCATGCATGGTCTGATGGAAACAGGCCTCATCTCTCTCCCTCTATCGCTTTCTCTCACCCATCTCCCAGGAGGTATCATCCTGACCTTGCCTAGCAGCTGAGTTTCAGAGCTTGACTTGTCTGAATGTTTGTATGCCAGGTTCATGAATCAGATACCAAACATTGAGGCATTGATTACGGCATGGACCTACTACAGGCTATAGTGTTTAGGCCTACTCACATGGCAGGAACTTTATCCCGGTATAAAAACATCCTATTGAAATCATATCATTTATTGTGAGCCAGAAGTAAGTTAACACAGAGTTAATGCCTTCTGGCTCTCAGCAGACAATATTCTATACACATCCACAACATTCAAATGGCTGCATTATCTTGATATACACTTTTTCTATATCCATTAAATGCAGGAATTTTTAATCTTCAAAATATCAATGAGCACCATACAGCCAGACTGTTGACATGATGAAAATTGCATTGTTAACTGTTAACACTAGTTAGATATTATTTGATACACATATAATGTCCCTGCGTGAAAATGGGGATGGTTACAGCTGTAGTCTTTCAGGCAGATCATCACTCGAAATTTTAAACATTTATTGCACAAGTACACATGTATCTACAAAATACTCTTTCCACATCATACATCTAAAGCCAGTCGATATATGTCAAAAGGAATACTAGCTGATGTTCATCATTCCAACAACAGAATCGAGAACGAGATGAGATGGAGGAATGAAGAGACAAGAGGATGGGTAGGGCAGGGATGAGGGGGTCGACTGAAGGAGGGATGAGAGCATCGACTGGAGGAATGAGGGGATCGACTGAAGGGGTGATGAGGTGAATGAGACAGACAAACAAGAATGGCACGGCTGCATACTTCAGAAATAATCATGTGAGATATATGTGGAATAGCACGACTTGACAGTGACCAAAAAAATACCAGCACGCAGGCAGATGAGGGACGATAGGATAAGGAGGAGGAGAAGATGAAAGAATGCTGTCACCTATTTTGTGTTTCAATTTGAATCAACATGATTTCAAATCAAATTATGATGTACCCAAACCATGTGAGCTGATCAGTATGAAGACTCAAATAAAAGTGCTCTAGAAAATACTGGCATACAACAAACTCTCAGAACATCAAACTGTAATGAATCGTTGAGGACAGAAACTTTCACTAATTGCAGAAATTGTGCAGTAATTCTTTCGTGGCATGAACTGTTGCTAACCTGAACCACTTCGAAATTTGTGAGCTTTTCATGTTTCTGGTTTTACAGCACACTGGTTACACATTGAACCAAGGAGATACAGAAAATGTAGTTGTGTGACTGAATGGAGTATTGAAATAAGGAGTAATATGTCATCAAAGTGTACACTTACAAGTAATGCATGTCAACAGACATTTTGAGATCATGATGACAAAAAAATCCAGACAGATCACAATGATTGGAATTAAAGCAAGACATATCAATTTGAAGTAGTCTCTCTGTATCAAAAGGATGATGAAAGACAAATAATTGCAATTGATGTACTGAAAAAAGAGATAAGTTGAATAAAAGAGGAGATTTGACATGGATGAAGACGAGTACTTACTTATGGCATATGCCGTAAGTAAATTTAGAAGGTTTGTTTGAATGTCTAGATTGAATGTCTTTGTCACAACATAAAGTAAATTGATTTCCAATTTTGGTGTAGGGGTGGGGGCTTAACAGCTATAATTGGTATTATTCTCATATTACAAAGGTATGGCCCTTGATCCTTTCTAGCCCTCACACCCACAGACACATAAATCTTATTCTTCTTGTCATCTTCTCAAACATGGCAAGAGTTCATCTCATCACAGCTAGTCTTCTTACTCAACATGCTTCAGACCCTTTGAAATAAACCAAAACAAATCTGACTGGAAATGCATTTTAAGATACCACTTCATAAGAGTGTCTATTGAGAAGAAGAAGGGCATTAAATATGTGTTAATGATGTAACAACCTTATGGTTCTAAGTAGATGATATGTCAGTAAAGATAAAGAAAAAAGTAGACCAACATCTAAAACTTTTTAAGAAACAGGCATTTAAGTCCTAGCTAAATAGAGAGAAGTCTGTTTTCTGGAAACGTAAGACGAGATACAGAACATGCAGTAAGGAACCTAGGATCTACTGCTACCCAGCTCCGTTGACGACAACCAAAAAAACCTGTCACAGAGCAAAAGCTAAAGAAAAGAGGTTTCAAGAAAGAAAAAGATAACCTTGAAATATACAATAATAACAATTTGATATGCCATGAAACATGTTACTGATTCACATCACAACTGAGAGGAGACATAGGACCCATGTAGTTTAAATGGGACATATCCTAATTTCTCTCCACATTAATCCATAGGACAACATGTCTGGATCGATACTATTTCATCTTTTCCGACTAGTTTCGCTCTGAGTATCAGCATGCTCACGGCCTCACACCTGGGTTCTACAGTCATACACGTTGATATGACGAAGACGACTTCCTACACATCCTCCATGCGATCATGTTCCTTTGATCACTATCAACACTTGCAGGGATGACTTTCGAAAATCCATTCATGAACCCTGATTAGAATCTCGCTTTTCGTATGTGCGAAAGAACAAAGTCACTAAGATTCTGATCACAATGCAATGAGTGTAGACGAAATACGATGAGCAATTTGAGGTTGGTCATGAATATGCACTGGACCAAATGGCAATTTACTGAACTTACTTTCGACCCTGGTACTATGTGTGCGATAGGACTATGCGAAGTGGTATTATAGGGAGGGGGATAGGGGAGACTGCATAAAACATCATAAGGGCTAGTGAGATGTCATCAATACAATAGATATAAGAATTTCTAAGAGAAAGGTAACGATAAGGTGTCGATATTAATATCTTGCTTGCTGATCAATGCTAATAAGCTTTCAGCATCCGTTTTCACAGATCCAATACCCTTTCTATGACATACTTATTGTGGTCGTTGTCGTTGTTTCGCATTGATATATGTACCAAACCCTCTTGAATTTACCTTGAGGAGTTTGTGGCCGATTCATTAGTACATCTGGCTTCCACCTTACACCTGGGAGGAGGAGAACAAGCCGGCCAAGAGGCCCCAAGAGCTTTCAAGAGTCAGACTAAGTTCACGTCATGGTTTCCAGTCCACCATATGTCACGTCTCAGGGTCAAGGTTGTCAAATGAGTCTTAATGGGTAATAAGATCTAAGAACTACCGATCCCACCTCACCTCCTCGATTCTAGAATATTCAGAAGGAGTTGGAAAGGAGGGTGGAGCATGCAAACTGCTCTGCTCTGACAAAGTATGTAAGGAACATTACTACAAAGCCCATAAACGTCATACATGTTTAAGGTGCATGTTTGAGAAGATTGACATTTAAAACCTCAGAGAAAATTATTGTACATTTTCATAGAATTGAGAAGTTAAAGTTCTTGCAACCAATAACAAAATATAAAAAAATCAGCATGATTTAAATAGCCCAGGCCTACTAAGTAATATCTACCTACATGATACACTTGTGCTACTTGTACAAAGTCGCCAGATTCTGACTTGTCTAATTTGATTTTACCAAAATAGCTCATTCCTACATCAACTTCCTTTATAAGAATTACAGCTTTATAGGATTCAAGGAAAGAATGGCTTATTGCTAAACTTCGTTCCCCCTCCCCCACCCCTAAACAGAAAATCATAGGCCTATAGAGCTTATTGCATTATCCTACAGAGTTGCTACCCCAATCACTGAATTACTACTAGGTAAGCTAACATTTTCCCCCATCCACCTGATCTGGTGCAGGTCACATTTATGTAACTGAACTAAAATTGCATTAAATGATTATCAGGTGAAGTGCCGGAGAATCGATCAGACCGGTGGTTAGAAAGAGGCGGCTCCTATGAAGTGAACACTACAGGTGTGGAAGAGAGGAACAAGGGATAAAGGTCAAGAGAGCGTAAGGCACAGGGGAAAAGAGAGACAGATAGACAGATAGACAGACAGACAGACAGACAGACAGAGGGAGAAATAGGGAAAGAGAGAGTGGTAGATCTATAGATGAAAGGAAGTTGTTATACAGTGAATATACAAAGACAGAAGAACAGGATGAGGGTTGTTTTTGGAAGGATGTTGGCTCTTTTGGAGTGCAGTGACATGAATACATTTGGAGATGGGTAACAGGTGCACTATAGACAGGGGGGCAGGGGACACTCAGCATGCCCCCTCCTTTACATGAAATACAGGTAAAAATAATATCTCAAGTATTACAGGAAGAATCATATTCAGGGATCATAACTATGACCTCACTGGCCAATTTCGAATTTAAATAAGACTAAGATAAGAGCCAACACATCTTCCGTCATATATCAAGTTTCTAATCTCTTTCATCATAGGCGTACAAGACTTATGGGTTGGAAGATGCAGCCCCCTTTGAAACAAGAATGTTAATATCACACCAACATTGGGGAGCTGCCATGTTTCGGCTGTGAGGTGGTCTTCATTGAAATTGAAATTTCTTATCCAAATATTTTACGACAAATAATTACATCATAAAGATTACGGTATGTCAAAGTTTGCTCACCCACAAAATATGAAAAACAGGAAATACTCAGGCAGGAGATGTAACCCCCCCCCCCCCCCCCCCTCCCGATAAAAAAATTGTGCCCATATGCCAATGCATCTAAGCAAGTTTTAATATTACCAGATTCCTTTCACTCGTGTTGTACTCAGGTTAACCTGTTAAGGTCATGATGATATAATACAAGGCATGGTCACTGCTTATATCATTACCTGTATGAAGCTAACAAGATCCAATTTATCAATCAACCTGAGACGACTTGTAAGACATTCCTTCAGGAACTTTGCAACGGTCAGTCTGATTTTGGTTCGTTCATTCAGAAAATGCAAAGTTCTATTGAAATACAATAAATGAAACTACTAGAATTCTGTCAAAATCCACTACTGAATTAATTTGCTGAATTTGAGAGTCTGAAATTGTAATTTATAAAGAAACGGTCAGGAAGGTATAACCATGAGTACCAGACTTGCCAACATCTTCTAATTTGGACAATCTTGTTTTGAAGTGTCCGTTGTTATGACCTTAGAGATATTTTATAGTCATTCAAGATGTTGAGACTATTTAGTTGGTAAATTACCTTAATATAGCTAAATGTAAAAAGCAAATCTAATTTACAATTTGTGTCAATGCATACTCATTACTAGGAGGGAAAGGTGTTTAATGGTTGTTTGGCAATGGACAGAAGTGAAAGTATTGCTGGATGTGGTGGTGGTCAAGCAGCAGATGTTGGAAGAAGAGGGGAGAACTTGGTTGTACAGGTGGTGGTAAAGATGGCTGTGGGGAAGGAAATTATGGTGGCACATGTGGTAGTGGTTTGGGTACATGTATGTGTTAGTTGCACAGGTGATAATGGTAGTAATTGAGGTTGTGGTCATGACTGAGTTTGTGGTTGTGGTGGTGGAGATTGACAGTTGTACATGGAGATGGTAATTGTGGTGGTGGTGGTGGTGGTGGTACTGGTACTTGTGGTGCTGTTGGTGGTGGCATCATGTTACCCACAGTTCAAATGACACATGAGTATTGAATACTCCATAATTATAGTCTAGTTTTCTTTTATAGATACACAGTATTACATGTATATTTGTGAAACCTTTACAAAATAAATTTGTTTGTGTGCCATACAACAGTGCCAGTGTAGGGAAACCAATTTCAATTTTAAACTGAAGCTAAATCCCTCACTACTCCCTTTCATATTTCTTCTGTGAAGTAAAATATGGCTGATTCTACTGGTGATAACATTTCAAAATTGATGTGTTGATTGAAACTTTTGACAAAGTACAAAAACCCAGACAAAAACAAACCATTCCCTAAAATATTCCCTTACCTTTTCCGGGAAAAGGGTAATCTTCTCACAGTGAGACAAAAAACAAAACAAAAATCTTTTATCCAGATTACAACTGGGAACAGCTTCCTACTCTTTCTTGCAGATGTGTGTTTAACCGATATATTCTTTTTACAGAATAGTCCATGTCATTTCCAGTTCATCTTTTACACTGCCCAAGCTTTCACCATTGACAAAGACAGTGAATTGTCACATATCTCATATATTTCAATTATTACAATAAGTATAGTTTTAAAGTTTGACTCAATTATGATCCAAGTTCGTTTCAGAGCAATGACAGTGAAATATAGATATTTTAAAAAAAGTAAATGAGAAGTATTGAGTATTGGGGACATTAAACATTTCCTACAAAACAACAATTAAACTGTGTTCCTTTCATTTGCCCCTTAATTCTTTCCAGTTTTAACATACACATAAAAT
This sequence comes from Strongylocentrotus droebachiensis, assembly GCA_035222895.1. NCBI lineage: Eukaryota > Metazoa > Echinodermata > Echinoidea > Camarodonta > Strongylocentrotidae > Strongylocentrotus > Strongylocentrotus droebachiensis. The sequence continues at coordinate 256,699 of JAVYIG010000542.1, read as the reverse complement.
ATACTACTAGGGCTATTGTTTACAATAAAATTGAAAAACAAAAACAGAAAATTATGACTATGAAATTGCAAATTTTGTTATTAATTTAGGGGTTTGCTTCATACTGAGATATTTTTTTCACATATTTCACTACAACGTACTAAACAACTCAATATGTCCGAAAAGTGATTAAAATAACATAAGCCTACAGGGGATAGTTAAATTCCTATTTGGGTGGAATATTTTCCCTCCTAATCTCAAATAGCGTCTTAAATCATATTTCTTTAGTATACCATAAATTTCCATTTTGAGGGGGTGGAATGTTGGCTTGAAACTCAGCATAAACATTTTTGAGCTGTGAGTCAAAATTTATGTCCCTCCAGCGATGGATTGTTAAAAGATATTTTTCTTTAAATATTTTATGATAAGAAACATTCCTAGATAATATGCATGACCATGCATGCTATGCTAGATTAAATATTAATGCCAAAGACTTTAACTGTATTTATTGCCAATTGCTATTCATATCAGACATTCCTACAAATCTACAAGTTATGAATAAGCCAGGTATCATTTTTAACAATTTTAACAATGTGATTGAAATCTGTCACAAATAATCACAAAATGTTAGAAAAAAATTTTCAAAAGTTTTAGTCTTGAAATCATAAAACTTTCTTTTAATACAGGGTGGCGAATACCATCATGAAATGAACTTGAGAAAGGCATTTAATACCTTATTATATACATGTATGCCATCACAAATTGTAATAGGTTTATGACATTGTTCACACAATAGAAAACACTGTACCTCATTACGATTAATGGCTTTTTAGAAATAATTACAATAAATGGCTTTTTAGAAATATCTACAATTAAAATTATGAGCCGAGAAGCTTAGGAGTAGATAAAGTTTAATTATCTAGACTTTTGATAGTCCAGCGGTACCAGCATTATACTTGGTTAAAATTGTGTCTAATTAAACTACAGGTTTTATGATTAGATTACATACTGTAGTTCATTACTTCAATCATGATATGCAGGTGGGAAGTTTGACCATATCTGTGCTATTAAAGTTACTCCCTGTCCACACACAACATTTTCCGTGATTAGCTATACCGTTTCGCGATAGTGATACCGTTTCGCGATAGTTTTACGATGAAATTGTGTGTGTGGACGCTCACTAACGATATGTCGTATAACAAAACTAGTCTAACGAAACGCAGGTTTGGGCATCGTTTCGAACTGAAACTCAATAAAGAATCACGCCTAATCACGCCTAACTAGTGTAACTAACTGGGCGGGGCTTAACGTGACCTCGAGCGAAAGGAGACCAGACTGTAGAGTTTCAGGATTACTTTCTTCTGTTTATTGACATCCTTGAATTTATACGATGATTATTTATATGAAGTTTCTTGTGTGTGGACATTTTGGAATTTATACTATGATTCTTTGTACGACGTTTTGTTATAGAGTTTCGGGATAAATTGTTTTGTGTGTGGACACGCTGCAAAACTTGTATTCTTTGCTGGCTAAAAGTTATGCAGTCCTTACTCTCCAAGCTATTGATGGCTCTTTGAGTGATAATGGGGTGGGGATAGTTTACCAGCCTGCCGACCAGAAGGTCAGGGGTTCACATCCCAGCTCTTTAATCTGTGCCAGTGTAATGATTCTGAGAAGGAAAAAAATAAATGCTATACCACTAATGAGGAAATATTCCAAAGGTGAGGTGAGCAAAAAGAACTAGAACTAGAAACAAACAAAAAACAAAACAAACTTCATCTAATACACACTACCGATTTTTAAATGATTCTTTTATACTAAAAATACTTATATTCAGGCAACCATGAAGCTTTGTAAGAGATAGGAATCAAAAGGAATTTAAATGCTTGTAATGGAACAATAAATCAACAAGCAAACAATACAGACCTTACAAAATATATATTAACACAAAATAGGTGAATGAAAGCTATACGTATGGTTCTTCATTTAAACAGGCCTAAGTGTACAGGTATTGTCAGAACATACATGTAACATTAGACCAATCCAAATACTTTTCTCAAAATTTCCCCAAGAGGATAATGTTCCATGGGCAACATTGTACCAATCCTACAAGTCCTCAAGCACTTAAATATCCCCTGGACAAAGACTGGAATGGGTTTTACAAAGCTACCCTCAAGTACCGAACTGAAGAGCAAAGCCAAAAAACAAACTCAGTCTGTTTATTCTAACCCTGTAAATCGGTCTGTCAACATTCTTGAACCCAATGTACTTAACGAATGTAAATGCTTCATGAGTAATTCTGGGCTTTTCAAGAGGGATAATGTAGGAGAGCTTGTATTTCTCCATTCTTTAAATGTGATATGTCACAAAGAGAAAGGAATTTCCTTTATACCTTCAGTAATGGAACTACAGGTACAATTGCACTTAATTGAGAGTTGTGACACAGGGACTGCCATGGAAGTATCAGAGATTTTTTGAGCCAGACAAAAAGACTTAAAAATTGAACATTAAATTATGATTAAAATACCTGATATTGTCTTTATAAGCCCTGAATCATTACATTCTTAGTTTTCATACATATCTCTTTTTTTTTCATAATTGAAAAACATACCATATTTTGTAAAGGGCCTAAACGCATTCTCATAGCTGGCATGATCATAGATCTTGCCTCGGTGTGCAGCACAACTAACAAGAACGGGTGATAGACTGAAATATTATAACTCTACACACTGTTAATACTTGTGAATGAAAGAAGAATACAAACGTTTCATGACAATGGTATTTGAAGTACTTTGAACTCTAGGGTACTAATCAAACTCAATGAATGGAACATTTCTTTCATTCAAATTTCAAAAAGCTTAATCTCTGTCTGACCTGTCTCCTAAGCTTTCACACAACGCTCCACATGATTAATGCTGATGTCGATACGTTCGCATGGCACCAGCAAAGTAGTTTCAAAGTTTTAAGTGATGCAAAACCTTAAAGTTTTAAACAACGACCTACTAGAAGTAATGTGGGTTCACATCGCACCTACACGAAGACTGCTTATGGTTTTAGACTACTGTACAAGTGTGGCTACAAGTTGCCAAAACCTTGAGGTTCCATGCGTCTGCACTGCATATATATTAAAGCCTGTCTGCACTAGTTTGGCCAGGGGGGATTAGACCTCCCTGAAAGGTCACTGGCAGGTGGTTATCTCATCAACTCAGCTCTCAATTAACATAAGAAAAAGGGGATCATGGGGGACCAACAGGCACCGATTAGGCATTGTTTGCTATATGGCGCAAGTAGTGGGGCTTTAGTTTAAGCAGGGACTGGTATGTCTCTGATTTAACTTTGATAGAGTCCCCCATCATGGTTAGAGGTGTTGCGTTAACCATAAGATCGCTTATGGATTATACATTTCCAAAAACTGTAGTACATCCATAAAGGTTCTTCACTACAATAAACCCTTGAAGTTTAAAGGTAACACAAAGTTTTGGGAATTTTGAAAATGGCCGGATAGCAATTCTTTAAAATGCTTAAAAAAACTTTCTGGTCTGTCGTGTAAACCTATCTGTGATTGGACATTGATCTGCACAAACATCAAGGTTAATGTGAAGGCTAAGATCAGATGAAAACAAATTTCATCAGATTAGATTTGATTGATGTTAAACCAAAATATCATGAAGTTAAAAGTTCAAGTCTTTTTTTTTCAGAGCAGTCATTTAAACACAACAGCAGGTGCTTTAGAAAAGACTCATTTGAAAACCATGTACCATAATATACTGCTCAATATGGAAAAATTTAAGAAACTGGTGATGCTCATCACTGAGAATATTTACATAACAAAATTCTGACAAAAGATGTCTGGGTAATGACCTGATTAACGACCCACAGCATGATTGAAAGCAACCAACTGAAAAATAAACTGATCCTAGAAGGTTGCCTTTCCACAGCATGTCTCTGAAACTTCTATGCATTTGAGAAATGATGACGCCAGCAATTTCAATGAATAACATCAGAGCTAGAGGGGCATTATCTCTGTGTAAAATAATATGAGTTTCAACGTCCTTCTGCCTCCAGAAGTCTGACTAGTAGTGAGATTATTACCATGAATCTAGTAGGGCATGGCTGGCCAAAGTTATTGTTTGCCACAATGCTATGCAAGTAAACTGACAGATACATTCTCAAATAATGCAGTATTTGCATCCTTCCCCCTACATTTCCATAAAATATTACGCAAATTTTTAAATATACCTAAATTGTTATTTCCAATCGTTATCATTTTCTCATCCAAGAGTTTTCTACATGATAAAAATTATCATAATTTCATTCATATTGCTTACACATGAAAAAGTCCAATTAAGAATTGTCACGGTCAATTCGTATGATCCTTACAAAAATTGCAAATTAATGCTTGAATATTTGTTTGATACACGAGTGGTATATAATGGCAATGATAGACAGGAGCATCACTCCTGGCAAGGAATGGATTCTCTTTCCGAGTTTTGGACTAAAGGAATTATTACTTCCCTTGCTCCATCCTTAGAGATAACAAGTTGCAGGAGACGTTGTACAGGAACCTCAACAGCCTCCACACTTCCAGGAACATCAACCACAATAAAGTACAGACGACTCACTCAATGACTCAATTATCTACGTCTCCTGATGACGTCTAAATTCATTACTGACCATGCGTCAAACGCTTCTTCCCAAGTCTCTTGTGTGAAGACCATACAATGTACTGTTTACTTATCTCTTGACCCATACTATTCCACATACATTGTATACTAGTCCACAAATCATGATCAATAATATTCTACCACCTATTTTACCTATACCATTCCACATATTATTCCATCTATATACTATTACACCTATACTATCACATCTTTACTATTCCACCTATACAATTCATATCAACATCCCAAAGCAAGATTTCAGGTCCAATCTTCTATTTTATCCTAACACTAACTTTGAGTTGGCATAATAATCTGTACTACCCTACCGATACTATCACACCTTTAATATTCCACCTATATTTTAATATTCCATCTATACTATACTTAATTAATCTACCACACCTTTACTTTTCTAGTCAACATACATCAACATCCCCAAGCAAGATTTCGGGTCAAATCTTCTATTTTATCTAAACACTAACTTTGAGTTTACATAATAGTCCCTAAATCAAGTTAATCTTAACTGATTAAGGTTTTTGGCACAAACACACATTATCTTATTAGTATATTGAGAGATTTAATTTGCTATGAAATAGTTTATTTTATAAGAAATCACTCTAAAATCACTCTACTTAGGCAGTGTCAACCTTAAAGGTAAAGACTAGTTTTAGAAACACCCCCCTCTCAAAAAATGAAATGGAAGCTCTTATTATCAATTATGTGAAAGAATATGTTTTGACTAATACACGATGATAACAAATTTGCCGGGAAACCGCCTACTAATTGATATATTTGGTAAATTAGTTTATCTATTGGGACCAAATAGATAATACGTACGTGTTGTCCTATATGCATCTTTCTGTGTACAGTGCTTGTACATGTAACTTTACGAAGACTGGGCAAAATTTCTTATCATTTTGATGATTCCAGAACCTTGCAGTACACACCAATACTTATATGCTAGATGATCAACCTTTTCTGATCGATTCCACAACGTTTCTTTCACAATGCAATCACATGACTAGAACTGGACTTTATCTTTAATACCTGTTGACTAATAGCAAACTTGTAGAACAAAATCACTTGTGCTATATCTTACTAATCCCCTCAAAAGATACAACATATCACTGTGTAGATGTACTCTATATTGTTCACCTCAATAAACTGCACTTGGAAATGTAAACTACTTAACTTCTTACTCAAGTCAACAAATCCTGATCTCTTGTACATCATTACTTGCTACTGATAAATATTTTGTTTCAGATCAGAAGAATAAGAACACTTCAAACATCACTTTAAAATAAAGAAGAGCTCCTGAAGGGAATCATAGAGTTGTCAGTTGGTGTAATAAAAAGGAACAAACAACTGAAAGATAATCATTTAATTGTGATTCTTTTTCTTTGTTTTTTTTTCGTATCACTTTGAAATATTCAAATATTTAAACTGCCAGGGTGGAAAACCCTGCCCTGTTCCATATCTGTTTTGTTGTTGGATATGATGATTATCAAAGGAAGGACCATTACTAAAGATATCAATCGTGTGCATGAGACACATTAAAGAGCAATAAACTCCAAGATTTTACTTCAGAGTATTGTTGGCATCCATGTTTGGTCAGAAAGCAATTATCCCTTTCCATTACATTTTGATGTGGGTTTTTGTCAGTTCTCAAAGCATGAATACTGATTAAAACACACCATTACAAAGGGGGTACATTTTGTACTGATTGAATTGCTAGGCTTTCTGTGATAGCTATCTTATGACACTTACTCTGGCTCTGTATACATCAACCTTTGATTGGACCAGTAATTGCTTCTTATTCACTGATGTACATGTATGACAACATGTATTTTTCACAGCTTAAAAGAAACCTGATAAAAACATTCATGTTTTTGCCCCAAAACAGTGATGATGAGAAAAATGTGTTTTAGCAGTAAACTGTAAATGATGTCTTCTACAAAGCTTCATTGTGCATTCTTGGTTTCGGTAAAGAAACATTACTTTAAAATGAAATAAGTATTCAGATGTCGGCATTTCTTGTGAGGAATTGAGATCCTCACATTCCTAAAGAGGACTGTAGGCATTATAAAGTAGGCTTTTAGTTTTAGTTGCTAATAATACAAAATAATTTCCTGTCCGGTTTGTCCAAAACAGTGATGATATGAGAAAAATGTGAGTTAGCAGTGAACTGCAAATGGTGAGTCCTACAAAGCTTCATTGTGCATTCTTGGTTTTAGTAAAGAAACATTACTAAATAAGTATTCAGATGTTAGCATTTCTTGTGAGATCCTCACGTTCCTAAAGAGGACTGTACGCATCATGAAGTAGGCTTTTAGTTTTAGTTGCTACTAATACAAAATAAAACGATAATTGTATTCTATTTCCTGTTTCCTTAAGGAAGACAACCTGATTTAATGCTGCTTCATCCTTTTAACACTAAGCTGTAAATGTTAAAAAGTTTGTTTACTCCAAAAGAGACAAGAGAAAGTCGATTAAGACTAACAATTCGTCGCTGTTTTCACGAAGTGACGGTAGTGAAAAAAAATTGCATTCACTTTGCATTACGATTTTCCTCACTACCGTCACTTCGTGAAAACAAGGACGAATTGGTTCTGAGAGGCTGCATGGAAGTACAAAACACACTATTATATCAAATTGAGTATAAACCTGAATACATTTGTGCACTTATACAGGCAAAGAAAAATATAAAAGAAAGAGGGGAGAGAAAGATAAAGAGAGAGAGGGGGAGAGAGAGCAAGAGAAAGAGAGAGATGAGGAAAGAGAGAAAAAGAGAAAGGGGGGGAGAGAGAGAAAAAGAGGGGAAAGAGAGAAAGAGGGGAGAGAGAGAAAGAGGGGAGAGAGAGAAAGAGGGGAGAGAGAGAAAGAGGGGGAGAGAGAGAAAGAGAGAGGGGAGAGAAAAAGAGAAAGAGAGAGAAAAAGAGAGGGGAGAGAGAGACAGAGAGAGAGACAGAAAGAGACAAAGAGAGAGAGAGAGAGAGAGAGATAAGAAATGGTGTGGGGGTTGGGAGAGAAGCACAGACTTTACTGTTTAAATGCACCTCTGGTAGAAATGGCAATATTTATATTTACTCCCTAAGCCCATAACTCCGAAGAGTATACTTTCCTCCCCAGAGTAGGAACCTCAGTACATTGACCTGAATTTATATAGAAGCAATAAAAGAAAACTGATATGAAAAACATCTCAACAAATATTTTAGGCATGCCTGAAGAAATTCCTCCTAAACCCCCAAATCCCACATCACACCTTAGGGTTTGGATAACACTTCTGTCGAGCCACCTTGGGGCTTACCTCCTTGACCAATGCTAACAGATTGGCCATCTCATTTAAGAAGGACTTAGCGCCCATTGTGGACACAATCCCTCAGTAGGACCGAAGCAGGGACCAGTTCATTAGACCTTGATCTTTTTTGAGGGCTTAGCATCATTTCTACGATTTCAGGGAAGAATAGGATAGCTTTCTTGGTCTTTGGATGGTGGGCTTCAAGTCTGTGTTTGGGCTAGGTGACCCAAGAACAAATAGGTTTAGGGACAACCCACTTCTATCTCTCTCTCCCCCTCTTCCCCTCTCTCTCTTTCTCTCTCTCTATATCTCTCTTTCATGAACTACGTCTCAGACAGACAAAGGAGCTCTCTACAAGTTAACAAATTACAAATGTAGAAGTCATACCACTTCTGCTGTTGAAGCAGTTATGTAAGAAGAGATTGACTCGTTCTAAACGGGAAGTGGTTTAACAATTGTTCATTGTGCCTACTTGTCTGGGAAGTGTTTCACAAAGAATAAGATCGACTTTAAGTTGGACTTAACTATGGCAGGCCATTCATGCCACTGTTTGCTCTCACCATTTACTAGCATTGGTCTCTCAAGGGACTTACAAATCATGATCGCAAATCTACAGAATTTACATTTTTTGATAATTCATTATTGAAGGAAAAAATATAATCAAAAGATCATAATTGAGAGACCAATGGTGAGAGCAACTAGTGGCATGAACGGCTGAGTTAAGTCCAACTTAAAGTCGATCTTAGTCTTTGGGAAACACCCCTCTGGTGATGCAAACCACTTTTCTATCTGAGGTTATGAGCTGTTTTAGAGGCCCAGCATGATGAAGCTGATTCACACCACGAGGATTCACACATACCTATCTAGTGCATCCCTCCTACCAGCACGACCAGCAAAAATGATGACATTATTTTTATGTCACCTTTCCTGTGGCAGAGTACATTTTTAATAACCTGTTCTTCGGAAACTTGAAAGTTAAGGGCCTGTCATAAAGGTGAATGAAATCTGATAACATGGGCCTGGTACCATAACATTTACAAATGGTCTTTTTAATGAGCTGAACAATCCATATCAAGCACAACAATGCTTATTAGGCCTGTCCTCATCAGCTCGAGATTGCCAAATAGCCCGCTATTCTTTTAAGCGAAATCACCTTAACCTTTGTGCACTAAAATCACTAATTAATGCAAAAATCAAGCCATCTCATAAAAAGACAGGTTTTTTTTCACTGGGAGTCCAGACTGAAATTCATAAGGTATTGGAACAATGAATGAGTCTATGTTTCAATTTCAATTCCAAAATTGGGGCCCTGAGACATAACATTTGGAGGCCTGTGTTTTGGGCACCTGTGAGAGTACCAATCAATAACCCATGAGATAGATGATACACTACATGTATGTCTCTTTTGAAAGAATATCGCTCTCAATTCAAAAATATTTCTCTGATGTCTCCATATTAAATGCCGATCTGTCATGTGCCTAAGTGGACAAGGGGCAAAGAAATTAATGTTTGAAGTAAGTGAAGACAATTTTAATTCTTCATCATAGAATCTCAATAAATAGAGTTACCCGGAAACAATCCTACAACATTCATAAACCCTTCTGAAAGTCAAACCTGGACAGATCATTTTAGTCCACAATATTTCACAAAAGACCACAATCCAGCCACATTTTTGCCACCTGCAGAAGAACCAATGTGTGTCGGAAGCACTCTAACACCTCCCAATGGGAGTCTAATTTTTTAAACACTTACCAATTACTGACTAATGATTTAATGGCCTCAATATATTTCTTGACCAATCTGGTTGACCACTTTGGCCTTTAGATGATGACTATACCAAATGGCCATGTACATGTACATGTATTCCCATCATACCAAAGTGATCTCTCCTTTTCAATTTACATGTACAGCCAAAACTTAATAAAAACTAATTCAGCCAAGTTAGTTTTTGGAGTCCAATAGTTGTTTTAACTAATAAAGCATCAGAAAGAAAATTATTGAAAACACACTGAAAAAAGACCCTTTAAATTTTTTAATTTTTTATTAAAGGTAAAGACCAGTATTGGTAACGCCCCAATTTCAAAAAATGAAATGGAAGCTCTCACTACCAATCATGTGAAAGAATATGTTTTGACTAATACATGATAACAAATTTGCCGGGAAACCGCCTACTAATTGATATATTTGGTAAATTTGTTTCTCTCATGGTCGTGTGAGAGATATAGGGTAGTCCCATATACATCTTTCTGTGTATAGTGCTTGTAACTTTACGAAGAATGGGCCAAATTTCTTATCATTTTGATGATTCCAGAACCTTGCAGATGCTAGATGCTAGATGATCAACCTTTTCTGATCGATTCCACAACGTTTCTTTCACAATGCAATCGCATGACCATTACTGGTCTTTACCTTTAAATCAATAGTGAATGAAAATAAATGAAAAAAATTACAAAAGTTCAAATTTGGAACCGATCATGAAATTTATACGAAGCGGTCATTGTAAGATGTACAACGGTCTTTTAGAATTGAATAATGAAGGGATGACCACAGGCACCAAAGCGATAATGACCGCTTCCACTTGGATGGCTGTGAGGTTCGTGTATCACAGGCACCTCACATGAAGGTCAGGTCATTATGAAAGGCGTGACCATCACTCATTGGTCAAGCCCCTTCGTCCACCCGTTGACCGACAACAAATTTTCTTATGGGTCATCCTTGTTTTGGGCATCTGGGTGGGCTATATGTATACCGGTATTACACCTTCTCTTACCAACTGAAAAATGGAAAAAATCACAAGCTGAACTTTAGTGAAGACTGTGCATGAAAGGAGAATGGTGGACTCAACTATTTTAAACACTTTATAACAAACCTGTGAAATAAAAGAATAACAAATAAACTAAACTAAACAGAAGAAAAAAATAGGAAGAAGTAATATTTGGGGCATTTTTAGATGTCTCCAGACTATTTCTGTGATTCAGGGGGGGGGTGGGGCAAATTTGATAACCTCTCAAGTTTTCTGATAAAATTGGTTTATTCCCTCCCTCTAGTCACTCTTGTCACTCTTTTAATCTATTCTAATGGTTCTTTTGATTTATTCTCTCTCAATTTGTATGACCTCATCTCAACTGTGAAGGTATGTTGCGCGCGCGCTCTCTCTCTCTCTCTCTCTGTCTCTCCTCCCTTACCCCTCTCGCTCTCTCTATCTCTCTCTCTCTTTCTCTCCCTCTTTTTCTCTATTTCTATCTTTTCCCTAAACATATCTCCTCCATTATCTGATCTCTCTGTTCTTCTTCTCCCATCCGTCTGTCTCTCTGTCTCTTGTCTCTATGACCCCGTTCTCACTCACTTCGTTGGAGCGCTCTGGAGCGCTCTAACTAAGACCCGTTCCTCAGGAGCGGTTCTTAGGTGAGTGAGAACGGTCAAAGTGGTCCAGGAAGTGGACTTCTGGACTGCTCCAGAAGACCACCTTCCGAGGTGGTCTTGAGGAGCAGGTCTTATTAAGATCGGTTTGGAGCGCTCTAACGTGCAATGTGAAAGGAAAGCGTACTTTGAACGGAAGTGAGCTAGTGACCTTCGGTGCGAAACATGTAGTACGGTACATACAGTTTGTATTCCGCGCGCGAAAAAATTGACCTGCTGACCTGAGCTGCCATAGCAACAAGACCACTTTGACTCGTGGAGCGGTTTGAGCCATAAAAAACTGCTCGGAGTGTGAACTCTCGCAAACCGTTCCTCAAGACCCGTTCCTCTGGAGCGGTCTAACTAAGACCACTTTCAAAGTGAGTGAGAACGGGGTCTATGTCTGTCTGTCTCTGTCTCTCTCTGTCTCTCTCTCTCTACAGTGTATGTATCTATCTCATCATCTATTCCTCTTTCTCTCTCTCTCTCTCTCCTACACCACCCGCCTCCTCACTAATACGGCACACCCAAAGCAAGGTGATGGAGATGTCAACCCTTCATTCTCTAGAGGTGTTATACGAAGGTTGATGTCAAGGTTACCAAGTCTGAGATCTGTTTGCAAGGTATGCCCAACATGTGTAGATTAGTGCTGTAGTCAAACGTTTAACCGTCCGGTATCCGACCGCCCATGGCGGATTCCGTTTTCAATTGGACGGTTTCGTTTTCCCGATTTTTTTTTTTTTTTTTTTTTAATATTTTTTTTTTTTTTTTTTTTTAATATTTTTTTTTTTTTTTTTTTTTTTTTTTTTTTTTTAAGTTTCGATTTATGCCCCTCCACCTGGCACTATGCCTGGCAATGTCTCCCAGCTCAGTAATCTGTGTGTTGACTCACCACTCCAAAACTAGAACAACACTCCATTTTGTCTGTCATCTTGGTTTGAAAGTAATCTTTGTAATAGATCTCATCATCTCAATATGTAATTCATTCAACTTTTACACAAGGTTCTGTCCTAGGTCCTAGCTCTACTGTTTTTAATTTACATTAATGATCTTACACATTCTTCCAAAAACAACATTGTTACTATTATTTGTGACAAGTTCACAAGCACAAATCGGCCCCTTTAAATGCACCTCGCAGTTAAATGAAAGTTGCCGACAGAGTCGGTAAAAAAAAAAAAAAAAAAAAAAAAAAAAAAAACGATTTTTTTTTTTTTTTTTTTTTTTTTTTTTTTTTTTTTTTTTTTAAATCGTTTAACCGAAAACCGTCCGGTTTTGACTGGCGGTTAAACGGAATTGGAGATATCCGTGATGTTACAGCACTAGTGTAGATACATCTGTAAATCATGAGACAGCATGCTTGGAAATAACCTGTTTAAGGAACCCTCAATGCACTTTCAGGCCCTCAAAACTGTAGACCGAATGTATTTTCATCAATGGACAGGGATGCAAGAGAAAGTGTCAAATCTTTATTTTGCTCTTTCATCATGAAGAACCGAGTTTGACAAAAGCTTGGTCTAATATACATGTACAAAGTATAGAAATGAGGCTATTTTGTGAAGTGTAATTGTGTTAACTTCTGAATATCAGTTCTTCTTCGATGTGGAATGTGAATGTGAACATTAATACAGATAAAACCTAGTATTACAGGCTGGAATCTGACGAACAAAAGTACGGCCTATATTAAATTTCACCTAACAAGGGAACCATAGCAGACCTCTTAACTTAGCCTATCAGCGGGGAAACCTGCAGGAAGGATATCGCTTTCATCTCCCAAACATGCCAGACAGTTCATACGCCAGGTACAGTCCCACATGTTCCTTCATGCGTTGGCTAATACATACACCCTGGCGATTTACTCTATAGCCAGCTTATGTTTACAACAACACACCAGGTTGAATGAACGCCTCTGAAGTATGATACTTCAAATGCCATTCAGACTGTGAAAATCCAAGACTTAGGTTACAATAACATGATTCGTTTTCTACCAAGTTTTGAGATGATATCTTACACCTTATTGTGTCTGCTGCAGGCATTTATGAAGGATTGGAAAGTGTGGGTCTTGTGTAGATTGACAGTGCTACTACTTGTTTTAATGCAGCAGCTACATTCTTAGTTACCAACAAACTGTAAATCCATAAACCGTCACATGCTTAAATGGCCTTTTTATTGACTAGTATGCCATGAGTTAATTGCTATTTAATTTTTAAGTCAGTTGATAGAAGAAAAAAATAAAACGACCATCTTTACAGCTCCAATGATCTTGGAAGTTTCCTTTTACCTTTAAGCTCCTAAATCCTTCCCCTTACAATAAGATCTTTCTCATTAACCTTCCTCAAATGGCAATAAATCAGATGTTTCATTTCACCATGTGCAAGCAGCATAGATGGTACTGGTAGAATCCAAAGTAGTTATTACATACGATTAGAACCCTACCCCGTACCAAAGTTCTCAACTACTCGGAGCCCTATCACCAGATCATCCAGAAGGGAAACTCCACAAAGAATCAATACCGGGGAAACCACTAGACTGTTAACAGGGGCTCCTAAATAAATGAGCTTATAACGGATGAATTGATCAGATGAAAGGAAAGCAAAAATAGTTGGCAAACGATTAGCTTGGCCCATTTTCATTGCTATTCACCTTCACTGTTGGCATTGAAATATACATGTACAACAATCTATTCTATCTAGGTATAGTTGTAATATTACTGTAGGCCCACGTGGCACTCATTGGTACTCTGTCAGTATTGCATTGATAACTGAACGATTGCTCTCAAGAAACAATGACCCTTTATGAAATTCTAGTTATTTCATACAATATCTTAATACTTGACAAAGATTTAGGTCTATTTTGTTTAATTCAACATTATTTCTATGACGGTTTCTTTCACGAATTTCTCTATTTGTTAAAGTTCAACTTCATACTTTGCAAATATGAATCTTGGTTCTATGAATCAACCTTTACATGTTAAAGATAGTCAAAAAGTGCAGAGTATTATTTTCCTTTGTATGTTGCTTCGCGAAGATAATGAGAACTGACAAGACAGGCACACAGCATATTTTCAATCACATTGATGATAATGAGAAACAAGATTCATGGCCATGGTTTCACGATGATGTTTGCTGAACCCACCTCCAATGATCCACCAGACAAGTTCAACAAATGTTACGGGTGCTGCATGGGTAACCAAAAGTCAACGGCATCCATTCACAAAACCCGACCAGCGTGCCATGTCTGCCAACTTCTTCTCCCAGTCCAATTCACTGTTTACCCAGACACCCCAAGAATGTTTTTGAACCCCGGCCAAGAATAAAATCTTTTCCAGGCTTTCAAAACATTGTCACATTTCTCACATCTCCATTGAGTCTTGAGAAGTCATTCTCCTTCTCAATAGGACGGCATCTTGGAAGTGAGACATCCTCGACAACTTTCTACAACTTCCCGTGACAACCTTTTGTGTTCGCAATCTGGGACAATGGCTTGTAAAAATTCGGACAACCTTGTACGAGTGGGAAGAAAATAACTGTTTCCCAGGTCTTTTGCTATTCTTGTATTGTTCTGCTTGACTTGATTGTAAGCCCACTTGACTTCTGAATTGATAGGAACAATATTCAAGAAAGCACTTGATGTAGTGGGCGGTTTCAGTAATTCAAGATGAGAATACACCTTTATAAGGGTCAAGGACTTCAGAACAGGTCCATCCATACCAACTCCTAACAATACAGTACTTACATTGTAGGCATGGAAAGAAAAAAGGTAGAAAATACAGAGGGCAGTGAGCCATTGATCTACAGAGGGGGAAACAAGGATCTTTGAAAATTTCTAACAGGGATCTGGAGAATGCAGAAAATATGTCTTATTATTGCAATACGGGCCAATAAAAATTACTGCAGTCTGCAAGCAAATTTCATATTTACAATTGCAAAGCTTCCATGAACCAAAGAATACTTTTTTACTCCAACATACAATTAACTACTAGTAAGTACAAGAGGGAGCAAAATACTATATAAATTAAAAATTGTAATTGGTTAAAATGTCAGGACTTTGATTCTTTGTGCTCCTTTTGAAAATTATGAATCATTTCTCATGTCAAAACAATATTTTTCCTCAACCTTGCCAATTGCTGATGACACTTGTGGACAACTTCCTTCATTTCTAAATTCCCAGTGAGAATATGGTTCATGTACTCCTGCTACGGGTAGTTGGGTTTTTAACCTTGAAAACTGAAAGAATGAATTGTGTGAAACAGGGACAAGAGACGATGCGTGAAATTGGTGAATGTAACTATTTTTTCTTCTTTTACATGTTGGAAGAAATGCCACACATATCACGTAGACACGTTACATTAAATGTATGTCAGATATTTTTTTCTTCTTCAAAATTAAAAAGATTGATGAAAATCCCTGGGAAAATTTTGGTGGTGCAGATATCAGTCAAATTATACACTGTATATCAAAATGTCAATGAATGATAATGACCATGCAGTTGGTTCTACTTTTCAAGTCCCCTCCCCTCCCCCTCCTCCCTCAAAACTAAAGCCTTTAAATTTGTATGCATGATAAATTTGTCTATAGGTGAATGGAGTTGCTTCCTATTCCACAGGAAGTAATATTCATACAAACAATGCCAATAGGGTTTACATAGACTAATTCCTCTCATATGGAGCCTGGATCTATGTCCCTCTTCAGACTAACAAAATTCCCCAAATACACATTGTACATGTAGCCATGTGGTTATAGTATACACTTATTTTTCCAGTGTGAATGTCCTATACTGAAACGTGCTGCTTTGTATCTATATTATTAATACCACTAATCGCCGCGGGGGGTCCAAACGGGTACAAAACGGTTCCTCAAAAACGTCTTTCCCCGACCGCGCCCGCCTCCGCCGTGGCGCGGGGACGGCGGCACAATTATACGAGGTCTGTCTCCCGTAACCCGCGTGCCACCTCGACCCCGCGATCGACGTCCATGCCGTTAAACGCGGTTTCGGGGTCCCGGGGAGGACGGGCGGACGAGAGCACGGCGGGCGTCGTGGATTGCATGGAGGCGACGAACCCGCGAGAGCGAGTCGATAAGGCGTGCACCCGCCCTCTGTCTAATTATCAAAGAGAGACGAAGAGACACACGATGGACGAGAATTCACTCGGGTCAACGGGTGTAGCAAATCTCATTGCAACGGTTGCGGCGTTCCTCGAGTAAGGCATCTTACATTAGGATATTTTTTGTAGACCAGGCGCCCGTAGTGTACGTGTATTACAAGCTCAGGTCACACACATGCGCTGCATGTACACAGTCGATTCGAGTCGAGGCGATTGCTACAACTGGCGCAAACCATGGACCTATTTTCGCGTAAAATCTTTACTCTGAAAGTAATTATACAAATTCTGTGATCTATGACAACATAATCAAAGTCCAAGCTTCTGTTTTATTGGTCTTTTCATGAAAACTACATCGAAATCACAACAATAATAGCGCAAATAGATGTGATAGTACGCCTTGAGTCCACACGTACACACGTGTGGTGTATTGCCACTGCACTGCAGCTGAGCGCTGCTGTCCATCGCCGGTGATTTCGGAGCTGAGTGTGTGAGCCTGGAGTAGCGGTGACCGGAGTAGCTAGGCCTGTGCACATGGTGTAAGGAGAGTAAACAACACTCTGAAATTGCTATTATTGCCCCGATTTCAATAGAGTTTCGTGAATACAGGTATGAAACCTGAGCTTAGATTGTGATTATTCTAACCATGCATAGTTGTATACTGAATTTCGATAATCATTTTTCAAAGTAACGTTTTCACAAGAAAATCGGACGGTCGTCATGGTCGTTTAAAAACATGATAATACTTTTACTATGATACAGTTATTGCATAAAATCAATGCATTAAAACGTTTTTTTACAGTATGGGGGGGGGGGGGGGTTCAAGTAGCCCAAAGCGAGTTGGGTGCGGGCGTGGTGTCCACGGGTTCAAAGGGCTGAACCGAACCCCCGAAGGCTCAGGGGTTTTAGGCAATTAAATATGTTTTAAACAATTCGCGTACTTTCGGCGAAGAAACTTGACGCAGCCCAAAGCGAGTTGAGTGCAGGCGTGGTGTCCACGGGTTCAAAGGGCTGAACCGAACCCCTGAAGGCTCAGGGGTTTTAGGCAATTTAATATGTTTTAAACAATTCGCGTTGCAGGCGTGGTGTCCACGGGTTCAAAGGGCTGAACCGAACCCCCGAAGGCTCAGGGGTTTTAGGCAATTTAATATGTTTTAAACAATTCGCGTACTTTCGGCGAAGAAACTTGACGAAGAAAGTACGCCTTTTTTACGTAACACTACGCTACCAAACTAAACAAACTATCCTTAAATGAATTAATGAAAAATTAGCCCAAGAAAAAAAAAACCCGAAAGTTGAAAAAGTAACCCCCGAAAATTTCCCCAAAATTTGATATAGATCGAGCACCCGAAAAAAAAAAATTGTTCACTGGATTCTACGCTCACAGTCACACACACAGTCGAGTCAATTTGTGCACTGCATGCAGCTGACTGCTACATATTGGCATAAACCGTCAGATTGTTCGCGTAAAATCTTTACTTTGAAAATAATTATACAAATTTGGTGAACAATGCCAACATATAATCATAATCCAAGCTTCTGCCTTTTTAGTCTTTACACGAAAACTACATTGAAATCACAACAATAATAACGCAAATAAATCGTAATTATGCAAGATCATACCTGACAGTTTGTTTTACGGTGCGCCATTCAAGGTCAAACAGCGTGTAGTATACAAATTGACTATAAAAAAAAAATCTAATTTTATTTTCGATAGCACAAAGGCCTCTATTTAACCCCCTCCCCCGGACCTCCCCTAGAATCCCGTGGATTTTCCACGGGTCCTGCTAGTATACACTGTTGCCCATAGAAGTTGGAATATTTTTCATACCTCTTTTCATAAAGTTATTGTGACAATAATATGGTTTATTCTTGATACATGTAAATAAGGTTTTTGAATATCTTCTATGAACTTTATTGATCAAAGTGTCAAACAGATTGATCAATAAAGTTCTAAGAAGATACCAACTTTTTCTACATGACTGTATCAAGAATAACCTATATTTCCAAAATCGTTTCACAAAAAGAGGTATGAACAAATCATTCCAACTTTAAGGGTGACAGTGTAAAAATGGTAATACTGAGTGGGGCTCATTGCATCGTGAGCATGTCCAAATATGATCAGGCAATCATCAACTTGTATCCTCAAACAATACCATTACATTAGCTGACAACATACAATAGTTTTTCAGGTTTTGATGTGTGCCTGCCCCTTTCATAATCACAATGAATCTTTACATGTTTCTTTAAACAAAGTTTGTACAAATTTATCCCTGGTCTGAATGGGTCGTATAATGTCACCTGCATTTGACCCTGATATTATTTCTTTTTCTCAGGCTTGTTTAGACCCCTTAGGGCACTGGCTGCTCATAATGAGGGGAAAATAGTGGTTTTATGCTTCAAAGAAATACTCTCTATTGTTCCCAAGCGGTTTGTTTCCTGTTCAGAGGTGTGCAAATTACAGAAATTGTGTCCTTACATTTGCAAGTTGCAACTCCATGACAGACAATACGCCTCACTTATAAAGTTTTATGTCAGTTTTGTGTATATTTTAGTGTAATATTTAGTAC
This sequence comes from Strongylocentrotus droebachiensis, assembly GCA_035222895.1. Classification (NCBI taxonomy): domain Eukaryota; kingdom Metazoa; phylum Echinodermata; class Echinoidea; order Camarodonta; family Strongylocentrotidae; genus Strongylocentrotus; species Strongylocentrotus droebachiensis. The sequence continues at coordinate 237,691 of JAVYIG010000542.1, read as the reverse complement.
ACAGGCACACAGGTGCTGGGGCACATTTTAAGAAATCATCAAATCTTGATTATTGTAAAATCGTTAATGTTTGGATTTGGTAAAGGGCCAAATAGTGACCAAGATTGAAGGTACGAACTTCAAAACTGTGGTTGATGAACTAAATATAAATGTGAAAATATTAAATGATTCCTTCTTGAGGGGATCATTTTAGATATGCTGCAATTGTCTTATGTATTTCTCTGTTTTGCTCATCAGTTCAGGAGGCTTTTCTACTACAAGTATATCAGTTTATATATTTTCTTGAGCTCCTTTTTACACTTTCTAAAGATAATTCACTAACCAATTCCATTTATTCTTTCACTACTAGATCATTAATTAATATTAAGAAGGTATTTTGGGGGAGGCAAGATTACATCCAAGAAGCTCCCGTACAATGTAGGTCTACTTTACATGTGAATTGCCCATATCATATTTTTCAATCTCAGCAAATATTCTTTGCAGCCATTTCCTCTTTTCTGAGTGATAAATCTTGACTTGGGTCACTTCTGATGATGGCATCTGGTCACCAAATGGTTCTCTGGAGGGCCATGAGTATAATTGGAAGGTACTCTGTGTGTAAGTACTTATATGGCTGGTGACCTAGCTAGCCATCAGATACTCTTTTCACACTGGTTTTGCCTAACCCCGTACTTTGCTTAGCCCCGTACTATCCTTAACCCCGGACTATTTTTTTTGGCTTTTCACACACGCTGTTTTTAGTCCCGTACTAGCGCCTATTCCGGGATAAGAAAATTCCCGCTGTTCTCACTGCATTTCGTTAACCCCGGAAATCGTTAATGTTATCATTGGACATACTTCGCATCTGGTCAGCTGCGATACGCTCCATTGCGTAGTACCGGACTATTTTTCGTTTCTGTTCTCATTCATTTGCTTAGCACCGCAATTGCGGGGTTAGCAGGAGTTAGCACCACAATTGCGGAGTTAGCCCTGCTATTTTGCAGGGTTAGTTAACCCCGTACTATAGGTGGGGTTAGCCAACTTTAGCCCACTTTGGTAAAAACCAGTCTGAACAGAAAGTGGAATAGGCTTAACCCCGTACTATAGGTGGGGCTAAGACCCCCCCTTAACCCCACCTATAGTACGGGGTTAAGCAAAATATTGCCAGTGTGAAAACAGTAAGAAAGTGCCGAAGCAACTGTCTGCAGACTTCTGTTCCAACTTGGCATACAGCATATTTCTCTAAAGTCTCCTTTGTGGTTAATAAGTGGATGAAATATAGTCCAAAATGTTGGATAAACTTGATGGAATGCTGCCTGAAATATTGTTTTTGTGTAATACATGTAAAAGCATATATTCAAAGGGGAAAACAGTTGAAAAGAAAGGAAATACTTGTAACAATTTAAACCCACACAAAAAAGATTCACCAGCTTTCCCGTAACATACTAAGGAGAAATATATCTTCCCCCATATCATTTTTTCTTCATATTCTAACAGTAAACATTCATTGCATGAAACCCTGGCTAAATATTGACTTTAGCCATCCCCGCCAAGTGTCTGCTTTTTATCCCATCTTCCCATTCTGATTATCCTTCTCAGCCCAGACATGGGGCATGAAGCTGAACTTGATATCATAATAATCATGTCTTTTCAACAAAAGGACATTGTTGACACGCTGCTTGTACTTTGGAATTCTCTCTTTTCATAAAGGAGATTTAAATGTCCATTTAATACTGTTTTCAAGCGTGCATTTATGCCCTAGAATTAATCCAAATATTGACCTTCCAGTCTGATATTCAAAGATTTTTTTTATAGATTCCTTGTCAAACTGTTATGTTCTCCACCTCCTTTCTGAAGAAGGTAAACATTCAATTCTTCTGCTTAGACTAGAGCAAGAATGCTATGAACTCTAAGCAAAATGATGTGAGCAAGCAGCTTGTGAACTCAGAAGATAGTATCATTCAGAGCACATTGTCGGGATGAGTTTGGTTTGAACTTTGCACAAGCGCCTAGCCAGGATTTCATTTTAGGGGGGGCGGTAGTGAGCACGATTTGCTTGCGAATCACTTACAGAGCGCGCATAGCGCGCTCCCTAGGGGGGAGGGTGCAGGGAGGGGGGAGTTTCCCCCCTCCCGCGCAAAGCGCGAAAACTTTGAGGTTTCATCAAATTATAAGAGAAAGAAGACGATTCGTTGGACCGTTCTCGACTCTTAATCCTTATCTAAATTTAGTTTCTGTTGACGTTTCATTAGAGAAAAAAGACGATTCGCTGTACCGTCCTCGATTCTTAATCTTTGTTTGAATCAACAACCCCTGCCTCCGCGCGTAGCGCTGAAGCTCTGAAGTTTTATTAGATTATTAAAGAAAGAAGACGATTCGTTGTACCATTCTCGACTCTTAACCCTTATCTAAATTCAGTTCCTTTTGACATTTCATTAGAGAAAGAAGACGATTCGTTGTACCGTCCTCGACTCTTGATCCTTTTTTTGTATCAAGTTGCCCTTCCTCCGCGGAAGCTGTAGCGCGGAAGCTCTAAAGTTTTATTAGATTATTAAAGAAAGAAGAAGATTCGTTGTACCATTCTCGATCGACTCTTAATCCTTGTCTGAATTCAGTTCCCCCCCCCCTCCCCTCCAGCCAAAGCTTTGACGTTTCATAAATTATTAGAGAAAGAAGACGATTTGTTGTAGCGTTCTCGACTCTTAATCTTTATCTGAATTCAGTTCCCCCCTCCCGCGCGGAAGCTTAGACGTTTCATTAAATTATTAGAGAAATAAGACGATTCGTTGTACCGTTCTCGACTCTTTTTCTTCCTACGTCCTTTTCCTTTCTTCTTTTTTTCTCTCTTTTTTTTTTGGCCGGCGTTTTTTTTTTGGTGGGCGACTGCCCCCACCGCCCCCCCTGGCTACGCGCCTGACTTTGCAACTAGTTTGAATACATTCAACTTTTTCTTTACTCAAATGGATGAAAGAGTTTTTCATCAATTCAAGAAAGAAAAAAAAGTTCAACATATTAAAACTAGTCGCAAACCAAACTTCTAAGTTCTGCCAAGTCAAGTACCTGAGTTCTATTTTCCATGCACAGAAAATTGAAAAATGTCAAATGAAACTTCGCAAATAAGATGAAATTATTATTCGGCCTCATTATCTTCATCTGATGTATTACTGTTCCTAATAAGTCCCGCTTTTTTCATACCGGTACTAGAAATCCATCTTTTCATTATAGAGTTCAAATGGCGGAAATGGGCACAGTTTTCAATAACATTGGCCTAGGGAAGTATGTTGTGTCTGTAAAATATGATAAATAATATTGTGTTTACAAAAGTTGTAAAAACATGAGACGATTCTTAATGTCTCGCCACAGAACAGGAAACTGTGTGTTTAAACAAATATAGGAAGGATGTAAAAAGAAACATCTAGGCCCTGCCAGTAAATGTCTAGGTGTGTTGTTTTCATTCAAAGAGAGAGAGACAAAGAGAGAGAGAGAGAGAGAGGGAGAGAGAGAGAGAGAGAGGTGGGGGTACTGGGAGAGCAAATAATTCGACAAGTGCAACAAAGACCCATACTTTCTGTACATACAATGCCTTCAGGGTTAAGCAGAGATCAGTACCAAGTCTGCTTGCCTCCATCAATTCACAATTCAGGTGAAAAGGGGTCCGTCTTCACTTCTTCCAAAGCCCTTGCCATCAGCATCAAGCAACTGATGCCTCCCTCCGTCCTCTAGAATCGCCCTGACAGTCGCTACCTACCAAGCCTTCAAGGGCTCTGGTTGGTGAAAATTATCCAAATATTACCACCTGCACTTTCTATTTCCTCTACTTCTGGGAGGATACATGTTTTGAGGCAAATCATGGAGGATTTTAGAAAGGTTTAGGAGGTTTTTTATTTGAATAGGCTGTGAAATGGCTCCAGGTTGTATGAGCAGTGGCAGGGAGGAATGCTTTTCTTCAATCAATGCAGTAGCCTCATTGTGACCTACACCACAATCAGAAAGACAAACAGGTCCTTCACTAAATCAGCCATTAAGTATCTTGAAAAGTTAAGTGTAATGCTGTAAAGCCGTTATATTTAAAGAAAAAAAATCCTAATCTTAATTCTGATGTATGCCACTGTCTTAAGCATCTGAAGAATTTATCATGATTGTATTATACCGGTAATAATTCATACATTATTTATCTAACAAACAAAAGGATATTTGTCTCTTCCCTGGAAATAATTTTTTTTCCAGGAGTTTCATCACTTTATTACAAGTTACATAACTTTTGGACAAATCCTTCGACAAATTGCCTTTGCTAAATCCACTTGTAAAAAAATATGCAAACAATCAAGAATATTAGGGGCGTATGATTAATATAAGCGCCTTTATCCCAACTTTTTATGGACTTGTTTTCCTCAATTTCTTGCTATCAAAAATTGATTGATGGCAGCAACAGCCTATTCTTATCAATTTGCTTAAAAAACCCAAAAGTGAGAGTTTTCAAACTATTTATTCAAACAGAACAAACCTGACACTTGACCCAACAAGAATGTCTACAATATAGCCTCTCATGTTACTTTGGTTCATATCTAGTGTAAATTTACAAGACTTTATTGAAGTTCTCTAAACGAACAGGTTCCTTTGATAATCTCACAGCCCAGCTCCCCAGCCCATGCCATTTCCATACTTTTGTCATATTTCCTGGTGCTACTGTGTCTCAAAATGATTGGAATTCTTTAGCTATGAAAATAAACTTGACCTGTTGGCACCAGATTCTTGCAGGGTCAGGCACGGGACAGGTGTAGATCATGAATCTTTCTCCTAGCCTGATAAGGTTGATTTCAAGCCCAAAGTATGGAGGATTTCCCATGAAATGGAACTTTTGGGGATATTTTATCATCAGAAATTTTCTTTGAGAAGTAAAAGGTGGACGATATCATATATTGAGAGCTAGAACAGTGTTTAGTGTCGACACTGTGTTTAATGATACGCGTTAAGGCCCTTCTAGTTCTGAGTAGACAATATTATTAGACTACACTGGAGAGTCATGTTAAAAGGGCCATCACAGACATAATTATGGTCTATCTAGACTATATACATGGACCATTTAGGTCCATGGTCTTAACCAAGTCCACAAGACCTTTCAAGGGGGACAATTTAAGTGACCACCATAAGAACAAGCCACCAACTTCTTGGTAGTAACCGGGAGGTGTGTCTCACCTTCCTGGTGGTAAGGAGTTGGTATCCAGGGACCTGTTTCTCAAAGCCTTTTTTCAATGACAAATGACAAAAATCAGTGACAAATCTGCTGATAACCAATCAGAAGCAAGGATTTCAGTAGCTTATAACAAAGACTGTCATTTATCACTGATGACAAGTTTTGTGAAATGGGGCCCTGAACAGGACAAACAGGTACACTCTATTAAAAAGAGTACTATAGAGACCACTTCACCTGTACATAAATGGCTATTCTTGCCTGTGTCTACATACATGTAACTGATGGGATTACCCATGAAGATCAAGTATCTTTACATCACACCTACATGTACTCTTCAAGGAAGTAACACACCATGGCTCCAACCACAAAAAGTGATACAAACCTGGCTTATCTCTCATTAGAAGTTGTTTTAATTGTCTTTGAAGCAAGCTCTTGGTCAGTCTCAAGGGTAAGTGCATTGGGATTAGGATGAACCAGCTAAACTAGTGTGTCCAGTAGACACAGGAGCACGTACCATTGTATCCATTGTTCAACGAAGGGGATTTGAAGTTTTAAACCTTCATCATGTTTAACTGTATACTAATCCACTTTCCTCTCTGTTGGAGGCATTTGTACTAGGAGAATTGATGAAGTGGGATCATTTGAGCTGCTAGAATAACAACATCTAGACCATTTATCCATTTAAAAACTAAATAGTTAAGTTTGGATACTTCAAAAGTCAAATACGTAAAGAGGAGGCAGTGAATGGGGTACACCTCAACAACATGAGGCACCTTTCTTACTCCATCAAAGAGTATTAACAATTTTTTTTGGTCATGCTCAATGTCATATCCATTATCCAGAAATGTCAAGCTTATATTCTTTGTAATTCTCTGTGGTAATATCCTCATAAACTCCTAAAGCAGTAAGCATGGTAAATGGGCCTAGCTAAACCTCCTCACAAAAAAAGGTTGTTAATTTTACTATTTTACGCCAGGAGTGTCAAGTCTAACAGACATGAGCGCTTTTCAAGAACCCACTATTATTATTATTATCATTTGAAAAATGTAAATTTTACAAACTTCCAGAACAAAACTCATATCTCATATATACCTGTAGACCTACATGTACTTCAACAAAGAGCTAATTAAAGCTTTTCCCGCTTTTCGAAACATGCTTTCAAATAGATGCACTGGAGATGACCAGACCACCAGCCGTGAAGGAATGCAATAGACGTGTCTGGGTAAATCATTGTCATTGTCATATCATTCATGAACACCTCTACATGTGAAGCTAGTCAGGTTTGTGAGAAACCTTAATAGTACGCAGACGTCAAATACTTACAATCCCTTATTTAAATATATTACCATAAAAAAACACTTTTGACTTTACCTATTGCCAAGTGGTTCCCGTAAAGTACTCAAATTATGGAAATGACAGAATTCAGTAGTAGATTTAATTAGTATTACAGATGTATCAGAATATCTCACCATTACATTCAAGGTGCTCTATCACTAATTTTTGAGGGGGCTTGGATGTTTAAAGATATCTACAGGCAAATTCATCCTACCAGACACGCGATGTAGGCATAATAGACGAGGGAATATAATGTAAAGATAGCTGACATTCTAGCATTCAAGTTCAACTACATACTGGCATACATAACAGGCAGGTCTTAAACACATGATAAGGAGGGCATGTTGTACTGGGGTGAATGCAGACTATGCATGTGGGTAATGAATAAATAGCTTGGAGGAAGCATCCTAGCACTTGGTAGTCGTTAGGCGAACCAGCTTGAGACGAGGCCACAATTGGCCACCGCTGGTTTAGTGGCAGATCTTGCCCGCTGCCTTCAACTCTATGTGTCCATGCCTTCACCTAGCCTAATTCAAAGCAAATTGTTTGATATAACTTTTTTTCTCCTTCGTAACATAATAGACCATAGTTTCCAAGTAGAGTTAATTGCATCAATCCATTTTATCTCTCCTATATTGAGGGAAAGTTTTGGAAATGGCAAAGCCCTAATATCCATCCTTGACCAATTATGGCAAACATCAGACTGATTTAGAAGAGACAGTATAGCTAATTCATCCTATCACTATATGGCTAAGAAAGCTAGACTAAATCATTTCCCATGGAAGTAAGACTATCCTTTATCCTGTACAACATTGCCATCCAAAATCCATGTGCTGTCATCTATTAAGACAGGTCTACGTTTGCCTTGCCGGGCATTTTACCCTCCATCATCGCCGCACGACATCACCTTTTTCGCATCCCAGGTGCCAAGAAACAAACCGTGCATCCTTGCTGGACCATATTTAATACCAGATTCATAATCTCCTACACAAATCTCTAAAGAATTAGTTATGACGTTGGGCGACACCTTGTCAGACTAATGTTCATGTTCACGACCAATCATGCTGTGTTCTTGTCTGTTACGATGGCTCCGCGGAGGTCAGGCCCTCGTTCTGGCATGTTTCAAGGTGAAGAATGCTAACTAAAACATTGGTGGGAGGCTGGGCTACTCCTACGTCTCATTAGCGTCCAACCAACAAAGGTGATGCTTGGCAGACAATGTTTTTGTCTGAGCGCTACATTTTGTTATTTCACCATCTGCTATTTCTCTATTGGTATTACAGGTATTCAACATCCTGGAAGCTACATTATAACAGGCAGGCATCATCATATATGTTTTTTACAGAACTATTATGATTTATGCCCATTTCAATCACTTACAATATGGATACAAGAAAGTTTGATACCACACTTCAATGTGTCTTAATTAATAAAGAATTCAAGATGAGTGGGAATTACCAAATCTAGTTGTAAAAACAAAAAGAAAATACTTGGGAATTTCTTTTAGGCAATATACCGGTAAGCTTTTGCCTGACCTGAGCTGTGCTCAGTAGAAATCCACAAAATTGAACTAAAAATACACAAACCTCTACAGTCTACACAAAATAACAATCCACTATTAACAGGTATCTAGAGTTCTAGACATACTGACAAATATCAATCATTTCTACATGACAGACTTTAACCTTCAAGCCATACCCTCTACAGTATCTAACACATGATTAATAGCAAAAATATATCAACATTGAACACAACGACCTAGATTCTAAGTCATTTATACCAAACTCTTCAACAAAGAGTCTGCATTACACAAAGATTCAATTGAGCATGAATAGAGAATTGAATGTTGTTATATCGATGCATGTACACTGTACAGTTGTACACACACATTATCATCCGCTTTTCAGATCACTATCCATCAAATATTCTTCTGGGAACCTGAAGATCTATAAATGTTTGTAAATTGATGAATTAATACCTTACTGGCTCTCAATAGATGATAATCAAAGTTCTTGTATTGTTTTTATCTTACCTTCAAAACCTTGGGGGCTTGCTTGGTGTATCGCACTCAGTATACAAAACATGAATATGAATCCACATTGAAGGGCACTGGAAGGCCCAAAATGGTGCCTGAATAAAACAAAAGTGAAATAAATATGATTTTTCATTAACTGATAAAAGGTGTTTCCCCAGAAATTCTATATTACAGATGTACATACATATCATTAAACAGATAGAGGCAAAGACTGGCAATTAATTCCATAACAAGCCTTAGTTTTATTGTAGGGGCATATTGAATTGGTGTGGGGGTGGGGTCCATGGCATGGGGATAGATCATCGAAAGTATGATAAGCAAATATATTGACCCACCCCCCCCCCTCCCCCTCCATAAAAAAAAAATTGGTAATATTTACAGGGGTAGGGGCACATGCCCTGCCAGTACTGTACTTCTGTTTAAAGATGATTTTTAATTTTGGTATGGTACTGGTAGGGCCTGGTACAAAGGCAAACTAGTTTGTATCTACTCAATAACAATGATAATGATTTTTTTTAAAGATATAAGTTACTCTTCATTAAACTTTTAAATTGCCACAGACCTGTGATATATCATTCTTTGTTATGTTAATGCAGAACTGCAGATCAAGAGCTAGTAGTAGCACTTGCAAATTAGAAAATTAATGTCAAAACTTTGTGTCAAACTTTAAAGGTACTATGTCCCTTTTGCAGCCAACCTCAAATGCTGTAGAACTTTGCAGGAATTATGAATATGTCATGTATGTCCTATCTGTGAAATTTAAACGTTAGCAGTGTCCTCATATTCAAATTATGCAAGGAAACCCGTTTACTTGCTAGACTTCACTGTCAGACACTATTGAGTGACTGACTGGCTTTTTTTCTTCTTTAGTAATAACATACATGAAAAGAGTTGTAAAGCGTACATGAGCATTTGTCTTCATCAATAACCCACTTCTTGTGATGGCCAAGATTAAACTGATTGAATCTTTGCGCAGCATAAAACGTATGGCCATTCGGTACAATTGTCTGAAAATCAAGACTATTACTTTTGGGCTCTATAGCCCTAAAGGTCGATTTGACAACTTATAGTCGTTATTTTCCCACTTGAAGACATTTTCAAGCCCCACTTTTTTTAGGGAAGTTCTAAATTAGTATTATCTTTTAAATGCAGTTGGAATTTAACTTTTTCATTTTTTTGGCCTGCAAATGGGACATAGTACCTTTAATGAGCATCAATCCCGGCATCAATGAATTTCATTTTCAAAATTGAAGTCAATGTCAAGTAAATCAATGAACTGATAAAAAGGAACAATGTATGTATTCCATGTTTTCCACCACAAACATCATTGATCATCATCACTGAGACAAAGATACCAACTCATCCGACTGAATAAAAATGTAGTTATTTAATAATTTTAGTAGTGGCTATTAGTACATTCATCTCAACGTGCTCTATAAATAAAAGTTATGAAATCACGCATCTACTTTGTCTAGTTCATGCAAAAGCAAACATCCTTACCTTGGTGCCATGTTGACCAGATTTCTGTGATGATATCCAGATGTATTTTTAATGTTTATTCCGAAAAAATAGAGCCAGGTCCGATAACTAATGGATACCAACGGTGCGCTAACATCCAACTAGGCCGGAGCTGCGGCACTATCGGTATTCCGTATTCTGTTTCAATCAATCCAACTCATACAGGCATGGATGCCCCGCACGCACAACCTCTGTCAGCTGTACTGTTCCAGCTTAGATGCACACTCGAAGCAGGGCTTGTAAGTTTTTGTTAGAACCGGTGTATGTAGCTGTGTGTGTATCGTGCCGAATCGAACTATCCTCAATTTTTATTGCCAATTTGATACAGAATAATATTTTGCTTCCAGATAAGAAAAATGTTGCATCCAAAATATATATAATAATTTTATTTAATATATAATAATTAATTATGATTTTTGTTTGTTAAATTTATAATCGTACCAAAGACACTGTATCTAAGAATATACAATTTATCTGAATAACATTTTGTATTATTCTATTGGGCTATTCCATTACTAGAAAAATAGGGGTAGCACTGAGGTTATAAGATATAAAAGTTTGTATCTGGTTGTAATTAGCTGTATTAAACAAAATTGTAATAACATAATTCATGTTATCCCTTTCATAAATATTTTTGACAGTAAAATTACCAAAGTTTCGATGATTTAAAAATAGATTATTTTTCATTTATCACCTCATTATGTGTGTAACAATCTCAAATGGGTTAACCAATCAGAACGGGTAAAAGTTTTACACCTGTTGTAATATTCGTTGAACAAGATTCATCGAGGGTTTGTAGTGGAAACCTGGGTTGTGGTAGACATTGGAGTGGGTGTAATATGCAAATAATAAGGTGAAAATAACATTTTGTTATGGTGGTAGTGGTAGTGTAGTGGTCATGCTGATTGCGGTATTCTAGTTCGTAGTAAGTACTGATGGTGGAAGGTGGAATGGCAAAATAATATTAGTTGTCGGACTGCTGGGGATTTGTTCTTGATGGTGGTTGTAGTAGATGTGATGGTGGTGGAGTTGGTGGTGGTGGTGGTGATGTTGGTGGTGATGGTGATGCTGGTGGTGGTGGTGGTGGTGGCGTTGGTGGTGGCGGTGGTGGTGGTGGTGGTGGTGGTGGTAGTTGTGAGTTGCGGCTACTAGTTGCAAGATTGGTATAGGGATTAAAAGTGAAAAATAGGCTGCTTATGCGATTATTGCCGGGCTGTTGCAATAGAAATTTCTTGAAGCGATGGGTGGATAAAGGAAGTAGGGGAAGGGGTCTTGAGATTAATGTTGGACAATAACAGAAAGAGGCACGCGTACGAACCAGTAACAATCGATCCAGTCCTATAAATCGGATAATAAAAAAGTACATGTTTGCATTTGACGTCTAGTATACCCTTCGTTTACCACCCATCCTATTTTCTGTTATTACACATTTTACGACCCATTGTCAAAGTTCTTGCGGTAACTTTACGAAGAAAAAGCAGGAAGGGAGTTGGACAACAGTATTCGACAGTGGGTGCACATTTTATCGCGTGTGGTCAAGCTGGCTACTACCCGCATAAATATAGATTGACGGTGATACGGGCATCTTACACAACGCATTGTTGTTTGTTGTGTGTGAATGTCATGAGATATGAACCTAATTTCTCTTTCTTACATCGTGAGAAAAAAGAGGGATGTTACAGTAAAGAAAATGATGACAGCGATAAGACAGTACCCACTGTCTTATCACTGTCATCATTTTCATTACTCTCTTAAAGTTGATACTCTAAGACAATCCCAAATACTGAGATAATTACATAAATAGAAAGCTTTTAACCCCCATAATAACACCAAATGGTGTCCACCCGATAAAACAAGTTTAGAATAATGAATTTATTCGAGTAAACTCTACCAAAATATCTAAGTCTGAAACCCGGAAGTGCACGTAGAGTCGGGCCTCTATCCGTGACGTCACGAACGGGAGTCATGGGCTCAGTGAGAGTGAATGGCAGTGATATCCCTACGTAAATGCTATCCTGTCAGAGCTTAGATTTGTTGTTGTTAAGGAGTATATTTGATGGATTTTCTGTTTTCATTTGAATGAAGAATAACGAAGCAACATTTTCCAGTCGCTGATTTCTTTTTATATCCTCATATTCACCTATTTGGTAGTGATTTAAGACGAGTTTACTGCTTAGGAATTATAGTTAACATCCCTCTTTTTGATAGATAAGCGTAGAGAATCGTTGAGGAGAGTTTAATTACTGTTTTATATATTCAAACAATGAGACATTGAATACCATTTTCTCAGTTTTAAAAACAGGTTTTTGTCTACCAATAACACTTGGATTTCTGTTTTTTTTTTTTTTTTTTTTTTTTTTTTAAATTTACTTTCTGGCTGTCTGTTCTGGTATTTTTTTTTTCTCTTCGGTTTTGTGTTGTTGATGTTTTTCGTCCGTTCGTTTGGTTAAGATACTTAAGAAAATCGCATACACTCTTTAAAGTGTAAGACATGAGAACACAGAACAGATGATCATTTACATACCCAGAACTTCACTTTGCATTTTACCCTATCGAAATAATATATTCAGACTTCATGCGATTGAATGCATTTTTATTTTAAAAATATATAGTGTGTAGGCCTATGTACCTTTTCAAAGTTATTTTGTCAACTTTGCTGGGTTTCATTTATATTTTGTGTTTACTAAAAGAAGAACTTTCTGCACTAATATAACCCGGGAAGGAGGAAACAGATGTAAAAATAAAAGGTGGGTGTGTTTTCAATTTACTCTAACTTGGAAAGATTATTGAAAATGTAATGAACAGCCGTTAAAAGACAAATGAAAAATCATAAGTTAGGAAATGACAACTCTTAAATTTTGTTTACATTGTTTCCTTCCGTCAGCATTCGTATTATATCTGTCATTAACTCCTCTCACAAGAACTATAAATTACGTCAAAACAAACGGGCTTTCTCGAACAGACGCTGACCCGATATAATTGGCTAACCGAATAATCAATCTGAAAACCAACTTCACAAGATAACGTGTAACCTGTGACACACACTAAAGGTAAGCTAAACACGAGGAAGTGGATCATTTTCCGACTATTTCCCCGTTCGTGTCAATCAGACTTCTTATCAGACAGGTTCATGTAATTTATCAAGTTGATGTTTATTTACGGAAATGAGCAAAGGTAATTCACCTGGTCATTATTGTTAGCCACTGCGATTACTCATCGTTAATACTCTCTCGTTCTTTGCTATTCTTTCCTGTCTCTAAGGTTCTTTTATGTCTTTCCTTCTTCTTATTTCTTTCTTTCTTTCGTTAATTCGCTCTTTCTTTCTTTCTTTCTTTCTTTCTCCCCACTCTCTCACTGTACTCTGTTTGCCTAATTTGGCAGATCACTTTTATCCTATGTCAATGTGTCTTTATGCTTTTCCTTTCCAATGATCTTTATTTTTGAAGAGCGTTTTTTAACATTGAAAATAACTTGTAACCGGTCTTTTTGCTCCCTGTCTCTACCCTCTCTTTCTCTCAATCACTTTCTCTCTCTCTCTCTCTCTCTCTCTCTCTCTCTCTCTCTCTCCCTCTCACTTTCATTCTCCCTCTCTCTCTCTCTCTCTATATATATATGGAGGTGGTAGAGGAGGTGTCATGGTTCAGTCACTCGACTCTCAAGCCAAGGTTTGAGGGTTCGAATCCCAGCCCGGTACTCATGTTCCTTGGCAAGAAAAATAGTCCACGATTGACACCCTACACCCAGGTGTAAATGGGTACCTGGCAATTATTGCTGTGGTAAAATAATTGCAGGGCCCACAGGAAGAACATAATGTTCATCCATTACCTCATAAGCTAATCTAAAGAAAATAACGTTATGAAAGGCTGATAGTGGGCCAACGCAAATTTTGTTTTAAAAATACAAAAATAGCAAATAATATAGAGTAAATAACAATGAAGGCCAACATTACATATTTCGATACGAAAGAAAAATCCATCAAAGGGTAATAATGTGAAATGATAAAGACAAGCCTATATGTAACAGAAAAATAGAGTTTGTCAAAAAAATCCGTTCATTGATCTCTTGTGTACATTTAAAAGCACGCAATATCTGTATTAATAGTTGGCTAGACAAGCCTAGAAAGGGCACTTCGACAGCTTTTGCAGTTTCGAGTTAGAATAGAAGAAACATGGGATCAAAAGTAGTCCATTTTCGTGTTTCCATGTCTGAAACCATTTTACCAATATCAAAGTGAATCGAAACCCTGGGGTGATTGAAGTCATAATACATTTCAAACTGCATCCATCAACAGGACATTGCAACGGGTCAGAAAGGTAGAGAGTGCTTTGAAGATTTACGCAGACTTTCGCATTCTTAGACGCTGAGCTCAGATCGGAGACGTGTGAGAGTATTTGTCTGCCGTAAATGGCGCTCTTCAAAATATTACCACTGATCTCAACACAGCGTTGGCGATTTCTGTTGCTTCGATCTGAATGACTCATGAAAATGACACATGTGTGGGAGAGTTTTACATATCTTTGTTTGGTTTAGTTCATAAATTGTCAGAAAACACATCTATGACAGCCATGGGGCTTGGTTGCGGTGGACCACCGATACCGTAGGTTTATTCATGAAAATAGTCTTGAAAGTAATGGATTTAGAAGGAAATAGCAACCTGTGGACTTTAAAAGTTGTCCCAGCATTCTTCTGGCAAAAGTCATCTTACGAATATCTACATGGCATCATCCCTCCTCCTGAGTAGTATGTTTTTTTTTTAAATTCCATAGACGATCACAATACAAATTTGTTATCAATTTTGGTTTAGCTGTTGTTGACAATGTACCACTGTTTGGAAAATCAAAATCATTCTTAACCTAACTTGCCTTATAATAACAAGTGCTTGATCATTCTATCAAAATACAAGAGATTATTCAGTAGCCCAGTGCATCACTTGTAAATTTGTTGAAAGTCTGTGCAATCATTTTATTACCGTCTTCCTTGAATGTACAGCCTGCCCACAAGCCTAATATTAAACAATAAAACCGTCTATTTACCCAAGGAGCTTAATGTTTGGTTTGTATCATTCATGTGTCATGTTGGAAATCAGTAGATCAAGAGGCAGTGAATTTGTTGAAGAGGGATATTCATTTTATTTTTACTACAGTGGAAAAAATCAAGAGAGGGAGACATACAGACAGGCAGAGGGAAGGAGGGAGGGAGGGAGACAGAGAGGGAGAGAGAGAGAGAGAGGGGGGAGGGAGAGCATGAGGGGTACATAGGGACAACAAAGAGTATGGATACTGAAATAAGGTTTACAATAGGCTTGCGGGTGCACCATGTGAGAAATGTGAGAAATAAGGTTAATAGTCATTTGGTCTAAAAACCAGTTCATCTACTACCCAATTGGTCTAATAATCATTTGGTCTAATCTCCAATAAGTCTTCTATCCATTTGGTCTAATAATCATTTAATCATGAATAATAATCATCAAATGATTATTAGACCTTATGGATGGTACACTAACTGGTTATTATACTAAATGAATAGACTAAATGGGTGGTAGACCAAATGTAGATTAGACCATATGGAAATTAGACCAAATGACCATTAGCCTAAATGGTCCTTGGACCAAATGATAAGTAGACAAAACTATTATTAGACAATGTGGATAGTAGACTGGCTGGGTTTAGACAATATGGGAATAGACTAAATGAGCAGTAAATGAACTGGTTGTAGACTAAACGGCAATTTACCCTAAAATAACGCCAAGAACAAATATTTCTTGCACCTTATCAATCATTTTATTATTGATCACAAATAAATAATTATAATTCACAACTTATATCAATGATTTTAGACATTCAAGAAATCTTTTCCAGCAAAGATTTCATTAAATAATATACACCCACGTATTTAATATACAAATATACATTATATGCGTCATTCATATATTCTTGTTCATTAATTGGTTAACAGTGTGTTACATGATAAAAAATAAACACAATATTTTGCAAAAAAGACTATTTTCAGTTCCCAGGCCGTAAAAAGTACCTCAACAAAAAGAATTATTCATCGATCAATAGCATAATATTAACAAGGCAAAAATAAGACAAAAGTTTGAACCCCCCCCCCCCCCCAAAAAAAAAAAAATATATATATATATATATATATATATGTTTGGTCTTGTATTACTATAAGCACATATATAGTAGCCCAGCAAACTGTGGAATGTCCTTTGTACTAAGTGACACTATTTACAGTTTTAATGCAAATTACAACAAAGATCAACCTTATAAGGTTTAATTAAAGTCAAATACAGTAATAAATACAATTTTTATAAATAAAAGCAAACGTTTTAATTCAATTGTTACTCCATGTACTTCTTGTATAGATTTTACAGGAAGCACTATATAAAAAGATTAATTATTGCTGTGTTTGGTGGTTATAGATTTTACAGGAAGCACTTGCAAATAATGCACTCTTTATCCTTATATGGCACTTTAACAGTATATAAATATATGGCACTTTATAAATATTAATTATTGCTATGTTTGATGGTCATGTTGAGAAAAGGCTCCTATGGGTAAACAAAAATCTGAGCATAAAACTGCCCATTCTAATAATAATCAATATATACAAACAAATTGCCATCTCTTTCTGACTCAATGAAATTGTTCTTTACAAGTGTAATATGCCACAGATATATACTGCCGGCTATGGCAAAGAGTTCACACACATCTGCACAGAATGAAAGTGCTCGAAACAGAATGTAGAGATATTGAATAAATTAAGTGTTTTCCTGAATATCCAGGTTCAAGATATATCTTTGTCAATGTCAGAAAGATAGAGGTACATGTATTACAACAAGCATAACATACATACTGGTCAATGTATTATACAAAAAATGTGTGTGCACATATGTAAACATGAAATAACTGAGTGAATCATGTTTTTGATTACCCTCTCCCACAGAATGCACATGAAAACGAGAGACTGATCGTGAGCCTATAGAATGTGACCCTTTCTATTCCACACATCCATGCTGTAGTA
The DNA here is from genome assembly GCA_035222895.1 of Strongylocentrotus droebachiensis. Lineage (NCBI taxonomy): Eukaryota > Metazoa > Echinodermata > Echinoidea > Camarodonta > Strongylocentrotidae > Strongylocentrotus > Strongylocentrotus droebachiensis. The sequence continues at coordinate 220,601 of JAVYIG010000542.1, read as the reverse complement.
ATGCACATTGGTGGTAAAATTCACACAAATTCTCTTCCTTCATTTTTTGAATTTTGGAAGAATTATGACAAACATACGGAAAGTTGACTTTGAAATGCTATGAATTTCAAGAAATCACATCTTAAGTCCTTTAACTTGTCGATGATTGAATTCTATCATTCCTTTAAAGCCCCACTGCACTACTTATGGCTACTTGCGCCCTCTATATAGCAAAAAATGCCTAAGTGGTGACCGTTGGTCCCCCATGGTCCCCTTTTTCTTATGTTAATTGAGAGCTGATTTGATGAGATAACCACCTGTCAGCAACCATGCAGAGAGGTCTAATTCCTTCTGGCCAAACTAGTGCAGACAGGCTACAAGTCCTTTAACTCGTCGATGATCAAATTCTCTCATTCCTTTAAAGCCTCAATTTCTGTACGGAATAGGCACTTCTTTGATTGTTTATCGAACACTCTTGCATTATAGCTGGCTTGCTCAATTCTTCCTGGGAAGACATGAATTCATGGAGATCCTGAGATCCGAACTCTGCGTTACTCCAACCAATAATCTGTCAAGAGAGTGATATAAAGCATAGCCGGTGAAAATGACAAAATTCCACACGTTCTACAACCAAATTGTAATACCAATATTGTAAAAGCTAGAAGTAAACTGCAATGGAAGTTGAAGTCACATTGATACAAAAAATCACTCAGCTTTAATAATCTTGTTGAATGAAGCTAAAGGAATTTCTATAAATTGAGAACATGATAAAATGTTAATAAACTCTGTATGAGCTTTCCTGTTTAATATGATGAAAAGGAATTCCTTTCTACCAGTAACCATCTAACCGATGGGTGGAGAGTGGCAAATATGGATTACAGTCTTGCCAAAGGACAGTAGTGCCATGCCGGGGTTGGACTCACAACCTTTGCCTCTTCAGTCCAGAGTTTTAACCACTTGACTTTGACACCTCTACTTCATAGTAGAGGTGTGGTGGTCTAGTGGATAAGTCACCTGACTGCAGATCACAAGGTATAGGGTTTGAGCGCCGCCGCAGCACTAATGTCCTTTGGCAAGACGTTAATCTACATTTGCCAATCTCCACCCAGGTGTTAAATGGGTACCTGGTAGGATGCGAAAGTTAATGTGGTTGGATGAGCAAGTGTGTGCTTGTAAAATGGCCCAGGGAGTGGAGAATGTGCATACATTGTGTGCGGGAAAGCCTGAATCCGATGACTGGGGTAATAATATACTGTAAAGTGCTTACATCGTTGCATCGATGTATTAGGCGCTATATAAAAGCAGAATATTATTATTATATTTGAAGAGCCCTACACTTACTTGATTCCATAGACAGTAAGTAGAAGTCCAACGATGATACCCACAATCTCGTCCAGGTACCAGACATGGATATCATAACGGATGACTAGGGTGCTAACGAGCATACTGAGTGCTGTGATCGCCCCAGCCAAGGAACTATAACCTAAAAGAAAGAGAAGATATAAAGGGTAAGTATATCAATTTGATGAATAATGCCATGATGTGGGCAATTAAAATTACTGATTACTTGCACCGAGAACAAAATTAATTAGGTGATGAAGGTAACCGAATGGTTTTCTATTTCAAAATATCCCTTACTGTTCAGTCTACACAAATAAATAGGCATAAAAACAAATCATTCATGAGATGATAATCATACAAATAGCCTTCTATAGTATCAACCTTCACAATGCATTAATTTCTGTTTTGCATTTTCACACAGAATATGTTACTCCATTTCAGTACACCATACTTTGTGCGCTTATTTGGAATATTTAGAAGAGTTACCATAAGGATTCTGAATAATAACTTCTAGCATGTGCTTGTTTTTTACTTCTAGTTGTGTACATATATCTTCATTGTGTATCCCATGAAATTTAAGAAACTCAAGTAGATATTAGGAGGTACTAAGGCAACTATTTCATCTTCAGTTTCAATTTAAAGGTAATACAAAGTTTTGATATGGGGTCATGAATTTTGGTTCAAGTGAACATATTGGAAGCATATGCAATTTAACAATATTCAATGATCATTGGTGGGTTGAAATCAAGTCTAAAGTGATGAAATTGTAAATAATAAACTCTATATGTTGTATAGCTCCCTCTCAAGACTGATATTACTTTAGCTTTAAACAATGTTTCTTGACTTGACTGGAAATTATATATCAGAACTGCATATTCTGAGAATTTCATGGTCGCAGCTACCATGGAATGGCCTTAGGCGCATTAGAAATATTTGAAATTTACAGGGAGCACTGGTAAATTTTGATTATTCAGATTTCTTGAAAGCAGAAGTGTTTTGGGGGCTAAATTTTCTAGTGTTTATAATATATCTACAGGGGCATCCAGATACATCAACATTTGGAGAATTACTATCCATCCAATGTTCAAAATTTCCCAAAACTTTGCATTACCTTCAGGGACAAACCAGTAATAATGTATGTATTCAAATTCTTTCCAATAAAATGAAATGACAGCCATCAGACTTTGACATTAAAAAAAGGAAAAAAAGGAAACTACAATTTTTACTACTATTTTGGTTTTTACTTACCGTCTGACTGAATACTTGTGCTGTCTAATTTCTTGGCAATGATGAACTTGAAAATGGCTAACGTTGAACATACAAAAAAACTCACTATTGCCAAAATCAGTAGCCACATACCCTGTAGGCAAAGAATGAAACGATCCACTTTGAAATGTAACAAATTAATTTTAGTATCATGATGTTCTTTGAAAAACTATTATAAAATTGTATTGCTACTTTAAAAAGCCCCTATGCCTCCTTAAAGTTTGAAGTCATATTAAGCACATACAGAAAATCATAGAAAAGGTAAAGTGAAGGTTTGAGAAAAACCTAATGAAAATGAGTTTTAAAAAAGTTTCAAAGTTTCAAATATCCTACACAAATGTCTGACTATGATTTTCTTTGGAAGCACCTATTCATTAACTTTTCATAGAAGAGTTTTTAAAATATTTAAATTTTTGAATTATGAAAGAGTATAGATGTTTGATATTTGTTGCCAATGATACATTTTGGGCATCCTGTTGAAAAGTATACATTAAAATATCTAGCATTACTATTATTCATTTGATTTCATACTACTTCCATTATGAAAAAGAAATGTCAGAAGAAAATACATAAATATTAATCGCGAAAGCTGAGGACTGGCAAAATTGGAAATAACAATCAACAATATGACTTGGAACAACTCGAACATCTGGGGAGTGTTTCACAAAGACTAAGATCGACCTTAAGTTGGACTTAACCATGGCAGGCCGTTCATGCCACTGGTTGCTCTGGCATTGGTCTCTCAAGGGATGTAAACTTAAGTTTACAAGGTATGTAACTTTCTTTTTTCGACAATGACTATCCAAAAATGTAAATTCTGTAGATTTGTGATGTCCCTTGAGAGCAGGGGCGTCGCCAAAGGGGGGGGGGGTGTGGGGGGTGCGACACCCCCCCACCTGTCAGGATCTTGTCGGTAAAATTGCGCTGCCGTCGGGAAAAAGAGAAAGGGGGAGGGGAAAAAAGAGAGGGGAAAAAAGAGAGGGGAAAAAAGAGAGGGGAAAAAAGAGAGGGAAAAAAAGAGAGGGAAAAAAGAGAGGGAAAGGGAAAGAAAAGAAAAAAAGGAAAAGGAAAAGAAAAGAAAGAGAGGAAAAGAAAGGAAAGAAAGGAAAAGAAAGGAAAGAAAAGAGAAGAAAGAAAGAGAAAGAGGGAGGAGAGCAAAGAAAGGAAAAGAAAGAAAAGAAAGAAAAGGAAAAAAGAGAAAAAAGAGTGAAAGGGAAACAAAAGAAACGGGGGATGAAAGAGAGGAGAGAGAGGGAAGGTAAGAGTCTGAGAGGGGAGGAGTGGGAGTAAAAGAGAGAAGGGGGTTGTTGGGTGGAGTCGTCTCGTCGAAGGAGCAAGAAAGACACGGGTAAATATGTTGCTGTGTCGGGTCAGCTGTGTCGGTATTCTTGCTCGATCCTCGTGTACTATATAAATGCAGAAATTTAAAGTCGGTGAGATGTATATTGTCGGTCGGCCGACAAGTTTTTTTCCCTACGAACTTTGACTTTTTATCCGCTGTGACGACTTCGAGAGTGACTACAACTACAATACTTGTATTTTCTCGAAGTTTCACTTTCCTATAATATCAGCTAAAGAAATCAGAGGTTTAAAATTTTCGGGGAAACTAAATTCAAACAAGGTTTAAGAGTCAACAACGGTACGACGAATCGTCTTCCTTTCTTTATATTGTGATGAAATGCCAAAAATTCCGCGCTTCGCGCGGAAGGGGAAAACTTCATTTAGACGAGTCGAGAACGGTACAACGAATCGTCTTCTTTCTCTAATAATGTAAGGAAACTTCAAAGCTTCCGCGCTTCGCGCGAAAGTGGGAAACTGAATTCAGACAAATAGGGCTTACTAAAAGTCGAAAACGGTACAACGAATCGTGTTCTTTCTCTAATAATTTGAGGAAACGTCACAGCTTTCGCGCTTTGCGCGAGTGGGGGAAACTGAATTCAGATGAATAGGGCTTTATAAGATCGAAAACGGTACGAGGAATCGTCTTCCTTTCTCTATATTGTGATGAAACGCTAAAAACTACGCGCTTCGCGCAGAAGGGGAAAACTTCATCTAGAAGAGTCGAGAACGTTACGACGAATCGTCTTCTTTCTCTAATAATTTAAGGAAACGTCAAAGCTTCCGCGCTTTGCGCGAGAGGGGGGAAACTGAATTCAGACAAAATTAATAGGGCTTATTTAGAGTCGAAAACGGTACAACGATTCGTGTTCTTTCTCTAATAATTTGAGGAAACGTCAAAGCTTTCGCGCTTCGCACGAGAGGGGTTAACTGAATTCGTATGAATAAGGCTTAATAAGATTCGAAAACGGTACGAGGAATCGTCTTCCTTTCTCTATATTGTAATGTAACGCCAAAAATTCCGCGCTTTGCGCGGAAGGGGAAAACTTCATTTAGACGAGTCGAGAACAGTACGACGAATCGTCTTCTTTTATCTAATAATTTAAGGAAACGTCAAAGCTTCCGCGCTTCGCGCAAGAGGGGGAAACTGAATTCAGATAAAATTAATAGGGCTTATTTATAGTCGAAAACGGTACAACGAATCTTGTTCTTTCTCTAATAATTTGAGGAAACGTCACAGCTTTCGCGCTTCGCGCGAGTGGGGGAAACTGAATTCAGATAAATAGGGCTTAATAAGAGTCGAAAACGGTACGATGAATCGTCTTCCTTTCTCTATATTGTGATGAAACGCCATCAATTTAAAAGGGTAAAACTTCATTTAGACGAGTCGAGAACGGTACGACGAATCGTCTTCTTTTTCTAATAATTTAAGGCAACGTCAAAGCTTCCGCGCTTCGCGCAAGAGGGGGAAACTGAATTCAGATAAAATTAATAGGGCTTATTTATAGTCGAAAACGGTACAACGAATCTTGTTCTTTCTCTAATAATTTGAGGAAACGTCACAGCTTTCGCGCTTCGCGCGAGTGGGGGAAACTGAATTCAGATAAATAGGGCTTAATAAGAGTCGAAAACGGTACGATGAATCGTCTTCCTTTCTCTATATTGTGATGAAACGCCATCAATTTAAAAGGGTAAAACTTCATTTAGACGAGTCGAGAACGGTACGACGAATCGTCTTCTTTTTCTAATAATTTAAGGCAACGTCAAAGCTTCCGCGCTTCGCGCGAGAGGGGGGAAACTGAATTCAGACAAAATCAGTAGGGCTTATTTAGAGTCGAAAACGGTACAACGAATCGTGTTCTTTCTCTAATAAGTTAAGGAAACGTCAAAGCTTCCGCGCTTCGCGCGAGAGGGCGAAACTGAATTCAGACAAAATTAATAGGGCTTATTTAGAGTCGAAAACGGTACAACGAATCGTTTTCTTTCTCTAATGATATGAGGAAACGTCAAAGCGTTCGCGCTTCGCGCGAGTGGCGGAAACTGAATTTAGATGAATAGGGCTTATTAAGAGTCAAAAACTGTACGACGAATCGTCTTCTTTCCTCAATAATTTAATGAAACGTCAAAACTTCCGCGCTTCGCGCGGAAGGGGGAAGCTTCATTCAGATAAGGATTAAGAGTCGAGAACAGTACACCGAATCGTCTGCTTTTTCTCATAATTTAATGAAACGTCAAAGCTTAGGCGCTTCGCGCGGGAGACCCATCACCCACATCCCCTAATGAGCGCGCTTTTAAGTGATTCTCTTGCTCACTACCGCCCCTCCCTAAAATAAGATCCTAGCTCCGCGCCTGCATTAAAATATATAGCTATGAGGCTGACTAAATTGAAGAAATAATTCGTATATTTATGTCGTCGAGGAATTTTGCGCATATGCAAGTACTATAGATAGTCCATAGGAAAAAAACAATGTAGCCTTCGGCCCCAGGTTTATAGGGTTGAATTTGTAGATATTGAAAATTTAATTTTGTCGGTAATTGGTGGCTAGTTTTGTCGGTAATCGTTGGCCTCTACACCCCCCCACTGAAAAAGGTCTAGCGACGCCCCTGCTTGAGAGACCAATGGTGAGAGCAACCAGTGGCATGAACAGCCTGCCATAGTTAAGTCCAACTTAAGGTCGATCTTAGTCTTTGTGGAACACCCCCCTGGTGTGATATAGAATGAATCAATAGATCAATACTCACACTGACAGTCTCAGTGTCGTTAATCAGATCTGGAATGGCTCGGGCAAATATAGATATCGCTGCGATGATAAAGAGAGCCCCTAGGAACAGGAGAGATCTGCATCCAAAATAATAAATACATTTCTTTCTCTAAAAACAGATGTCAAATTAATGAAGAAGTTCATGTTGATATGGAGTTGGTTTTAAAGTAGACATTACAATATGGCAAAAAATGTATCACTAGGAACCAGAAAGCTTACAGATGACAATTAAAATTAATAATAATTGTTACTTCAAATGTTTTTATTAAGTGGAGAAGTTTGATATCCTTGTTCAATCTAACCTTCCCTTATGCAGTAATACAAATTATATCAATATTTAGAATCAATGAATGTCTACAGAAAAGAGCAGAAAATTAAGCACACATATCAGTGTAAGTTTATGTAAAGTCCTATATAGGATGAGAAAGATACAGTATGTACATGTATTTCAAAGATGTAATTGATCAAATGAAAATGTGTAAATCTATGATTTACTATGCAAGCACCTCCTAATTGACGGAGGAATAGATCTATTTCATAAAGCAAGTGAGATGACAAGATATGTCCAACACTATATCCACTGCAATTGTTCTTTGGAGAATAATTAAAGAATTTATGAAGTTGGTCAGTAAAAAAACAAATGGGTAGCTGCTTACAAGGGAATCACAGAGTTGGCGTCATTCACAATTGTGAGCCATAATTTGTGTCGACCTTTGTCAAATTTTTCATCAAACCTTCACCAATATGTTTCTCCATTGCCTCCCCCCCCCCCCCCCCCCTTAAGCAAAGAAAATTAGATTCCAGGAAAGACTTATCCTTTTAGAAAGTAAAGTGCTAAAAATACTCCTTTAAAAAGAGTTACCTTGAAAATAGCCAATGATGAACGACCAATTATGTTTTATTGAGAGGTCAACCTCGAATATCATATCAAACAAAAACATGAAACAAATGGTAGATATGACATTTTATCGTAATTAATACTCCAACACCTCTTTATAGACAACATACTTTAATCCTTGGCAAGGCCATCCGGTAATAAAATATATACCATTTCATAAGATCATAATTCTCAAAATAAAAATAAGTACATCTTTCAAGAAATCTATAAGGCTATTCTACCTCTCAGCTTACAAGTCCTTCCCATCCTATGACTTTCATTGCATTGTTACTTCACATCAAATTATGCTGGTAGGGATGACCGGTCATTACATGAATACATGCTGGTAGGGATGACCGGTCATTACATGAATACACATAGGAAGGATACTACCAGTAAGATTACAAGTTTAAATAAAGAAAGGGTACACAGACCGGTGTTGAGGTCACTTTGACAAGAGAGCACAAGTTTCATAGTGCTGGTATTCAAGTTAATGGTTGGTTCCTAATTTCTAATTCATACTGGTACAGTAAAATGTTTTCATGTTGCTGTAAATAAATCATCAAACACATTACCACAAAGTCTTTTATATTTAATATTCACATGTCATGGAGAAATATATAACTCTACTTTTAGCAACAAACTATAACATTGGATAAACCATACATGAAAACAAATTGAAATTTGGGGTTTGGGTATCTTATTTCTCCAATATCTACTGGTCTATCCTTATCTTAGTTAAAAAAACTAAGCAGAAAGCGATAAAGCCATTTTCAGAATCTTTCTGTAAAATTGTAGAACATCCTCATGAGATATCCGTGGTAGATATGAGCTTCAATATGTACCTAGAGAATGAAGAATTGGGACCCGTTTCACAAAGCCTTTTTTCAATGACAAATAACAAAAATCAATGACAAATCTGCAGATAACCAATCAGAAGCAAGGATTTCAGTAGCTTATAACACAAACTGTCATCTGTAACTGATGACAAGTTTTGTGAAACGCCCCCCTGGTTGTATCTTTATGATAACATAACCATTTATTAGGGGTGCAACTTTGTTGGGGTGGAGGCTAGGGCTGTCACTTCAACGACTTTTGCCAGCTAGAATATCAACATTCCAGTTTCTATAATTTGCAAGCAAGCAAAGCAAGCACACACAGTATTTTTTATATGATGAGTAAGGTCATCATCTACCTTCCTATTTCATGATAAACCTTTTAAAACGGACTTAAGCAACTTTTGATATACAAAATCATAAGAAGAACTCTAAATGAACTTTTACAAGAAGAAAACAAGCAAACTAATGAAAAAACAAACAAAACAAGAAGCTTGTTGAGTTTGTAGAGGTACCTACATTCTTTCTTTCTTTTCTGAACGAACTGAGCTGAGGGAACCCATGAATCTCCATATAACTACTGCTGAGGTTCCTACATCCAGCACACAGTCAAACTGTGAAAAGAGAATTTATACAAGTTATATAAGAGATATATGAAAAACTATTATCATTATCAACATCATCATCATCTTCTCTGATTGAATTGGGTCCAGGGAACTGTGAAAAGATCAATTAAACAGTACATCTGATAAATATTAGGCCTCATGTGAGACAAAAGTCAAAGAACTATCAGCAGCAGTAGTAGAAGTAGCATTGTTATTTGCATCACTATTATTAGCTTCCTAATCATCATTTTTATCATCATCATCACCATCATGACCGGTGTGTTGGCTCAGTCAGAGCGTCCGCCTCACAACCGGGAGGTCGTGGGTTCGAACCCCTGCCGCGTCATACCAAAAGACGTTAAAAGAAGGGAGTTGCTGCTACCTTGTTTGGCCTTCAACAATAAGGGAAAGAGCAACGTCGATCAGGCGCTGCTCAGTGGCTGCCACAATTGGGCAAAAAGAATGTCCATTTTCGTTTTTTCTTAATAAAATTTGGAGTGGACTTTAAAAGATTATTATTATTATTATTACACAATTGGGCAAAAAGAATGTCCATTTTCGTTTTTTCTTAATAAAATTTGGAGTGGACTTTAAAAGATTATTATTATTATTATTATTATTATTATTATTATTATTATCATCATCACCATCATCATCAAAAGCATCATCATCACCATCATCATTCATCATCATCATCATCATCATCATCATCATCAAAAGCATCATCATCACCATCATCATCATCATCATCATCATCATCATCATCATCATCATCATCACCACCACCAGCAGCATCACTATTGATCACCATCATCATCCTCCTAATCATAATTTCTGTCATCATCATAATCAGCACCACTATCATCAACACCACCACCATGACCATTCTCCTCATCATCATCATTGATATCACCAACATTATCACTTGTTTTTATAATAACATAAAAACTATTTTTATTTTCATTTAAAAGATACCATATAGAGCTCTACACCAGTTCAAAATATTTGATGGGATTTCCATTCGTTAATTAACCACTACTGCAAACAAAAAGCATGTGGATGTATATTACTTGCTTAGCTCGTATACTTACACCAAATCCAAATGCTGCTGAGCTGTTGGTTGTATCCGATACAACTGTTGATAAAACGAATAGAAAAGTAAAGTGATATTTCAAAATATTATTACTACTATCACAATGCATTGTCTAAAATCAATAAAAAGTTGGTCAATAGCATTACATGATGCTCACATTCTCATTTGATACTTAACACAATACATTGTGTCTTGAATCTAGCCTAAATCAGCTTTCACAAGGGGAACAAGTAAAGTGCATCGTCTTTATCAGCATTCATGTATTGATGCTAGTCTTCAGTCTGGATAGTGCAGACCCTGTCGAATATGTCATGAAAAAATGTCATGAAAAAATTAAGTCTGGATGACGGAGGTTGTCAAATGTTGGAACTTACTGAAGCTTAGAATCCCGATTATGAGAAGAACGATGACGGACGCCCAAGAAACGGCCAAAGCTGCATGGCGCCATCTAGAGGTCTGTTCCATGGACAAGGGTTCTCTTTGCTGCTCCAGTAGATCTGAACAATGACATAATTGGGAGAGAAAAAGAATTAGAGGAAAAAAATATAAGTCAAGTGTTGTTGCTCAAGAGAGAGAGCGAGAGAGAGAGAGAGAGAGAGAGAGAGAGAGAGAGAGACACACACACACAGGTAGATCGAGAGCGAAGTAGAGAGAGACAGAGAGACAGAGAGATATGGAGAGAGAGAGAGAGAGAGAGAGAGAGAGAGAGAGAGAGAGAAAGAGAGACAGACAGAGAGGTAGTAAGAGAGAGAGAGAGAGAGAGAGAGAGAGAGAGAGAGAGAGAGAGAGAAAGGGGGAAAGGAGAGATGATGGGATACAGAGGGAGAGAGAAAGAGAAAGAGAATGAGACAGAGATATTCCAATTCTAAAAGTAATGGTATTCTGACTCTTTGATAACAACTTTTTGAATTATAATTGATTTACTCATCTGTCTGAAAAAGAAAATTGACTTTCATCAGTATAACAAATATCATTTAACAGCACAATATCACCTTACACTATAACATACTGAAATAGACATTATAACATATACTAAATATCAAAAACATATTTCCAAATGTGTGATAGGATTATAATGAACCCTTGCGAAGAGGCAAAGAGTTTTGTTGTTGTGCATTTTCAATTGAGAGCAAAGGGGTTCTGTTCATTAATCAATAATTCTGTTCTGACTGAGTCTCTTGTATTGACACAAGTCCTTGATCGCTTACAGGCTTTGTGTATTTACTTAATCTAAGTATTTACATGATTTCAACCAGATGTGCGATATGAACTCTGGGCTGTTGGTTGGTATGCAGAAAAATAAACAATGAATCACGGTGATTGCTGAGTACGCTCAGCATAGGTACCCTCATTAATCTCACAATACACCTGTAATTTAGAATAATTCACAAGGGGACAAGCATAAATTTTCATTTTGTGCATGGCAGAGTATTTTCAAAATATACCATCAGAAATTCAGTGTTTTTGGCATATATTTAAAGAAAAATTCAATTTTAATAACTATATTAAAAACAATAGAAAAAGCTAACTAGATTTTGACCTATCAACATTAGATCTGCATCTGCAGAAAATATGCTCAAATACATATGGTTAATGTATGATGTAAGTTGCTAATAATTTTGTATGCAAAATAAATTATATTTTATTTATGGAATACCTTAAACAATGATTTTTTTTTTTTTTTTTTTTGGGGGGGGGGGTGGTGATATGATGGCTGTTTACTCAGAGCTATCTCTTAGGATACCTGTTTGAACTTACTTTCATTCATTGTAGTCTTCCTTCTACCATGATCCCTTGGTCCTTCCCCATCCTCCTGTCTCTCTCCTTCACAAGCTGTGTAATTCGGTCCAGAATACTTGGAATTAAAGGGCATGTGCTCAAGATGCAATGGCTTGACTGGTAAGGTCCCCTTCTCAACCTCATTATTGTTCATGATGCTGATCGGTTCCTTTAAGTCCCCTCAGCTAAGCAGAATACAGAATCTGTGAAAGCAACAAATACATCTATAAACTGAAGACAGCATGTTTTTCAAAGTTTACAAGGCAGAGATATAAAATTTGTCTGTTATGAAATATATTTTAAATACAAGTTATAAGTGTGACAAATTGAGTGTGGCAGTTCCCTGTTTGTTCAATTAGATGATCGAGGCTGATATGGACTTAACCAAATCAGATTTTGTAAAGGTCCCACCCAGTTCCTGTAAGCAATGGGTTTAGATTAAGTTAAGACAGAAAAGGAAAAGAAAGAAGACATTCTAACATGAACAGAATTTAAGAAAACATGCCAATTACATGTACAAGTATTAACTAGTAAACTATAGAAGAATAAAACTGTTCCCTGTTTCAAAATAAAGGCAGAGACAGATGAGAAAACAGGGGGAAGGAAAGAAAGAAAAGGCTAAAAGGCTACCGAGAATGTGAGAGAGAGAGAGAGAGAGAGAGAGAGAGAGAGAGAGAGAGAGGGAGGGAGAGAGAGGGAGGGAGAGAAAGAAGGAGGGAGGGACAAAGCGAGGGACGGAGAGAGGGGAGAGGGGGGGGGGGGAGAGAAAGAGAGCAATACATATACTTACTAACAAATTTGAGGATATTTTCAACAACCGAACCGAACAAAACTTCCTTGGAAGATGAAGGTGTCTTCTTGACTCACTGAAATATCTCTATGTCAAGGCATGAGCAACAGATCAAAATACAAGTACAAACCGCACACTTGTACCAATTAACTCCTTGCTTGTACTAAGTATTAATCCACAGCTTCAAATATACCTATATTCACTTATCAAATGTACACACTTCCTGATTGAGGATCAAAGAGCTCCGCCGAAATGCCAAACTAAAATTAGTTTGCTGCTGCAATGCAGAAAGCAAGCAATAAACGAGGAAAATGCAGAGTGTATTATTGACTGATTACAGCTGTACCATGGACAAAAAAGCAAAACAAGACCAGATGTTTCTGTTCGCCTTGGAAAAATCATAAAATTAATCATCATCGATTGGAGAGCCATGCATGAACACCTTCTTCTGGCAAATTTCACACACAGTAAAAAATAAACAATAGAGAAACGTATGATTGCAGAGCCCTTAAAGAGAAGGTTTAGTTCTGGGAAGAGGTGAAAAATAATTTGTGAGAGCTATTATTGTATTAATTATGCAAGTTTGGAAGAACATGAGATAAGAAATGTTCCCTGAAAAGCATGGCTCTTCAAGTGCCTTAATATTCTAAATATGGCATGTAACATCACAAAAATTGGGACAGATTTTTATGCCATATGAACCTGACATACCAATATATCACACAGAAAGCACCCCTACTTTGTAATATGCTGGATAGGCCACTGCAAATAATACCGGTACCTAATGTTCAAAATGTCACCTCTTAATGCAAACTTTTTCCCTGCTTCATGTCATCTTTTATTACATACTTGTATCAAATTTAGAGCTGGAAAGCAAAATTTGACACTGCAGTGACTGCATCCTTCTTATTTTCTCATCCATCCCTTTAACAATTACCCTGTAATTTACAGTCTGAAGACAGAGAGTCTGTAACTAGCACCCTAAACAAGGCAACATGTTGGATTTTTCCCCAAGCCATGTGAACATAACATGTACGGTATGTTTAATACCAGCATAATTATACAGTCTGTTTTTGTTTTTTTAATTCAGAAAATACAATTTAATCACTGACCGGTTAGAACAATATTGGTAACTACCGTGTGTGTCAAAAAATGGTTACACTCAGAAAATTGTCAGTTATTTTTAAAGTCAGCTATGAACGTAAGGTTATTATTATACATGTTGTGAACAAGTGTTATATCCCAATATTGGTAACTACTGTGTGAGTCAAAAAAGAGTTTACACTAAGAAAATTGTCATTTATTTTAAAATTCAGCTATGAACGAAAGGTTATCATACATGGTGTGAAAGAGATTTATATCCTGAATCGTTTGGTATCATTTTTGTGTGGAATGTGCCAACGCTTGGTTGACCAGAAGGCATTGTTTGCGAGAGTGCAAAAATCAACTTGAGAGAAAGAATTGAATGTATCAAATGAGATGCATTACATTTGCTTTTTGCAGAAACAAAGTCACACACACACACACCCACACGCGCGTACAAATGTTCTTTGATATTTGATATTAGATGTTTGATATGTGCGGCATGCAAAGACCGAATTAATACCCAAATCCCAATTGTTTTATTCAAACATCACATGTATTACTTTGGCGCAAGTCGATTGTTGCACTCTCTTAAACAATGTCTCATGTTCATCCAAGCTTGAACACATACCACACGCAAATGATACCAAATGATTTGGGATAAAACACTCTTTCATAAGATGTATAATAATTTACTGTTCATAGATGATTTTTTTTAAATAATTAGCAATATTCTAGGTGTAAACTTTTTTTGGACTCACACTGTATAGGGCAATCCAACCTTTGTAAGAAGTTCATTTGATTCAAGCAGAAAAAGAAGAGAAACATGATGGTGAAAGTTCGATATAATGAGACCAAAATAAGAGTTTTTGAATGTTTCAAATATGAGATCAATTTTGGCTTTGCACTTAATTGCTTTTCTTGCAAATATGCCCATTTCAAAAGAAAGACATTATCTTGCTGAAAATTCATTTGAAAGAGAGAGGGGAAACGGACAGGTTGCTACATGTATTCGCCACAAGCTTCATGCACATCAAGTTTTCAGAGTGTGTCCCTTATTGGCTAATAGATTTTATTTATGTATCATCTGGCAAAATTAGACAGTACGATTCTGGAAGATATTCTGCAATATTGAATGATACATTACCGGTATATGTCCTTTCTTCAAAACTTGAATTCAACACTGTAAATCTTCTTCTTCTTCTTCTTTGGGTTAAGTCTACCTCCTTCACAGTTGAAGATTCTTGCAGACTGACGAGTGTGTGTGTGCTTACGAGAGCAAGGTGCATGGTGCAATGCTATTTACATGGTGCAAGTAAAAAGTTCCCGGACTTAGTACGTTGCTGCCTCCCGTCAGGCATTGACGGAAGGCATGTAAATGTAAAGCAAGCTTACCTTTGGCAGATTAGCTGATCGATGTCTTCAAGTTGACTATTGTACAAAGACCATAAGTAATCAGACAGGTATGAGTCAGCAGTGCTTTCAGATGGAAGGTGAAAGAAGCAGTCCTGAAATTAATCGTCTGTTGGCAGATCAAGGGATGGGTCTCTGGTTTCAATCAGGAGAAAGTTAATCGTCTGTTGGCAGATCAAGGGATGGGTCTCTGGTTTCAATCAGGAGAAAGTTAATCGTCTGTTGGCAGATCAAGGGATGGGTCTCTGGTTTCAATCAGGAGAAAGACAAGACAGTGATGAAGGAACTTCTGCAAGGAGATAAAAAAAAACTCTTTGTCGATAGAATATCTTGCCGCAAAATGTCTAAGGTAGTACCATGCAGAGTGACTATAATTATCCAACACTAGATTACATCCACAATGCTATATTAGGCAGTTTTAGCCAAAGGATAGACTACAACTTGCTCTCAAGTCTCAACTAGTTATAGAAATACAACAGTGAAGAAGGGAAGTCTAACGGAACAAGTGAACATCATGAAAATAAGGTAGATACATACAAAGTGCAGACATGTATATTCCTATCAAGCGGCAATGGGCAATGAAAAACGATGTCATGCCCCAAATAGATCTGTGTGTTAATGCTTTATATGACATGATTGCTGGTATAAGAATAAACAAGTGTAAACTAATTCCTGGGATTAATGTACCCTGATAACTGCTGTTGTCGTGTGATATTAAGTGGTACCCTCAAAAGTTCTATAATGACTATGGGAATTTAAGATATTTTACAAAGAGCATGTGAAGATAAAAGCTTCACCTACTTACTTAATTGGAAACAGAACATGGTCACTGATGTCTAAAAGTAAAAGTGTCTAACAGTAATTTATATTGCTAAATACAAGTTAAGTAAGAAACTTACAAAAAACAACTAAGGGCAATCAAATCTTTGCAAGAAGTTGAGTTGTGTGAAAGAAGAAAAAAAATCATCAGAGAAATAGGTTTGGACATTGGACAAATAAAGTCAGTTGTGAATTTTTTTTCAAAATGTTGATCACTACATCTATGTGGATCTCAAATTTGTAAATTGGTAATTTAACCAAGGTTTTTGGAAAAAACCTCTATAGATTTGAATATTTTGTGAACATGCAGGTTTATCAAATCAACTGTAAAAACCATTAAAATATGATGCCTAAAATGTAAACTCTGGAGTTAGTTAGATTATACTAATAATTTTGAAAATATAAAAAGTCTTATAATCAAAGTACCAAAGCTGAAATTCATGCACTTATCTATCAGTGCTCAGCAGACAATTCTCCTCTCTCTCTCTCTCTTCTCAGTTTTAAGCAGATTGCACTTACCTTTGACATGATGAAAAATAAAGAGCAACAAAAACTATCGTGAATCAATCAACATTGTAAAATCTTTCCATCTGTATTCAAAGGGGTTTGACCAACAGATCTCCCTCCCTCGATTCCTAGGACCGTGCTCATCCTACTCCCTCCGTGAGAACCTGGGAAGACTTAAACACTAATATTGACCACTCCCATTGTTCTTCTGACCCTACACGTCAACAAGATGTAACTCTATTGTGTCAATTATGGATTTCTTGTTCCGTCCACCCTATGGGAAATATCAGCAGGCTTTCACACGATTGATCGTGGCTGGAGGGCAAGTTAATAGCTACATTGTAATTCATCCACACTTAGGGCAAGGGAAAGGGAAGTTGAATAAGGTTGGGATTAGATTCATTGTTATGTAACAAATTTACAAGATTATATTTCTGTTCTGTTATTACACACACTGTACATTGAATGAATGATAACGTATTGATGAATAGTGCTGCATGTTATATTTAATTTCTAAGATTTCAATCCATTATTGAAATTTGTCAAAAGGGGCCTAGAAAAAGCCGTTTTGGACTTTATTCCAACAAAAGGAGAACTAGACTCAGAGCTATGCATGACTGACATGTCATGTGTAGATTTAAACCTAAAAAAAGCTAAATCAGGGTCTATATTTATTGTTCGATCTAACTTAGTCTTAAGTTAATACATTAATGGTTTGATTGTTTAGATTAGGGCTGGGGGGGGGGCAGTTGCATCCCCAATTTAAATTCAAACATGGTTTATTTCTAATTTGATACCAGTCATTTACAAGATGTTGCCCAAATGGCATGATTTTCCCAAACTTCAGGGGGCTCTCCACCCTGGACTCCACCAAGGGCCCTAAGGCAGGCCCCTGGATGCTCATCTTATCGTAATTAAATGCCTAAAACCCCTGAGCTTCTGGGGGCTCCGCCCCTGTACCCCACTCCAATTAGTGACCTGCCAGTGTCACAAATAAGGTGTCAAGATATGCTCATCCGACCTTAATTGAATGCCTAAAACCCCTGAGCTTTCGGTTGCCCCGCCCCCTGGACCCCACCAAGGGCCCTAAGGTGGGGCAATGGATGCTCATCTGATCGTTATTAAATGCCTAAAACCCCCGAGCTTCATGGGGCTCTGCTTCTTGACCCCCGCCAAGGCTTTGCCCCTGGACCCCACGCCAATTTATGATCGCTTTGCTCTACCTGATAGTAAATACTTTAGCCCCCCCCCCCCCCCTTTATAAAAAGTTATGCAGGGACTGCATATATGTAAAAGTGGTGGTGATGCAGATTTTGTTCTGCCTCCCCCCCCCCCAAAAAAAAAAAAATTTTTGCTCATTACGCCACTGACTATTAAAGAGTGGCTAACAAACTGAACAGTAGACTAGCTCTAGATCTAGTAGAAAGTAGTAGTAGATCGCAAATAATCTGAAATGATTTCAAGTGAAGTAGAGTGTAGAGCCAGTTTTTATGAGACAGGGATCGATCATAGGGTCTTACATGTAGACCTTACATGTAGAGCATTGACCTTTAGCACTGCACTATGTGTTAATAGGCAGAATTGCACTCACGATCACGAATAGTCCATACACACAAATGCACGCAATAAAGACGATGTGGCTGATCGGCGAGTTTGACAGTAGAATTTTTAAATTATTCTTTTTAACTAACATCGTAAAATTGTATTTTACTGCTATTTAGGTGTCATCAATTGTCACTAAAGTACCAATTTTTTGTGAAATCAGTCGAGTTTTGTACAGTGGTGTTTGAAATGTTGAGAATAAAAAAATAGCACAAATCGCGTGACCGATTTCTATTCAGCGCGACCGAATTCTGGGCAGAAAAATGCTCCGTCTTCTTTCTGAAGTATTTTGCTTATCATTATTCTATATTATAGACCTAAGTGACTATAAAATCCTGTTAAAGGAGTAAATTTCTTTTCTTTTGATGGGTAGATTGCCAAATAAAAGAGGTAAGAATTCAAAATATATGCGATTTCCCCTTAAGTGACAGAATACTGGGCACTCTACCCCACAGGCCACAGCTTTTAAAGTTTTAATACACTAGTCTAGTACACAGCCAGTCTAGTACACAGCTAGGATAGTAATGCAGCTATGTGTGACTGAATTGGAGAGTTGGAATTGGAGAGTTCAAACTCACAACTCCCTGATCTAACTTTACAAAACGGTGCAATAACTTGAGCAAGGTTTGGTTAGATCTAACTGTTAGACCCTAGTTCAAGTTCAAGGTTATTCCCCAAAATCTTATAGTTAAAGGCCTAAATCTAGATCTAGACACGCCCACTCCATTTTTGGGGTATGGTAATTTTGGAGTAACTATGGTAGGCTATCCCAGTAGATAGTACTTTTACTCAAAAGTACAATGGTGCGTCCTAACTTACCCAAGCCTCCTGCCGGTCCAAGGCCCAGCTCGCTCCTAGCTACCCGATCTCGCAGAGTACTCATGTAGTCTAGTCTTAGTTTGTCGGAGCTAGCGGGATGCATATCGTGCAACTAGTGGATGCTTAAACTTTAAGTTCTCTCGAGGGCGCTATATCGTCGAGCTTAGAGCTAGCTGCTTCCAGTTGTCACGTTAATTTATCTCCGCATCGATCGTGTGGGCGTGGACCTGCATCGCATCCTGTCAAAGCCAAGGAGAGATAACTTGGGTGAGATGTCCTCAACTAGGCTAGCTGCGTGCGCGCGCGGTACTACAATAGTCTACTGTAGATCTAAATGTACGTATGAAGGTGCGGTATATGCGCCATTTCGTAGAACTACATGTATCATACAGCATTTTCGCTCCAACATTACGTGCACAAGCCTACCAAAAGAACTTATATGTAACTAAGTCTAAGAATGCCTCTTTTACTTTGACAAGTGCCCCTATTAATTTGTAAAAGTGCCCCTTCCCCTTTTGTATGATAAGTGCCCCTTTTATTTGGACACGTGTCCCTTTTCCTTCGACAGGTTCCCATTTTCCTTTGCAATAAGTGTCCATTTTCCATTCTCATGAGTGCCATTTTTAATTTCTAGTAAGTGGCCCTAGTTAAGTACGAGAAGTGCCTCTTTTCACTTTTAATAAGTGCCCCCTTCACCTCTGATAATTTTCCTATTTAAATCTGAGAGGTACGTGCCCCTTTTCCTTTGTTAGAAGTGCCCCTTCCCCTTTTAATAACTACCCCCATTTCAACTCGGATAAGCGCACCTAATATTTTGACATGTGCCCTTTTCCCTTTCTAATAAGTCCCCCTTTTCCTAATGATTAGTGCCCCATTAAAAAAGAGCCCCTTCCCCTTCTCATAAGTGCCCCTTCTCTGGTAAATGACCCTTTTCAGGTACGAGAAGTTACTCCTTTTCACTTCAGATAAGTGCCCCCTTCACCTCCGATAAATGCCCGTTTAAAATCTGATCGGTGCCCATTTTCTTTTAACTAATGCACATATTACAACAAGTGCCACTTTTTCATTCACATAAGTGCCCCTTTTCATATCTGTTCATTGCCCCTTTTCAGGTGCATAAGTGCCTCTTTTCACCTTTGATAATTTCCTTTTTAACAATATATAATAATATCTTATAAATGCCCCTATCAAAATCTGACGGGGGCCCCTTTTCCGTCGACAAATGCCCATTTCCTATTCTCGTGACTGACTTTTTTCATCCCCGGAGAGTACCTCTTTTTGAGGGTGTAAACAGTGCCCCATTTTCATCTCTGATAATTACTCTTTGTATTTTGGCACATGCTCCTTTTCTTTCCAGATAAGTGTCCCCTTTTTCTCTCATCATTAAACACGCCCTAGCTAATTTCAAGCGACTAAGAGCAATTTCCTCCAAAAGGTCGCTCGCTACGCTCGTACGCATATAGATGATATACTCACGTTACTTATTAAAGGTCTTTTCAGTCTTCCGTTATGAGAATGTGCTTAAAACCCTATTAGGATTGGGTTTTTTCCTCTTTATAAGATGTAATTTTTCGCACTGCGACCTCACACATCTTAACAATTTTCCTCGCTCGCTTGCACACAACTTTTTAGACAATCAAACCCAACGGCAAAGCATGATGCTTAAGCAATTATGGTGTATAGAGTGAAACAAATACTGAAATCATCCCTGATTATTGTAATCACAATGTAGGGGTATTTACCAATGTCTAAACAAATGTATATTTTCGCTTTGAGATTTCCGAAAGTGCCCTTTCTTCTTGGTGCCCCCCCCCCCCACATCTTTGGAAGTCGCTAGGCCGCCCCTGGTCTTTATGCACTGTTATTTGAGTCTCAAAACATTTGCTGACATTTTCGCATTGATTTTGTGAATTTAAAAAGGTGAACATGTCGGACTATAAGAAAATGCTCATTTAAAAGCACAATTTATAATATTCCTTTGTTATGATCATACAATCTTTCATAATCTTATTCATGAAAGTCTGTACTGTCGATATCTTGGGTAGTTTATCAACAATTTTCTTTCTTGTACTTACTAGTTCTTTCAGGTTAGTAAACCTGTGAGTTTCCATGTACTGTACCGCGAGACCAAAAATGTATTCACCTTACTGTCATCTTATGCATGTGATGATGTACTGGACAAGTGAACAGAGAGCCTGATCTTAGATAATGAGTAAAGATGTTAGTATATAGGCTGTTAACATATATTGTTAGGTTATCCTGTCGATTGAAACTATGTCCTTTGAAAGGTTAGATAAATTGGATCACTCTTGACTAAACAATGAAGGCGAATTTAACTTTTAAAAATGATATAATATCACAGTTAAACATGAATATGGCCTGACTCCCATTCAGTGCATCTGCCCAAACTTGTTGATTTTGACAGCACCTTTTATTTCAAAACCCTTGTGCTCAGTCAAAATTGGCAGGAAAATTAGAAAACATGATATAGACAGAAAAAAGATTAATTTTTATCATGAAATAGATTTAAATGTTACGTTAATTATGACTTTGTAATTATAAGCTATGAAAGTTGGGTAACCTTAAAAACAATTAATATATATATATATAATACGCACTGCATGGCTTAGAACGATATACATAGAGGCGTCGCTCCCAGGGTGGGGGGGGGGGGCACAGTTCCCCAACTTTTTCGAGTACCCCTAAAGTACCCCTGTTTACATAGGAAGAGTGCCCCCTTTTTACTTCAGGTGAGTGCCCTTTTTTCTTTCTAACAAGTACCCCTTTTCACCTCTGATAAGTTTCCCTATTTTTTTCTAATAGGTGTCCTTTTTACTTTGACAAGTGCATTTTCCTTTGTATTAAATGCACCCATTTATTTCTGTATCTTGCCACTTCGCTATTCATTATAATTATTGCATTGTACCCTTTCCTTTTCAATCAAATGTACCAGTATCACGAGCAAAGAAATAAATAATAACCTATGATATCATATGTTATTCCAAGTTTTAGTTATATACCGTTTAATTTATGAAGAAAAAAAAGAAAGAATTCAGCTATATAACCGTGACAAATAATGATAATAAATAATATTGATGATGATGATAATAATAAATAATAAAACTAACAGTAATTATAATGATAATAAAAA
Organism: Strongylocentrotus droebachiensis; assembly: GCA_035222895.1. Classification (NCBI taxonomy): domain Eukaryota; kingdom Metazoa; phylum Echinodermata; class Echinoidea; order Camarodonta; family Strongylocentrotidae; genus Strongylocentrotus; species Strongylocentrotus droebachiensis. The sequence continues at coordinate 198,541 of JAVYIG010000542.1, read as the reverse complement.
ATAATAATGATGATGATGATAATAATAATGATAAAAATAATAATAATGAAAGATAATAATACTTTTTCTGATTTCTACGCAATCGTATACATTTTCAATAGTGTTGTGAGTCCATTATTTTTTTTTTATTATTCAACTATATAAAAACGATTTCTATCCGTGTTTCCATATGAATATATAATTGTACATTTGTTACTGTGTATTATCTATTTGTGTATATTATTTTTTTAATTGTATATTGTTCATGTGCTTTATGTAATGCCAAAAACTGAATTTCCAAATGGACCAATACCATTAATCTGATCTGATCTGATAATTGCGCCTTTTTTAAGGTGCGAGAAGTGGTCCCGATTTCCTCTGAAAAGTGCCCCTTTTCCTTAATTTGTAATAATTGTATTTTTACCTTTAAAGTGACTCGGTAACACGGGCCTCAGATTCTCACACAAAATCCTGGATTGAGCTCATGCTGCAATCATAAGAATAAACCTTTAGGTCAGTCAGGAATACCATTACTGTTTACAAGCTGATCGCCTGTCTGATTATCAAAATATTTATGATTGGAAATCGAAATTTCATTTTTCGTTTTCCTAACGGTTTTTATAACACTACAGTCAATTGAGGGAAATGAGTATGGTAAAACCGGTTACTCAATTTTTTTACTTTTTTGAGGCACTTCATGATTATTTTGAAGCGCAAACTTTTTAGGGCTTCAACACGTATAGGGTCATGGATCTCAGATTTAACATTGTTAAACGATGCCTTTAAGAAGTGTCCTTTACATCTCTGAGAGTGCCCCCTTTTTAGGTATGAGAAATACCTATTTTAAGCTCTGAAGTATAAGTATATAAAATATAAGTTCTCCTCGTTACTTTTGATGTAATTGCCTTTTGATAATTAGTACCCACTTTATCTATATTTCCCACCGTCGCTTACAACTTTTGTGCCCCTTTGCGGTCATCTAATACCGGAGCCAAATCTTGTTCTATAAAGAATCGAAGCAGCCCCAACATAATTATGAACGAGGTGCCCCTATTAGAAATATCATCGCGCTCGTTTTCAAAGCTATTATGTTCCTTATATAGCTCATTATGTATAATAAGCGTGCCCTTTTCACACATAAACGTTTTTCCTATATAGCTTTAAAGGGATCGTTTAACAATGTTAAATCTGAGATACACGGTCCTACATGTTATCAGTGTCTGTGATTATGGTGTAACATTGAAGCCCTAAAAAAATCACGCTTCAAAATGATCAAGAAGTGCCTCAAAAAAGTAAAAATCTTTGAGTGACCGGTTATACCATACTCGTTTTCCCCAATAGACTAACCGTCAGGCGAACGGTTTTCAAAATTTGTAACTCCAATCATAAATATCTTGATAATCAGACAGGCGATCGGCTTGTAAAAGTCATGGGGTTCCTGACTGACCTAAAGGTTTATAATTATCATTGCATCATGAGCTAAATCCAGAATTTTATTTCAGAATCTGAGACAAAGTTACCGGATCCCTTTAAACTACCTTGGCATATTCTATACAACCGCTAAAACACGCACTTTCCTACCCACCATCCTATAAACCTCATGCCCTCTTGAATTCATAGAATTCCAAGGTAATCAGTTGCTCTTAGCTTTGTCCAGGAATATGCAGTTTTATAACGGATGGTAATATTTAAATTGTACATTCACAGAACAAAAATGATTGCATCGTTATTATTCAGTAGATTTTTCACAGAAGGTCATTTTAACACCAGTAGGCAATTACTGACTGCTTTTTAATTAATATTGGGATATTAGAATTGCAAAACTGGTAAATGTTATTTTGTAATTTTTGCTGGTAGGTCTGGGAATATTTTTTGTTCGCTTCCAAATTGTTTGAAATCTATTTTGCATTTGATTCGTGAATTGTTATGTAGATCCATTATTACCATTACCATCATCATCTTCACCAACATCATTATAAGCTGAAATAGCTCATAATTATGTAGGCCATTATCAATTAGAAAAATTACATGCTTTGTTAGGCTTACAGGTTACAAATACTGAGTTGAGACAATTTGTGTATCGAGGCCAAATATAATGTAGACCAATTCACGAACGAAATGCGTAATGGATTTCATACTCTTAATAACCTGAATTGGTAAATGCTCCTCTACTTTATTCATCACATTGTAAACCAATGTAGTCTAGGGTAGGAGAGTATAAAAGCCCCACAAGCATCAAGAGTGCACCCTTTTCAAAGCATAGTCTTCTTCCTTTTTAACGCTACCAAGTACCTCTTCCAGAAAATAAATCCTTCTTTGATGAAATTTGCCCATTTAAACAACTAAGCGTATCAAATCAACATGGAGAGATGTGATAAGAGATGTTCTCTGAAGTTTTGTATTAACTAAATAATTGAAGAAGTTCATCTGGTTGGTGATGTAACTTGATTTTTTTTTCTTTCTTCATAATCAGTAGACTTCCTTTTTGGGGAATAAACTTTCATTTGCTGTGCTGCGAGCTTCTTCAAAAATATGTCGTAGCTGGCGCTGTTGCTGATGCAGCACGATGCCAATATAACGAACTTGAACGCTCAAAAAGTGACAAAGATATACATGTAGGCCTACCATAGAGATATATGTGAGCACTGAGCACATACTTTTCTTGTCAGCTTTGTTTGACTGATTTTGATTTCTACATTACCGACTCAACATCAAGCTCTGAGTGCTATCAACTGTGTTTTTCAAAATAATATGTAAAAAATGACTGTTTCCAATTAATAAAACAAATCATTGATAGAGAATCAGCTACCATGGTGCCATCCAAACTAGTAATGGTCATGATGGTGAACATGGATTACTGCTAGAAAATCAGTGATTTAGAGGTGATCAATATGGTATTACACTGCCGTCACGAATTTACTAATACACTCAATGAGAGGATACCACAGACTCTACTCCAAAAATAATTGCATTTAATAGATGCAGAAAAACAAGAGAAACAGAGCAAAACAAATCGGATAAGTAATAATAAAATAGGGAAGGTATGAATTTTTGAAAAAGTATGGAACAATGGAAATCACTACACAAATTGCCAATTTGGTTATCAGTTGTGACGTCATGTCCTCACTATTTTAATCCCATTAATTACCCTTTTTATCCCCAAAACTTGATTTCCCCATGCTCAGTTGCAGGTTAAATGATTTGTATGATATTGCGTGCACTAACATTTCACAAAATCTTTTATGAACCTTGAAGAATTGATACTATTTTCTGGATATTGTTTATTCATGATTATTGATTTGATATAAATAGTTTATCAAAAGTCACATTTTTCATGATTTAACTGGAAAAAATTACTCTATATCTGTGCACCAACTAGCTGGTGTGAAGAAATAAGATTTTTAGGGGGGAAATGGGAAATTTAGTATCAATATAAACTAAACATGCGTCCCAATATGGATTCTTCATCCTAATGTCAACGAGAGGCAGTTTTTAACTTTAAATGCCTACTTCCAAAGTTTCAAGGTATAAATTAGTGGATAGTGAGGCAATGACGATCCCCAGATCCCCAGAAAAGAAGCATCCAAAGACGTGAATAACCGGTCTATTTGCGCTCTACATAAAATTTGATAAACACAGGGTTAGAAACATGTTCGAATTATATTTAGGGTTCATTACGTATGATTGAACATTTATTTTTTTGAAATGTAGTTATTGTTAATCGGATAATTGCTCAAACTTTCACAACTTTGTTTCTTTCATTTTCTGCTCAAAGTTTGAAATTTGAATACAGGTCGTGTCACCGTAAATGTACAGAGACGTTGACATGCACGTGGATCGTGCGTTAACCTTTGACCCCACTTTATTCTTAGAAAAGTGTATGAAATGGCGGACAGACGACGTCGGAGAAGAGTTAGGCTTGATGACAGTGAAACCAAGGAAGGAGAAGACGTAACTAACAGCTCCGGAGATGTTAGTATTATTATGATGATTGACTAGTGGATTTTAGTGACTTATTGTCAGCCAATTTCACATTTTTTAAACATGTACCGGCACCTGCGATCGTGACTGTGTGGAGCTTGCATTGTAATTTGTAGCGTGCGCGGGCGGTGTACTGTACATGCATGTTGTACCCGCCCCAGCCCCAGTCCCCGCCTGGTGCAGTGTGCTGTAGTGTAGAGTCGCAGCACAGAAAGCGGCAGACTATGAGCTTGTGTCTTTGAAAGTTTGAATGCTTAGCGTCTATGAATCTGTGAGCAAAATTGCCTTGGAATTAAAAGAGAAATTGCTTTCTATTTCTCTAATGATTAATCTTTATATTTTTGATGTGCTACAGAATATGTGAGTCAAAACTCAAAAGTGAAAATATCTCAAAACCTTATCACATTTTGACAAGAAAAATGGTTGTTTCGCCTTATTTGACATGTTGATTTTCAGTACACGTAGAACTTTAGCTTTCGTCTAGCGCATGGGCATTACGTTCATCCGGTCTCATTTTCCTCAATTGGCGCCTTCAAGGGCCCTTCTTAAAAGTGTTAGGAGTCCCAAATTTGGCAACAATTTGATGGCAAAATTTCACTTAGACTCTAAATTGTAATTTAATGTGAAAGAGGATGTAATTTAAGACACACTTCTGCAAAGACCCCCCCCCCCCCCCCCCCCGAGTGATTGAAGACAAACATTGATAAAAGAAAAAGAAATTTGGGTTTTCTGTTGTGTGCAGAAAACGTAAATATTGTATTCTTTCATCAATATTCAACTTCAAACATTTGTTTTGAAAATCCTTGCAAAAATGTAATTGACATCCTCTTTCACATTATGAAATTCAAGTGAAATTTTGCCATCAAATTTTAGGGGCTCCCAACACTTCAGAGGGGCTTTAACTTGAAAGCTTATTGCGTTTATAAATGTGAAGTTATGTTCATTATATCAGCATTGTAGTGCCGGGGCGGAATATTATCTTACTGGGCCTAAATCTTAACTACACAATTACATAAACGACTAGAATAAGGATTTATCCTACCATAGGCTGTATACTATACTGCTTGAAGTCCGTCTCAAGAAGCACTGATATGTTGCCAGTTGAGTGGAGCTCCATGTCGCTAGTAGCTAGTTACGATGAGATCCGAAGAGACAGAAGAGACAGGCAATCGGCAAGTGTTGTCACGTGCAGTCTCAAGTTCAATCTAATGTACCCAATAATCGACCTGACCGCGACAACTACCGCGGGTGTCGCCCAAATGCGGGACTTACGCGCATATATCCGCCGGAGCCGTATTGGCTCGGGCTGAATCACTACATTATTCCCCACTTAATAAATTTAGAGCCTATTTCTAACTTAAACTAAACTAAAACTAACTTAAAACTACTCCCGTACCGCAGTGCGGGGTCACGCCGCTCTCGCTGGCGGATGGGTCAAGGACCCTCCCTGCCAGCACCGGTGAAGTCTTGGCCTTTCCAGTTAACCCTTACCGTGCCGGGGTCACGTATAAATGACAAAAAATAGCAGTCTTGGCACGGGCTTAAGGGATTAACTGGGGCATTACAGGCATACATAAAATTAAGGCATAACCAGGCCCGCAAACCCAGAATATAGTCTCTGGGCATTCTCTGTGGAGTGCTTCATCACCGCCCTAAAAGGCTGCCCCCAAATTCGGGATACCAGTTGGCCAACGTCCTCCAACAGGTAGGGGGTGTTGACCGACGCACCCAGGAAGACAGCCAGGTACGGGGAATCGGTCTCCAAGAGAAGCCGGTGGGAGGGAATACTGCGAACCATATCTACTTGGGCCGGATTGAATGTAACGGCTAGGCCCGACACCCCGACATACACATTCTGGAAGGCAGCCATCCATGCATCCAATTCTTGGGCATCACCGGTGAAATTGTGGATGTGGATGTGCTGGTGACGCCCACAAAACTGCCCCAGAAGGTCCCTGAACTCTCCGTGCAGGTGATGGCCACACGGATCGCCCTGGGCTGGTCGTAGGTGTAGGACCAGTACCATGTTGCGGCAACCCATGCCCAAAATCCGTCTTGCCATAGCCCACTGCCTGGGCCACTCGGCCTGGGAGAAACAGAAATAATCTATCCCCAATTCACTCACCGCTTTCACCCGGGGACATGAAAATAGGCACTCCAACCTAGCCCAGCCGTCATCCGTAAGCATGGAGACACACTTAGGATGTACCCCGACGGCTATATGGAAAAGGGGGAGAAGTGGTATAAGTCGGAGTGCCCGGTCGAAATACTGCGGGTCGCAGAAATTAACTACCCCACCCACTAACTTCATGCCAGGTCAGGGAAAGGAATTCTGATCCCCCTTCCTCGCGATGGTATCGATCATCCGATCCAAGTGGAAATGGCTATCAAAACCATTCACCAGGACCGACGAGCAAGGAACCGGCAAGTCTCCCACAGGATAGACCATGGAAGAACAACTTCTAGAGTAAGGAGGAAGCACAGTAGAAGTAGCCGGAGCGAAAGGAAGAGAAGAGGGCACAGTAGAAATAGCCGGAGCGAAAGGAAGAGAAGGGGGCACAGTAGAAGTAGCCGGAGCGAAAGGAAGAGCAGAGGGCACAGGAATCTGTGGCCCGATAGAACTAGGCTGTTCAAAAGGAAACGGGGGCACAGGATAATTCCGCGGTGTTTTTCGGTGAGGTATACCATTGGTATAGGGTTGTTTAGGTAGGAATTTTTTAGTAAGAAACTAAGTAAGATTATGAAAGAAACTAAGTAAGATTTTGAAAGAAACTAAGTAAGTTATTAAGTAGGCAATAGGACTCTTCGGTCGGTCCCTTGGGCAAGGTAAATAATGTTAGTGACCCGCCTGACTCTTCGGTCGCTCCCTTGGACAAGGTAAATAATGTTAGTGACCCGCCTGACTCTTCGGTCGGTCCCTTGGACAAGGTAAATAATGTTAGTGACCCGCCTGACTCTTCGGTCGGTCCCTTTGTCAAGGTAAATAATGTTAGTGACCCGCCTGACTCTTCGGTCGGTCCCTTGGACAAGGTAAATAATGTTAGTGACCCGCCTGACTCTTCGGTCGGTCCCTTTGTCAAGGTAAATAATGTTAGTGACCCGCCTGACTCTTCGGTCGGTCCCTTTGTCCAGGTAGTTAAGGTTAGTCACCCGCCTGACAAGATGCAGAGTAAGGGCAATATGGACCCTGTGGAGGTGGTAGTGTTAAATAAAATAAGAAGCAGTTCTATGTTTTATGTGCCTATTTTATTTGGGAACGTTAAGTTAAGGGCAATTGTAGATACCACTGCTGAAGTTTCCATTGTGTCTGATAAATTCCTCTCCCTTCTGGATCCAGCACCCCCTATCCTTCAAACTGTTGTCCTAAGGACGGCCGGCCAGGATCAGAGAATGACATCTATGAAGATCGGCCCTGTTCCTATTAAGTTAGGTCGATCATTGTTTGAGGAAGTTGTATACTGTGCCCCGTTAGAGGATGATATTTTACTTGGGCTAGATTTCTTACAGAAATATGGTATTGATATCTCCATAACTCAGTCCAAGCTTATTGTCGGGGGGGAGGAGGTACATATGTACTATGGAACAGATTCCAGGGCAGCCTGTATCCAGAGAGTTTGTGTCGCTAGGACGGCTCCAGAGTAAGGAATCTTACCCGCTTTCCCTTGCAAAAATGTAATTGACATCCTCTTTCACATTATGAAATTCAAGTGAAATTTTGCCATCAAATTTTAGGGGCTCCCAACACTTCAGAGGGGCTTTAACTTGAAAGCTTATTGCGTTTATAAATGTAAAGTTATGTTCATTATATCAGCATGGTTACACTGTACATGCATTTCTGGACAACTTCTGCGCTTTCTATCTGTCTTTTGTATTGCTTTGCTGAATTTTGACATCAAATTTTCATCCATATCTGTTAACTATTCATGAGAGTTTAAACATGGATTTCTTATTGTTAAGATAAATGCATTTTTCAAATTAGTGTCAATGAATAGTCAATGTCTTAGGTGTACATCTATAGGCATTTTACACCAGATCAGAAGTACCCTTCTGGTGTAAAGTGTTAGCAGTTGAAGAGCTTTAGACGGAAAATTGTGTCAAATATTGATGAGCAGTAAATCTAATAGGGACAACATGGCCTCGTCCCTTTTAAAGAGCAAGCAATACTTGATGTCAGTAGCGAATCAAACGGTCACCAGGTCACATTTTATTCTTAGAGTCCAGATTGCAGAATAATTTGTGTGTAATGGTGTTTCATAATCTTGTAATTTCTGATTTTGTACTTTGTCTAATGTTATTCCCCATACAGGAGAGTGATACAATCTTAGATGAAGATGAAGAATCTGATTATGCAAGTGCAGAGGAAGCGGACGCTCCCACAATTACAAGTAGTAATCAAGAACAGGGAACAGAGAATGAAAAGGTAGGCATGTTCGGTTCTGGCTGAAAGACTTAAAGGTACTATGTCCCTTTTTCAGCCAACCTCAAATGCTGTAGAACTTTGCAGGAATTATGAATATGTCATGTATGTCCTATCTGTGAAATTCAAACGTTAGCAGTGTCCGAATATTCAAATTATGCAAGGAAACCCGTTTACTTGCTAGACTTCACTGTCAGACACTTTGACTGACTGACTGGCTTTTTTTCTTCTTTGGCAATAACATACATGAAAAGAGTTGTAAAGGGTACATGAGCATTTGTCTACATCAATAACCCACTTCTTGTGATGGCCAAGATTAAACTGATGGAATCTTTGCGCAGCATAAAACGTATGACTATTCAGTACAATTGTCTGAAAATCAAGACTATTACTTTTGGGCTCTATAGCCCTAAAGTCGATTTGACAACTAATAGTCGTTATTTTCCCACTTGAAGACATTTTCAAGCCCCAACTTTTTTAGGGAAGTTCTAAATTAGTATTATCTTTCAAATGCAGTTGGAATTTAACTTTTTCATTTTTTTGGCCTGCAAATGGGACATAGTACCTTTAACTCTACTTTTTTTCTAAGATATTATTTTAATTCATGTTCTGAATGCAAGAGAAAATGCATTTCATTGCTTCATTTCATTTTCTTTTGATGTCTAGGAGATATTGGTCGCACAAGCACCTTCTGAAGATAAAGTGGAGGAAAGAGACCAAGATGAAGAAAAGGTGGAGACATTAAATATAGCAGCTAAAGGAGAATCAACACCTCCTGGAGACAAAGGGGGAGAAGGAGACCAAGATAAAGATAAGGTGGAGACATTGTTTATAGCAGCTAAAGAAGAAACAGATCCTTCTTCTGTTTCTTCTACTCCTCTGGACACCCCTCTGGATACTCCTCTGGACACTCCTTCACCTGCTCCTGTGGATGCTTCTGCAGACGTTCCAGTGGAGCAAGATACTCATGAACCGCAACCTGTGGAGAGCATTCCTGAGGCTTCTGATGATGATGTCCCTGACACCACTCTTGGAAAGGAACTGCAAGAAGAACCAGAAGGACGTGATGCAGTCCTGCAGGAGAAGGAGGAGGAAACTATCACTACTCATCCAGATGAAGGGACCCAGCAGGATACGAGTCACGATGCATCCATAGATGGTAAGTTTGCTTCATTTCTCATTTGGTGCATTTGTTCAAGTCATAGAAGATTTAGGCACATGAGGGAAACAAAAGAGAAATTTTGCCTATACATGTGCAGGCCTTAAATTAATCGACGGCCATCGACGGCCAGGCCGTCGATGCCCCTATGACTGGCCGCGGTGCCCTCCCAAAAAAAGATAAATTCACGGCCAAAAAGGCCGTGCCCTTTTTTTCAAACTGGCCGACGTGCCTTTTTTTCCAACTGGACGTGCCCTTTTTTTTTTAAATTTGCGCACATAAAACCACCAATTGCGCCCATAATCATCTAAAACTAGACGGCAAGGCGCAACTGTTTTCCGTGAAAATGCGCCCATAAATTATTAGAACAGTAAAAATACACGAATCACGAACAGTTTGCCGCCCACGAGCTCTCTTCTAGCTTCGTATTTAGTGCTTTAATAAGGCGCAAGTGCCGTGAAAATGCGCCCTTTGTTATTATATAGGCAATGCGCTAGCGCACGTACACGTACGTACGTTCATGCGATCGCATGATATGCATATGGTGCATGCTGTTGACGCACGCACATACGTTCGTACAAATCGAAGGCCAGGATCAAGAAAACAAATCGTCAAATGGAGAAATAAACAAGCATTCAAATAGTCATTTTTAGAGATCTGTCGAGGTTTGTTTGTAGGTCTAGTTTATTATTTTATCTCAAATAGAATTTAGAATTATCTTATTAATAAGTTAAGAACACCTACGATGTTCTCGATCGTAATTACTCTCATTTTGCCACCAGCCGACCTCGCTTCAAAAAGCTACCCCGCCAGCTTCCCAAGACGAACGTTTCGAGTCCCGGTAAAATTCCGAGGGTGCATCGGTTTCGCTGGCAAACTTCCAGCCCGACAGCTTCCCACCAAAAGTGGCGAGAGTGTGTGTGCGAGGAACGATTTTGGTTTCGTGAATGCACGTTACCAACTGAGCTGAGCGTGTCACTTTCAGCTGTCGAATGTCTATAAGGACATTTTTACATCTTATTTCATTAGTTAGGCCTATCTAGACCTTTCTATACAACAGTTAAAAAGATAATTTCTTCAAATTTGCTCCTACTAGTGGCGGAAGGTTTGTGTGTGAGGTGCGATTTTGATTTGGGATACCCGGCCCGGTAAACTTGCCAAGTCCTTCTGACTTTCGATGTTTGTGAAATTGACAATTTATTTATTCATTTGCTCATCAATATTTTTAGTTTCTTTAAAATACTGTTTAATGTGCAAGTTTGATGTTCTTAATCAATCTTTCCTGTTCATATTGTTAAGATTAAAAAGTTTTTAAATTGATCGTTCGATCTAGAAATCTATTCACTTTATGAAATTAACATTTGTAGATTCTCTTTGAACTTATGATTAGATAAGGGGCCTATCTGTTTTTGGAAAATTGCTCCTTGCTCTGGTAAATTCCCGTGGCAAAGGGCAACTTAAAAAAAAATGCCCCTTGCTCCTGGCTGCTAAATCTAAGGCTTGCGGGCCGCCGCCTTGTTTGTATGTACCGTAGACCTCTATAGGCCCTACATTCTGTGAAGAAGCTGGTGCTAAAAGTCATGGGAAATTGATCCCGCACAAGTTTCATAAAATACACATGACATCTAACAAAAATAGAATCAATTTTTTTGGCCTCGTACTCGATGCCCTTTTTGTAAAATATTTTGGCCTCGATGCCCTTTTTGTAAAAATATTTTGGCCTTGGTGCCCTTAAAAATATGAGGTACTCAAGGCCAAACTGGCCTTGCCCTAAAAATGACGAAATTTAAGGCCTGCATGTGTTTTGTGACTCTCAGTTTCAGAATTATCTGTTTGTCTTCAGGGTCATTTTACATATAAAGTTTGTCATTACCGTAATAAACGTTGTATTAATCGTACTTTTGTTACCACCGGTAAACATAAAAAATAGGAGAGAAGGGCAAAAGAGACCCCTTTCAATAGACATTGATCGATGCTATCCTGGTTAAAAAATATGCTTTAGTTTGTCCGAGATGTCCGATGTTTCATCTTAAACATTGCTAAAACAAAACTACCTTTTGTGTTGAGTTAATTGCTTAAAATAAAAGCAGGCTTTGTTTCATTCATAGCCGATTGATATTCCTGTCCATTTGTTTCTTTTTGTCGGCTTACTTTTTGTCATCCAGTAACATCAGCAATATTTAATTTTTTTGGATTCTCTCTCTCGATCTGTCTCCCTTTTTTTCCCTCAAGCATCGTTGATATTGGCATTCATACAAGCCGGTAACATCAACGAGTTTAACAGACTTTTTATTTTTTTCTTCTCGCATGCCAAAAAGTGTGTTGAGCTCTATACATGAGGGCGGTTTATACAATGTTAATTTGGTAGTTTAAACAAGAAATTACAAAGGTTACATTAGTCTGATGTGAACATGAACATGGATTTACTTTAACAAAGTTTTATTAGCATCCAATATTTTTAGTATCAAAACAAGATATCTTTTTGTGCAAACTTTCTGAATCATTGTACCCTGATGAAATGTGCATAACGTTTTTATGTCCTTTTTTTCTCCACAGTACAAAAAGAACCAGAGAAAGGAGAGCAGTTGGTAACTAATATTTCAGAAACCACAGAAGAGCCAACAAATGATGAAGGTGTGGAAGGTACAGAGGATGTGGAGGAGCATCCAACAAAAGAAGAAGATGTCATCCAGGAAACAACCAAAGAGGTTGATCAACCTGTACCACAAGAGGGTAGTCAACCTGTACTAGAAGAGGGTAGTCAACCTGTACCACAAGAGGGTAGTCAACCTGTTCCACAAGAGGGTAGTCAACCTGTTCCACAAGAGGGTAGTCAACCTGTTCCAGATGAGGGTAGTCAACCTGTTCCAGAAGAGGGTAGTCAACCTGTACCAGTAGAGGGTAGTCAACCTGTACCAGTAGAGGGTAATCAACCTATTCCAGAAGAGGCTAGTCAACCTGTACCAGAAGTGGGTAGTCAACCTGTTCCAGAAGAGGGTAGTCAACCTGTTCCAGAAGAGGCTAGTCAACCTGCACCAGAGGAGGGTAGTCAACCTGTACCAGAGGAGGCTAGTCAACCTGTTCCAGAAGTGGCTAGTCAACCTGTTCCAAAAGAGGCTAGTCAACCTGTTCCACAAGAGGTGAATCAACCTGTACCAGAAGAGGAGGAAGATACGCAGGAGGGAGAAGAAAGGATACCAGTTGGAGAACGAGATAGAGAGATGGAGGAGAATGAAGAAGATGAACTGGAGGAAGGAGAATTAGAAGAAGAAGAGCTGGAAGAAGGGGAGATTCGTGATGAGGACGGAGAGGAAGATGCTCCAGAGGAAGAAAGGAAAAGTGGAGATGGAGAGGTATGCAGATAATCATTAGTTATTCACTGTACAAGTACTGAGTGGATCCTTATCACATGATGGGCTAGGAGCCGGAAATATGTTGTGCATCATTTTTGCTCAACAACACTCTTATTGCGAATGAACAAGAGTGCACTATCAAACTATTGCTAATGTGAAATTGAACAACATCGTACCAAATTATCCAACACACATATGCATCTTTGCCAGTAACCACCTTATGAAGCATTCAAAACGTAAACGTTTCATTATTGAAACTAATGCTCATTGTTCATTTCATTACGATTTTGTTTTACCTCGGTAATACCTTTATACTGTAGGAGGCTCCTGTGGATCTGGATGTAGATGAAGACAGAAAGAACCCTCAGTTTGTACCAAGGCAAGGTCCCTATTACATGCATGATAGCAGGATGAGCGATGACGATGAAAAAAAACCAGAGCCCAAGTAAGAATAGCATTTATACCTCTTCTTTGATAAACAATGTAGAAAACATCAAGCAAGTATTTATTTATTTTATTTTAATTATCTACATATCATTGTTGTTTTTTGGGGTGGGGTGTGAGAAGAATAATAATGTGGAACTCTTCATATAATATTCATTTGAAATTCGGTATTTATGAAGGAGATCTTTTCTGTTATTTTCACTTCTTTTTCCTTTTTTTAATAGTCAATCTTCGTTCTATTTTACTTTTGTTTACAGTTTCTCAGTATCTTCTTTGTTTATCTGTTGCATAATGAAGTATTTTAAAGATACATCAGATTTTATTATCTTGAATTTTCTTCATAATGAAGGTACATTCTTTCAATACTCTGCATGCCTTGCATTTTCTTTGATCCATAGGCCAGTGGAGAAGAAGAAGCTGTGGCAGAACGAGGACCGATGGAGGCATGATAAATTCGTCGATCAGGACCAAGCCCCCAAGTCCAGCCAAGAGCTACGGGACATCTACGGGATGGACATTAGGACAAGGAAGCTGGAAGATGTACCCATACCTAACATAGGGCGTGGCAGGGGGCGTGGTAGAGGGAGAGGAAGGGGGCGAGGTAGAGGAAGGAGAGATGATGACGAGGATAGTGAGGGATGGACAGAGTCGAGGCCTAGGAGGTAAAAACTAAAAACTTTACAGATTTTTGTAAAAGATTCACTTTTGTTTTCCATGTGCATTCAAAGGGAAATTTTATTTTGTTTTTTCATGATAGAGAATAGACAGATGATTGGGCTTGTATCTAGTAATGCTGCAATTTCATTATTGGCAGTTATAGCGTCGTCTCATTACACTCTAAGATTTATAGGAACAAAAAATAGATAAATGAAAGCGCTTGATTTATTGCATCTTGTAGGTGTCAACTCGTCCAATATTAATTCAATAGTTTCGTCACTAGGTTCTTTAATTTATTTTGAATTTGGATCAAATTAGATGTCTATCGATATTAAAGTGATGTGTGATAAACTTTGTCATACAAGCAGTGACTGTGACCCTGGTAACTACAAAATTTGTTTCAGTAACAACAGTTTCTAGTGTCTGATATCTGGTGTCTAGACATCTCACCTGATTAAGCTATCTGTGATGAATAGACTTTTCATGAACTAAAGCATTGACAACATCGGCTTTACTTTCCTCACATGTTTTAGGCCTGCCTACAACAGAAAACCTGCCTACAACAGAGAACCTGCCTACAACAGAGAACCAGAGCCCCCATCCAAAGAGAAGTTGCAGGAGGAGGAAGAGTGGCCAAGTCTACAGCAACAAGAAAATGTGCATGTGTCAAAGAAGGCTGTCCGTGCTCAGACACATAACAGCTCGTGGGCAATGGAGGCAGAGAGGGAAGAAGCCAGGCAGAGCTACAGAGAACCATACAGGAAAGAGGAACGTAGGTATGATGACAACTACTCAAAGGAACGATACACTGATGACAGGGTGCAGAGTGATAACAGGAAAACAGGGAGAGGGCGAGGCTACCGTGGGAATCGCAGAGGTTACCAAGAGGAGCGGAATGAACAGCAGCAGCAGCAGCAGCGGACTGTGGATAGGGGTGAAGGGGATAACAACGAGTATGAGAGACAACGGGGCTTCAAGGGTCAGGGAGGACCCGGGAGAACAGGTCAAAACAGTGGTGAGGGAGACAGCAGAAGTTCTGTTGGAGACAACAAAAGTGCCGCGGGAGACAGTCAAAGTGCCACGGGAGACAGCAAAAGTGCTGAAGAGCGGGCACACGATGCTTACCTTGAGAGACAGAATCGTAGAAATGACCGCTACAGGAATGATAGCTCAACAACAGAATTCAATCGTGAAGATTATGAACGTACTGGTCGGCAGAGCAAACAGGAGCAGGACCTAGGGTCTGAAAGGAGAGATCGCCAACAAGATGACGGAAGGAGAGATCGTCAACAAGATGACGGAAGGAGAGATCGTCAACAAGATGACGGAAGGAGAGATCGTCAACAAGATGACGGAAGGAGAGATCGTCAACAGGATGACGGAAGGAGAGATAATTATCATGATAGAAGAGAGCAAGATATCAGTAAAGGACACAAGCAACAATGGGTGAATAGCAATTACAGATCAGAACCTTCAAGTTCTGGTGGTGGACGCTATAGACAGGAATCTAGTCGACAAGATGCCAGGTATGACACTAGGTATGAAAAACGTAATACTCGAAATGAGAATAAAGACAGTAGGTATGAAAGTCAAGATGCTAGGTATGATACACAGGACAGTTATTCAAACCAGAGGAGGCAGGGTTCGGGCTATAGGGATAACCGCCGACAGGAAACGACATCTCCTAGATCAGGTGGGCGGGCTCCTTCCTCGGAGAACGGGGAAGAGAGCGTTCACATTTCTGAGGAACCCGTGAGGGAAGTGGAGAAGGAGGAGAGCCAGCCACGCAGACAGCGTGAAAGCAAAGCTTATTCAAGGGATCGTCGTCAAAGAAGCGCAAGGCAGGACAGCAAGGACGACCCACCAGAGCAGATCGATGAAGAAGAAAAGGAAGGGCTGAGGAAATTGGTGAAAGAATTGAAGGTTTCAATGCAGGATGGCACTGCCTGGAGTCACGGTGACCAGGATGTTCAGTCCAAACTGGAAACAAGACCCATTATTGAACCTGTTGGAGTGGAAGGTAATGTAGTCTTGACAATGATGTAGAGTACTGGGCCCTGTCTTATAAAGAGTTTCAATGGATCTGAAGTGATGGCAAATTCTCCTACAACTGCAATTGCCTATCCCCCATATATTTGTCATTGATATACTTTTCATATGATCAAGTTTGGTCAATTACAAATCTTTATAAGATATGTAGGAACTGGTCATTTCAATTATTATGTATACAAATAATTTTTATGCCTCCGTTACGAAGTAGCCGGAGGCATTATGTTTTCTGGTTGTCCGTCCGTCCGTACGTCCGTACGTCCCGTTCTCGTGATCGCGTTATCTGAAGAACCGATTAATGGATTCCTACCAAACTTTGGTCATGTATGTATCTTGCAGAGCCAATGAACTGATTAGATTTGGGGGTCACGAGGTCAAAGGTCAAAGGTCACAGGGCTCATTATGTATGCAAAAACAGCTCGTGATCGCGTTATCTCAAGAACCGATTGATGGATTCCTGCCAAACTTAGGTCATGTATGATACTTGCAGAGCCGATGAACTGATTAGATTTTGGGGTCACAAGGTCAAAGGTCAAAGGTCACAGGGCTCATTATGTATGCCAAAACAGCTCGTGATCACGTTATCTCAAGAACCGATTGATGGATTCCTGCCAAACTTAGGTCATGTATTTTACTTGCAGAGCCAATGAACCGAGTAGATTCTTGGGTCATGAGGTCAAAGGTCAAATGTCATGGGCTCATTATGTATGCAAAAATAGAACTGACAGATGGATTACTATATCTTGCAGAGCCAATGAACTGAGTAGATTTTAGGGTCATGAGGTCAAAGGGTCATATATGTATATGAGAAATCGCTTGTAATCACGATATTCTGAGAACCTGTTAATGGATTACAATTGAACTTGAATTTGAAAAATTTCTTCTGATTTGGTTTGTAAACTTGCTCTATGACGGAGGCATCATTTTCGACTGCGCGCAGTCGAAGTTCCATCTAGTTTGAGTTATTCTGAATGGTGGATAGTGTAGTAAATAGGATTCGCTGTGGTTTATGATTGATCATCTTGCTGAAAACGTTCTTATTAAACAATTCTTGGCTCCTTACATTTTTTTTGTTAAGGATCCTTTATGCCCTTAAGTTATCAGTCTTTGTATTGTACTTTTTTTGTTGTGTCATATAGTTTTATTCATTATTGTGTCCTCACATATTAGTTCAGCAATTAATGATTTTTTGTTATTTTGGTTCATCTAAGTTCCAGTAGAAGGACAGGAAGAATCCCAGCGACAGGAGAGATACGACAGGAGAGAGGTAAGCCCGTAAACATGCTAATGCCTGTTATTACATAACCTATGATTGCAATTATAGGTCGGATTGAAAGTTGGCCCTACTTTTTTAATTTTGTTTTGATAAGTGAAAGATGTTGAATTTATCTGTAGTAATTCAAAATTACAATCATGTATCCCTTCTAGTTTGAAGAGAAAAAAATGAAAATAAAGCTATTTTGGACCAAACTTCAGATTTAGCATTCAAATTCATGAATTGCTGTCCGTGGCACAAAATGGGAGAAGAGTGTGCACCACTAGAATGAGCATGTATGAGATGAGATGTATGCATTAGCATTTACCTCTTTATTTCTCCCATCCTTTACTTGATCTTGACAGAGAGGGCGCCCCAAGAGGTATTCGTCTCAGCGTCAGAGAGGTCAAGAAGGACCAGGTGGTCCACCTTCTGAGCAACCTTCTAGAGGAGGGAGAGACAGAGGTAAGACAATACTTTCATTGAATCTGTGTGCTTGTCAGCACCAGAAAGTAGTTCTTAGCCTACATATATACCATACCTGCCAACCCTTCCGAATAATCCAGAATATCCAGATTTTCTGGAATTTTAGGACCGTAAAATTCAGAATATTCTGATTTTCAAAATTTATTTTTTCTTTTTTCTTTTTTTTTTGGTGCTAAAGCCAAAGTAAGCTTGTTTTATCATGTTCTGCGATTTGAAAGTTCATGTATTGCGTGGGTTGAATGGCTGCATGATCGAGCAGCGAATTTGTATTCACTTTTTTTGCACAGATTTACTGCGTATTGCCAGTTACACTGCTGCTGCATGTGCGAACGCCTGTTAAGGGTACAGATTTCTTATTTTCGAAGGCATACCGTACTAGAAATTTGTAATTCTTATTTTCAAATGTTGGCAGGTATGATATACTCTTCTGTATTGATTTCCTAAGTACTGATGAGCATCACAGTTGCTTACTATGCAAGAATCAGGCTTAGCCCTGTTAGAGAATTTTTCAAACATGACAAATAGAATGCCTGTACATATTTAAAATAATAATATGTTACATGTAGAGCTTAAAATATGCAGATCAAAGTTGGCCTCATTCAGGGAAGTTCTTGTCATTGTAAGAAATCATGTTGAGTGTCAATTTCAATCACCCTGTTGATAATATTTCATCAGAATTGGTTAACAGAAATGACATAGGACAAATATCGTGCCTGTTGAAGCCTGTTTGATATTTATGCAGACATGCCAACCGTTCCGATTTTAACGGAACTGTTCCGTTTTTGAAGTTTTTATAGCCCTAAAAAACGGAACGTTCCGATTTTGGGGAATTTGGCTTTCCATACATACTTGACTACACTGGATAGGCACTTTCACGCACATGGTCCGTCCGCCGCCATCTTGTTTAATTCCGAAACAACACGGCCGCCGTTATTACTGTTTTGATACTAGTGTGCGGTCGTGCATTTTGGGGGGAGCATGGTGGTAGATGATCGTGCGCGCGGCGCCCGCAATACCCATTCAAAGTATAGTAGCGAAGACTTCGGTGATTCAGTGGGCACATTGCAAGTGCGATATACGGTGTGTTGTTGTTCATGAACGCCGGGCCTAGCGACCTGGGCTGGAGTGTCTGTGGTACTGGTGACCGTGAGTGTACGTGTGCGTGTGTAGGATACGAGTTCTGCCGTTTGACTGTGGATTCGAATTTGCCATTCGACGCTTGAACGAGGTGTTTTCTTCCTGAATATTATCATGGATTCACTCAAAAGAGCGAGTACCCAAGGAGGAGATCCTTTGACTGGAAACAGATTTTTAAAAACGTTTTTATGCACATCTTTATTTTGGACTTAAAAATGGTAGGTTCGAAATGCAGTAAGAGTGATTGGGTGTTTGTGTACGTTTTGCGCGAAAATTATGCTGCGGTGTCTTGCGTTCCGGAAAGACCCCCATTTGTTACGGACAAATATGGTAAATGTTACTGACAGCCATCATATAGGGTTGGCATTAATGTATACTGCATTTATTGTCGGCAAGATCTAAAGATCAGTGGTGGAGTCTTGTTCTGCTGACATTGATTTTGACAACCTCATTTACATGTAGCTCAATGAGTTACAATAATTTTGGATTGTTGACTGTTGTCTGGAAAGTGGAATACCATTATTGCCAGTCTCATTTTATGCATAGATCTATGTCATGTATAATTATTTAAAAAGTAACTAGACTTAAATGCATCACTCTGCATGAGTGGCTAATTAAATCTATGTCTATTATCTGCTCTGCCTCTGCCAAGGATAAATTAAAATGTGGAATTCACTTCAATCACTTTTTTGTTTGGTATGACACAAAAATTACCCATAAACTTGGGTTGAATTTTAGGGGAAATGGTCCCTAAAATAGGCTCAGATTGCACCAGAGAGCATCTGGAAACCCAGAGCTTCCAGGGCCCTAAAGCGAGCCCTGGACCCCGGCTAAAAGGACTTCGCGCTCGTGATGTGCGCTTCGCGCACATAGTGTACAGATTTCTGATTTTCAAATGTTGGCATGTATGTTTATGCCGTGCTGTATCTTTTGCTATTTACCTAGTTGAGGTGTAAAGTATAAAGCTGTTCAGAGTAAAATGATGTTGTACATGTCTTGAATGTTTGCTTTATATTGCTTTTATTAAATAAAAATCTCATCCAGGTCAAGGCTACCAAAACAGAAGGGACTACCCCACCCACACCCCTCCACCACAACCCCCACCGATGACATCACCACCCCACCATGTCCACCACCCCACCCCAGTGAGTGGGGCGGACCCCCATGTGCTAGCAGGCAGCCCAGAGGCTAGGATGGTCCCACCCCCTCACCCGCCCCCTCCTCATGATGTAATGATGCCACCACCTGATGTCAACATGCTTCCTGGTAAGAAGACACTTGCAGTTTCTTTTTTATTTTAAATCTTATTCTTCTCTCTCTTTCCGTCTTATTTTCTCTTTCCTTTCCTTCCTTGACTATTTGTAGCAGTCTTTTGATTGCATTGGAAAGAAAATTAAATTCTGAAGGACTTATCGTTTATTGGTTATCGGTTTTATTGGTTTATTGTGTAGTTTATATTGAAGGTTGTTCACACACTATGTGCGGTCAAGTATTGAATCCAATGACCGGGGTAATAGTATATCTGTAAAGCGCTTAAATAGAGATATCATAGATGTATTTAGCGCTATATAAAAGCAGAATTATTATTATTATTAACAGGAATGATTGTGCAGTATTCGGGGTAGGAATTTTCATCATCAAAACGAATTGATTAAACGTTGCTGGAAGGCACAAGCACCGACTGAACACAGATATGGGTATTTGGTACTGCAGAAGTTAATAGAATTTTGGTTAAAATCAGAAATGATGAAAAGTATTGAACACAGATACAGGTATATTGGACTACAGTGCGTCCCTGAAAAAAATGAAACCAAGAGTTATCAATGTTTTATCATAATTTAATCATTTATAATTATAAGAAGACAAAAAACTTGACGCATGGTTGATTGTCAACGAATCAGGGTTTAGTCTTTTGTCAGCTCGGTTTGTTGCTACGGCAGGCAGCCAGTGAAAACAAATTTGTTTAATCAAATTATGGAAATGCAAGCCTCACTTTAAACAAACAGAACTTTGTTATTCCTAATTGAGGTGTCATATAGAAGGGCAGAAAATGAAATGTGATTTTCTCTTTGAAATTCAGATACCGCCCGCCAAATGACTTTTTGGTACCCACTTTTCAAATTGTGTTAATCATCACTCATGCGTGAAATATGCACCATATGAGTTGCATCAAATGAAAGAGAAGGATCTAAGCTTTACAAATATGTGTCATTTATTAATTATAATTGTGATTAAGTTATGATAAAACATCAATAATTCTTGGTTTCGTTTTTTTCCGGGACGCACTGTATAAACAGATGCCATTGAATAAGTAACCACTTGCCATTAGTGTGATTTGTAAGATATAATTTACAACAAATCAAGTTGTCAGTGACACAAAGGCGTAACTCTTTTTGGCCATTTTGAGAAAAAGTGGTTTATGAGTCACTGAGCACTTGGGCTTTAAGGAGTTGAGTCTATGTTTCACTAGCCATTGACTTCAATGGGGTATTGGGTGGAGTTAAGTCTTTGTGTTTCCTGGAAAGCCCACATTTTTCTGAACATTTCGATATCAAATACTCATTTTAGCAAAATATGGAGTTACGTCTTTGTGTCACTGAACCCTCAAAATATCATCTTGTTTTCTATGTCTTCCAGGAATGAGGCCTCCAGGACCACCAGGTCAGCACCTCCCCAGCGCAGCTTTCTTCACCCCCAACCACCCTCCACCCGGGATGGCCCAACCACCCCCTCCCAACCAGCTGCCTCCGCCCCAATTTGTAGGTGGACCTGTCATGTTTGTCGGGCATCACTACCCTGTCATGGGTTCACAACAGGGCCCTCCACAGCAGGTTCCCCCTCCCCAACAGGTCCCAGTTCAGCATTTCTCTAATGTGCCTCCTCAGGTAAGTTGCCATCTGGCTGTGTACTTAAATAGAAAGGTGGTAATGTAAATTCTTGACCAGCAGTTATACATTTCTAGAAATACACATCTTAATGATTTGCCCCTCCCCCCTTTTTTGTTGTTGTTGCTACATCTGCACATCATTTTTGCATCTGTACATTGCCTAGATTTATAAAAAGTGATTTTTTTTTTCTCACTATTTTTACACTTTTTCTACATTCTGTCCCTTTACAAAACTTACAATCTTGGATTGCCGATGTCACTCAAATGCCAAGGAAGGAAGTATGTGCTTGAAGCAAAATCTCTATGGAAACATATGTCTTTCATCCTAAAAATGGGTGGGAATACGGGAATGATAACCACCCTCATTGTCTTGGCCTTTAAGCAACAAATGAGCACAAAGGTTGCACATGTTTGAAATTATATACAAGATGACCTTATTGTTAATTATTTTGAAAATAGCTAATTTTGTCAAAATTATGCATGTATGGTCGTGAATATTCTTTTTTGTTTATAATTCAACAAAAATGGCTTAATGACAGTATTATTTTTCCCCTTTTCTCCACTTCTAGTCCGGTCCTCCTCCGACGAACCGTCAACACAACCAGCGACGCCCCCCTCTACCCCAAGGACCCCCGCCCCCATCCCAGCAGCCCCCACCGCCTCAACCCCCATCATCCCGCCAAGCTCCTCCACCCATGATAGGAGACGAACCCCTCCCTGGGGCACAGATGGTAGGGGGAATCACCTACTACTCGCCTGAGTTGCAGCAGAGCATGATAAGAGCCCCGCCCACCAGAAGACAAGCCAACCCGCTTCCCATCGAGGTGCCACCAGATAGGGTAAGTGGAAGTATTTGTAACAAGGGGTGTAGCATGGTGATAATCATCCAATATCTGGGGGGTGTTGCACAAAGATCCTAAGTCGAACTTAACTCTAAGTTGGACTTAAAAAATTATGGAGAACCATTTGTAGCCTTAAAATCAAACATATTTAAAAGTGAAAACTCAAGTATTTTAGACTTTTTAAAAATTCCACATCAAGAACAAGAAATCTCCTTGATAATAGAAAATATGAATGTTTGATTCAACATTTTATGCCTTTTAAAATAATATTTACAAAATATTTTCAAACATACCAATGGCTTTCCATAATGTTTCCATAAAGTTCAACTTAGAGATCTTTGTGAAACACCCCCCTGGCATGTTATTTCTAAGCACTGTACGTGAGTTCAGGCCCAAACCATGGTATACTGAAACTTTGTATGAATATTGATATTTTATTTGTAAAATACCAGTTGGAAGGGACAACAGAGGAAACTACTTTAACTTGAATTTTTTGAGGCTGAATTATGCAGTGGCGCTTTTTTGTATATGCATTGCTTAGGCTTGGAGGGGCTGTGTGTCTGTCCATCATTGTGTTTAATAATGTATATAATATCTTAGTAAGGTTGATTTGAAAAAATTCTCTATCTTCTAAATCCATGCAAATTGTTATTGTTTTCTTTTCTTTCTATTATTACAGAGCGGCAGATACAGATCAGATGATCGCAGGTGATCATGGAAAAACAGCTTAGTTTCACCTTTCAAGCGTTCCTTTTGACAACCCCCGTCTAGTTCGACGACAATGTCAGGTAGCTGATGATCTTCTTGTATGATGCTGATTACTTCGTTCAAATAATTGTTTTCAAACCCATGTATGAAATCATCTGCAAAGTGCCATCAATTTTGCAAAAATTCTTAGCTGATCTGACCTTGTTGTGGTCATTGAATGGTTAGATAATTTGTAGAAACAAGTAGACTAGTTTGCAGAAGTACATGTAACTGTAGTTCAGTTGATAGACATATTTTGAAGCAATTTGATGCAAACTTGTAATCTGAATCAAATATACTTTTTAGCAATAATAAGACTAGATGCAAATTGTTTTTTCTATATTATCTTGAAGTTAGACTGTTGCTTTGTTTCAGATTTCCATCATTTTATGTTATTTGTTCATCGTTTTGATACTTTCATATTAGCACAAAAGTGTGGCATCACTGTCCAAAGAAAAAGGACAAGTTTAAGTCATAGTTAATTTCAGTAGTTTTAGCAGTTGAAGATATTCTTCTGTTGTGGCTAAAGCTTGTGAATAAAGTGAAATGAAAATGGGAAGAAAAATAAGAAGTCTGTTCTATTTATTATTTCTTGAAACCATGGAGAAGCAACTGTTCTTGTCAGCAGTGAGCAGAAGCCTCCATATGGAAAATTTGCATGAATTTAAATTCTATAAGAAATTAGCCAATTGGCTCTTACTGAATGTTGAGCCAAGAATTTCCATTGAGCCTCTAAGGCTCTTTATTTTGTAGCTTACAGATTTTTCAAAAAGATATTATATAATTTTATTTTGAGATATATTCTTTTTAATTTGGAAACTGCATAATCAGGGTGTCTTACACAAGTAAGATGTTTGTTATAAATTTATTTTTTTACTTTCTTATTTGAGGCCTTGGGTTTTAATTTTTTGTTTGTTCACCTGTTACTCATATAATTTGAGATGTATTCAATTAAATTATCTTACTGAAAGATATTAAAGATTAACATTTATCTTTATGATCTCTTACGTTTTATAAAATAAATTCTTCTACTCTGAAAAGAAGACACAAAAAAGAAAAGAAGCGTAAATGTTATTTATAACACGTTTTATTGGGTCCAAATGCAACCCTATGTCACATTTTTTCTCTTTCATACACTTTCAAATTTTCTATTTTACAAGTATATGTACACACAACAACAGCTTGTCATAGTATCTGACTAGAATAGATATCAAGAGTATTTCAAGAACGAAAGAAGTTGTGTTCCCATTGCTTCAACAGTGGTCCATCAGCATCCACCATGTGCAGTCTTGCTATCTGTTAGTGTACAGATAGAGGCTGTGCACTACACATGTGTATATTGCATGACCAATAGAGACAGCAGTGGGAACGCAGCCTGAAAGTATGCATATACTTTGCATGAATCATGCAAAATGAGGGTATACATGACACAATACAGGATGATGATATATAAGGAGATGTGGAAGCACAGAACTGTATACAATCTTAGGAAATCGGTTAGGACTGCATACACTAAACTGTATACAATCTTAGGATATAACTTAGGACTTCATGCATTGAACTGCATACAATCCGTAGGATAATTGATAGGACTGTATACAATCTTAGGATATAACTTAGGATTGCATGCAGTAAACTACATGCAATCCGTAGGATAGCGGTAATTGATAGGACTGTATCCTGTCTCTAGGATGTATTCATTCATCTTTGCAATGTTGCAAAAGAAAAAGAAGACCCAATAAATAAATAATAAATGATGGGAAATCAAAAACCTGTGTGTCATCAGCAGCAGCAACATGTTGTTTACTTCCTGGAATATATTTGTACTGGAAATTAGGAGTGTAATAAAAAAAGGAGTGAGATCAATTTTGCTTCATGTCGGCTCGAAAAATATAAATGCTTTCCAGTTGAAATGTCCGTCATTTTAATGTCATTGCATTTAATCCATAAGTTGTATACGATGGAAAGAATATGGTATAGCGAGTAGCTTATGATTGATGTTTTGGTGGTCATACAAAAAATGTGTTCATTATAGAAGTCTGTGCCCCAGGATGTCCGAGATTAAGCATTTCTCTGATGCAGCATGCTTCAGCTGTCTGAGTAGTTTTGCGTTGAGAATTGTTTAATCAAAAGGCAAAGAAAATGCAGTTCTTAGTTTTTCAAGTACGAGCGTTTGTTTAGGATCGACTTTTGAAGATTGAAAAGAAGAAGAAAAAAAAGATGGTTTGGAAACAAATTTGTTGTACTGAAATGAATGCTTACCAAAATGCAGCAAAAATGCTTTTTCAAATGAGTTCTTATTCAGACTCAGACAAGTCTGAGAATGCTCATGAGTTGTGTGTTCTTACTTCATGTTTATTCGTACACAATTTGTTTGTCTCCAAGAAATTTAACCATAACATGGTCTGTAATAATTAATTAAACAATAATTTCATGACTTCTTGCAAAGGGTAATGAATCGAATAGGTTAACTTTTATTGAAAGTATTAACGTTTGTATAGTTCAAATTTAGAATTTTACTCGAGAATAGGTGTTTTTATGGTTTTTTCAATGTTTTATGAGATGGAGAGTGAATTTCTTGTATTTGATAAAAGCTTATGTCTGAAACGAGTTCTAAAGTAAGTCAATTATTGTAAACTTCAGCCTATGAGAGTAGTAAGAGAAATATATATCAAAAGTTCTTCAAAATTGAAAGTAACCAATTTAACCTGTATTTCCTACCAACTTTTAAAATATTTTATTATATTTTATATCTTGAATACTATAGTTATGTGCTTAAATTATGCAAGAGTTTTTTGCTTTCTTCTCTTTTACAATTTATTCATGGTTACATTGACTAGTTACTCTGTATTTGTAACACTAAATCTGAATGTTATTTTATGTATAATTTTGAAAGTGTTAGTTTTTTTTTGTAAATCTTAAGAAAAGTGATAAATTCAAGAAGATTTCACAGTTTAAAAGAATATAAATCGTTTATACCATGCTCTACATAATTTGTGTCTATTTTTTCTTGTTTCTGTTACATCATCTTAAAAAGCATGATTGTATTGATTAATTTTTTTAATAAATCAATCAAATTTGAAGAACAAGATCAGGAAGGATGATTTAAAATGGGTTATAAACAAAGACAATTGGTATGAGAACATAAGAGATGAGACAAGGGAGAAAGAGATAGAGAGGAAAGAAAGAAAGAATTGGAAGAGAGAAAGGAAAGAAAGAGAGGAGGCATGTTTCAGCAATACAGTTTAAATACTTAAATGTCTGTAGCAATATAAACCAATTTTATCATGAAAGTTTTGATAGAACTAAAAACAATCACAAAAATTCAGAACTCTGTCCACACACAAATCTTTGTGTCAACAACATTTGGTGATATCTGAAGACAGTGGCGCAGCCGTGGGGGCATGTGCCCTTTAATAGAATACAGAACAAATAAAAAAAAAACCATCCCACACCCTCCAGATCCCCCAATTGGTGGCCTCTGTAATTAATATTTCATTCACCTAGCAGACCGGTGATCCCCGCCTAGCAACCAATGATCACCACCTAGCAAACAATGATCCCCACCCAGCAACCAATGATCCCCACCTAGCGACCAATAATCCCCACCCAGCAACCAATGATCCCCACCCAGCAACCAATGATCCCCGCATAGCAACCAATGATTCCCTACCTAGCAACCAATAATCCCCACCTAGCAACCAATGATCCCCACCCAGCAACCAATGATCCCAACCCAGCAATCGATGATCCCCACCCAGCAACCAATGATTCCCTACCTAGCAACCAATGATCCCCACCCAGCAACCAATGATCCCCGCATAGCAACCAATGATTCCCTACCTAGCAACCAATGATCCCCACCCAGCAACCAATGATCCCCGCATAGCAACCGATGCCAGGCCCCTCAATGTCTGCATCCATGCTACGCCACTGCCTTTAAATTACGAGCCGTTATGCAACATGTAATAGCACGTACACATGCTATTAATTGCATGGAATGGTAATACATGTATTTGAATTACACGAGAGACACTTCAAATCCTATGAGCTGAGAAAAACTCTGAAAAAATGGTACGGCAGAATGATACATAAATTCCATCCAGAACATTTCAAAAGTACACATTTTCAAATATAATATGCATAAATATTGAATTAATCACTGAACCCAAGTAACGCATAACAACTTATTCAAGTCTTCGTTAGCTTTGCAGATAATACATGGTCTAATGTGATCCTCTTTCTTGAGATAGTAATCTGGTATAAATAAGTAGGCCTACAAACTCTAATCATATCACTCAGAAAAGGGTTGATATAGAATCAATAACAAGTTACAAGCTACTGTTATAAGCTACTGAAATCATGGCATCTGATTGGCTGAGAGCAAATTTGTCATAGAAATTTAGCATTTGTTATAGATGACAAGTTTTATGAAACCGCCCCCAGACTAAAGGTTGCAGGATGAAAGGTCATCAGGGTAGTGACAGTGATTTGGAATTACTTTCGCATTGCTCCACTACAATCAGCCCTACACGATTTAAGAGAGTTTTGTTACATTGAAAGTTTTGTTAATCACTACATATTTTCATTCATCAAACGTCAATCACTTTACTTCTATCTTCAGGGATTCCTATCTTTTATTTCAGCACATTCTATCAAACATATAAACAACCTCAACGACCATTATGAAGTGTTAAATATTACCTTTAAACGTAAATGATTTAAACATACTTAATATTGATACTTCTATACTTTGCTACGTCATAATTATTTCAAATTTATTACATGTACTATGCTTGGTAAAATGGTTCGACTGGCTGTAATATAACGCGAATGAATAAAAAAAACCTGGTTTAACTTGCAAACCTTAGAAGTCGAGATATAAAATTTCAAAATATTATCGGAGCGCGGCCAAATGATATATTATGATTTATACTCTGTACGTATTTCGCAATTCGGCAACAATTTTTACAAAGGTAATATAAATAAAACGAATGAATTGAAATGAATTGAATAATACCATGAAACAAATGTTCTTTTAAGTCGTCAGCCACACTACTTTTAAATTACTGGAAATAAGTTTTTACTATAGTAATTTCAATTCGATTGGCTTTAGGTTAAGATTTGATGCCACTAGATACGAAGATGAAAGGAAAAAAAAAGACTGTCAAAGATCGAGTTAGCCACATGATTTGCTTGAGTTTTCAAAAGTAACACACTTGTAAAAAAAAAAATGATCATAATGCACCTATATTACGTCACATTATATTATACTGTTAAATAACTATATATTATATCTGAAACAGAGATCTGCATAACTCGTTATACATTAAACTATCAATCTTTTGTTTAGATGTTGCCATTTTAAAAACAAATTTAGCATTGAAATCATGAACGCTTTATGTATCATAATTAAAAAAATATGAAATTGCCTTTTATCTAAAAATGTTACCATTTCATACATTACATCTGCAATTACAATTACAACATCGTCTTTACTTTAAAAAAAGAATACTTGACCATAGTATGTTTATACCTTCTTAACTAACCAAGTTTATAGCACATTGAAGGTAGGACGTGAAGCTAAAGGTCATGATGATGGAACTTTATCATACAATTACATTCAAAGAAGCATTTCTAACTGAATTTATATTCCATCTGATATTATAGTAACCCTTGGGACATTAACTATACGACTGAATTATCTACTCATGTATATCGATGACTATAATGCGAGAACTGTAGGAGGTCGGGTCGGAATTAATGATCAAGACATTTTCTCTTGTAGATTTTTATTTTCTTGACTAGTTGACAACCGAGCAAGAAATCGAAACAACCCAAGATGTTTTGCTTCCTCATAAATTAAGTATCCAATTTTTTTTTACTAGTTCATCACAACGTCTGCAAATGTTTTTTGTCGTTTGAAATGAAGTACTAAGCATGTGAGGTCAGTGGAAATTGCTTTTGTCATTTGGCCTCTATTTCATCTCTTACCAAACCTTAACACACATGACTGGAAGTAAGTAGCTTTAAAAAGTGTAAATCTAGAGTATGACAATATTACTTTGTATATCATAATTACTGCGATATTTAGTAAACTACTCTATACTTGGTATGAATAAAATGATTCAATATTTCTGAAACCTATTTTTCACAAAGCCTTTTAAAGATGACTGAGTCAGCTCAAAATATAATCTAGATATAATACCACTTGAATATAATTCATAATTGTAATCATTTGATAAATGTTTATACGCAAAGCTGCAAAATGTATTGCCGCAGACATTCAATCTGTATCTTTAAATAATACATATAAATAAATAGTAATTCACTGTATACTTTGGCTATATCTAACCAATATAACTTGTTTAAAATGACAAAGTCCTTAAAAATGCATCCTTTTTTATATTACATACCACTTTGGTAATAGTTCTCCGAAAATATTTCAATACTTTACGACGAATGAGTCTTAAATATCTAAACAACATCCTTTCTAAAAATTGTTGAAAGTAAAATATTTGACGCCTATTATGATTTCGTCTGCACAAAATGAGCCTTCGAAAAACAGGCACACAACAATATGGAAAATATCCTCACAAGATAATGATTATCATCGTATAGTAGGGTAAAATGCACACACGGTTATAAAACGGAACGATATTATCCCTCTTCTCATCGAGGGAAACAAGTTAAAACGTCCGATCGTTTTCCCTCTGTCAACTGTTGAATACAAAATCGAGGTTACGGTTATTTTATATTTACACTGTACACTTCATTAAAACCACTACATCTAGGTTATTTCCTTTTAAAAACATCCTCTTGAAACGTGGTTATCTACAAATAGAAGGGACCACTTTTGAAAGGTGCCCGTGTTCATATTTTATTTTAGTATGAGGTTTCGCTCTAAGCACACCCCAGGAGAGCAGATTATGTATCCAATGGCTTTAAGAAACATAATGTTTCTCGTCCGAATGAGGTTAGTTTTCCATGAGAGTATTTGGCGTCGTTGTGCTTTATAAATTCTCTTAAAGGTAAAGACCAGTATTGGAAACGCCCCAATTTCAAAAAATGAAATGGAAGCTCTCATTACCAATCATGTGAAAGAATATGTTTTGACTAATACATGATGATAAAAAATTTGCCGGGAAACCGCCTACTAATTCATATATTTGGTAAATTTGTTTCTCTCATGGTCTGTGAGAGATATAGGGTAGTCCCATATACATCATTCTGTGTATAGTGCTTTACAAAGAATGGGCCAAATTTCTTATCATTTTGATGATTCCACAACGTTTCTTTCACAATGCAATCGCATGACCATAACTGGTCTTTACCTTTAAGTATAATTAGGTGCTAACTTTTGTTGCTGTACTTGATGTCATCGTGCATAGTTGCATGTACTTGCATTCCTGCAGAGCTATTGTAGTCTGTAATTAGGGCCATTTCTTAATATACAAATACAAACTTCAAACTCTTCCATAATTCTAAAGAACACTTAGCAATAATCTGACTTTAGACCCAAATCGTAAAATAACTTCTCACGGGAGGGGGGGGGGGGGGGTGAAAGTTGCCAGGTTGATATTTCCCCCAATACTATATTTATCCTGGGCGATCTAATGGGTCGCTGGCCTAGAGTCTAAATCAATATACTTGACTTTAAAAACGGGGGGGGGGGGGGGAGTGGGGTGTATCTCGACCGTAGTTCATTGATTCGAGAAATAAACCATACGATAGATTGTTTTCTTATAGATCTCGACTGTAAAACAATGACACAAATTATGCTTTATAATGGTCGTTAATGCGATTTTTGTCCGGATCTTTTTGGATTTAAAGATGGCATTTATACGATGGAATACAGCAATCAATGATTAGCGGGAGTCAGTTCTGAACAGATCATCATTGTGGCAGTCATCTCAAATTCTCGATACTCTTGGGACATACATACCCTCGCAACAGTTCATCGCACTCCCTCGATTTCGGGGGACACATCAGAATATATCATAGCATCGGAATTTGACTGATTTAGATCTAGATAGTTGATGACGTTTTTTCGTCTTCTGATCACGTGTTGACTGCGTGCTAGGTCAGCATGGACATAATGTTTTATTAATGTCTATCCATTATTTGACCATTTTCTCTTGTTTGATCTCCACGTAACATAACACCCTCTCATCTCTCCCCAGATCCCTGACGACCCGGCGCCTGCGCAGATCCCGACGACTCGGCAGCCCCAGCCGTTGACCCGGAAGTAGTGGCCTGATCATGGGGCGCTTCTTCTTCCTCGATGCCGTTGGCGTTGCTGGTTTTGCGGGCTGCGTTGTCGTCGTTCGTGTCGCTTTTATGGAAGACATCTTTGTTTGGTTTCTGAACGATCGGGTCCTCGTCAATGTCCAAGACCTTGACTCCAGTGTGCTCTGTGTTCACGTAGGAAAGAGAGAGAGAGAGAGAGAGAGAGAGAGAGAGTGAGAGTGAGAGAGAGAGAGAGTGGGAGAGAGATGATAAAGAAAGCTTCAGTTTAAGATTAATTTCAATCGTATTATTAAGGAACTTTGTACTCACAGGAAAAAGGTTAAAATTCAGTTAAGATGAGAAATTTTACTTTCTGCATGATCACAATGATCTTATTCAATTATTTCAGAAACTCTTGCAGAAGTTCTTATACAATTCTTTCAGCAACTCCTGTTGCAGAAGTTCTTATACAATTCTTTCAGAAACTCTTGTAGAGGTTCTAATACAATACTTTCAGAAACTCTTGCAGAAGTTCTTATACAATTCTTTCAGCAACTCCTGTTGCAGAAGTTCTTATACAATTCTTTTAGAAATTCTTGCAGAAATTCTTTCAAAATGAAAGTAAAAACTCTTTTAGAAACTCTTGCAAAAAGTCTTGCCGAATGTTTTACAAAAGCAGAACTTACCTTGCTGTCCAAGATCCCTCCACTTGGACTTGTTTTTGTGTAGGTTTTCGTGCCAGCTTCGAAGACACCGTACCGGGATAGAATTCCGTCTACCTATACTGACCCTTCCTGGGCTACTAGGCCTATCACGATCCTATAAAGCACAATGTGAAAGTTATGTTCAGTATCAGGGTAAAATTATGTCTTGTCAAAGAACATGTCGAAAGTGGACCAATACATTTAGTAATATTCTTTGTTTGGCGACGTCTACGTACATATACTTTGACCGCAATAACACGATTATACATCAAAATCCAAGAACATTCCTTTCCATGATTATGGCGCAAAGTTTGGACAATGTGATGCACGTCGCTAGTAAGTAAGTTATTCCATTCTCACCGACGAGTTCAAGGGACTTAGTTTTATCTTCTAATTCTTTAAAATAATGATGATGTGCCCTGGATTTAATAACATAGATGGATGTCAACAAAGGTACAGGAGGTATTAAAAAGGTCCTTACATTCATTGAATTGTTATTAGCTGGTGCGGGAACACTTGCAGATCTTGGAGCAGAACAGGGGCGCGCCATGGGTATAGAGTTCCTCTTGTTCCGCACTACGCTGTCTGCTGAAGGTGAGTTTGAGGCGGAATTAAGCTCTTCCCTTAGTATCCGATCGATCATATCACCGCATATGTTCATACTAGGGTCCACGATGAAGTCGATGAAACCTGGGAAGGAAAAGAAAAAAGATGGCGATTACACATTAATCTTGTATTTTATCTTCCTATAATTGATAGAGTGACAGACTTACGAGTATAATTATACCAATAGTGTGTGTGTGGAGGGAAGGGGGGGGGGGGTGGGAGGAGGCCAAGGGCAGGGGCAGGTGCCCATCATGTGGTTTGTTTACATGGATCCCTAAGTTAACTTTTGTTGCCTGTCGATGTGTTTTTCTAAATACTTTTTGTCTCCATTCGTCCTTCTTTTATTTTTATTTACCCCTTCTACCTCCTCCTCTTCTTCTAATTCTTCTTCTTCCTCTTCCTCCTTCATTTCATCATTCTTGTTCCAATTTGAATATGCAACAATAATAATAATAGCCTTTTGTTTGACTGCCGAAATCAAGCCAATTATCTTACCAATTTGTGATTCAGCTAGGAGTGTGGAATTCCTGTCGCAGAGTGGTGAAATAGGCAAGCCCATTTCTCTTTCTCTGTCACCCTGTAATCCAAAGCAATATAAATCAAAATGAGATATACATTTATATGATTTAAAAGAAAACACGATGCTGTATTACTTTCTTGTCCATTTTCATGTATATAGTTATTGAGGATCAAACTACTCAATCAACCATGTTCAAATGATTTGCAAGCTGCAAGGGTGAATTACCGTCAGCTTAGAAATGCACTGCATTAACAATTTAAGATATACTTTTATTTATGATCACGATGAGTTAGTGCAACATAAGTAAAAAATGTATGAAGGTTAATCTAGAGTCGCTTCATAATTTATGTTTTATTAATCAAGAAACTTATAACCCCATAGAACTTTTAAATTCATGATCCGATTGTTCTAAAAACGCTTCACTGATCGGTTCCTCCCGTATAATATCTCCATTGTTCAAAGCCAACCTGTTGCCAATGAGATATTTGGGACTTTTCGATTTGCGTGGACGTGGACGTGTGACTTCCTTTTATGGCACTGGCAGTCACGTGTGGCGTCCTTTTCCTTAAAAGGATTTCACACGTTGCAGTCCACGTTCTCGTCGTGCAAATCGAAAAGTCCCTATTCACCCGTAGGGAAAACCAAAGACTTAATTAATACACACCTGTCTGAAGAACTCGCGTATAAGTAACGTAGTCCATTTATAATGGAACTTCCACTCCTTGCTTGGATGACTGATGTCTGCGCAATGGAGAGTTAGAGCCATCACTTTGGGTTTGTCCAATCTAATTATCAAGTATATAAGAAAAAACAACTTGACTAGGAATAAGTGATTTTTGAAGTTTCCTTGTGAATTGATCGTTTATACCAGAGCCATCTATACACAGTTTGGACAACCCGGTTTCACTGCATGGGTCACACCATGGCGTATATTCTTTTGTTTTCTGCTAGCCCAACTAAGCAGTAGTCGCCATATTGTGTCCAACTCGAACTGGGTTGGCCAAACTCTGTGTATAGATGGCTTTGGTTTATACATAATCAACACAAGTATCCATGTACGAATAACGCGTTCGTCAAAACTTTACAGCACAACACTTAAGATTATATTACCACAACAGTTTACAATCATGCAGGTTGTTTGTTTTTGTTTTTGTTTTCAATGGAAATCTGTTTCCGTTAAAGAAGGAGATGGATCGTAGGCCGAACTTTTCCCACAAACTCAGTACTAAGACCAAGTACACTGAAAGATCACTCTTTTGTAACAAAAATTACAGTGATTATCAAAGACTTTCTTTTAGTCTTAAAAATAACCAAACAATAATATTGTTTGTCGGAGGAGGTGTCAAATAATGGGATAACTTACGCCTCTGTCGTCGAGATCATTGATTTCATCTGCTTGATCTGCTGGAAATGGAACGACATGTCCGTGGCTAGAACCATGTCAATCACCAAGTTTCGAAGCTCCCTGAGAGGGGAATTAAGGGAAATAAGGATAAAAATGGTAATAATCAAGATATAGCCAGGATATTCAGCAGGACTTTATACAACACATTTTGTCATCCAAAGAATCTGATGTAAATTGCGCAAACGATTTTAGTTATTTCACTGGACGGTATTCAAGAAACGTAGACAAATTATTGTCCACTATCTGTTGATATTATTCGCATTCCTATGGATGTATTATCACAAGGAGAATCATCTGATCATTAATATTCTAATTTTTCAGGAAAATGCCTGTCGATTAATATTATGCTTTAATTGTAAATGGTCTAAATCTAAGGAAAATGAATACTCAGTTGTGGGGAATGGTAAATGACAGTTCAAAGAAAGGTACTTTAATACAAATTATTTCCGATTCGAAACTTGCAAATTGCATGCTTATGCATGTCGAATTATGCACACAGACGAAAGGAAAATAAAGCATACGCTGTTCTTATGTTACTAGTAATCATGGATACGGTGCATTGTGTGGATGAGGGGATAATACATCCATTGACATCGTTTCACAATGAAGGATTAATCAGTTAATGACGAACCCGACCACTGAATATCTTTATTCTAAAACAAGCTCATAATTACGACAAAAAGGATTGCTTCACTATACGGTTCACCTAATAGTTCATTCGCCTATTATTTAATGTTTTATGCACGAATTCCTGCGGCTAATTTCAAAATATGAGGTCTTATTGTAGTACATAAATGTACGTGTGCACGCTTCGCTTGACACGTACCTAGCCTGGCGTGGTGAAAATTAAGTAATAGGTTATCGCGTCAGTGGTACAGAAACGAAAGTCATGATCAAATATCTTTTGCTCGAATTTTAAAACCAGGGTCAAATATCCACATTTTAACTCTTGAAATGAAATAGCCTTACTTGCTGTTTCATAAACTGTATGGCAATCAGGAAATTATTTACTAATTGTGAGAAGTATTTCGATTTTTTTTGTTCATAAGTACTAAATAAATAGACAATACATGTATTTAGCGAGATACTCACTTAGAATGCAAATAACAATGTTCCAAAAATTTGACCTGAAACGTATTCAAGAAAGATTTGGAACTATCTAGATATGCGATCGATAACTTCATAATTTGAACCGAACCTTCCTTTATACGATATATTGATCTCAAAAAAGTGATATGACCCCAAATAAAATTCAGAAATGCACATACTACAGTCATGAACCTGTGTTTCTGATAAAACAAAAACCTATCCATGCATTGGTGTGTGAAATTGCTCCGCATGACATGCACACAGTACTAATGAGTGTCTGCTACCAGTCGTGTCACGGTGGTTAACACTAGATGAGCTGGGAAGTTGGGAGTGGGGGCTCCGACAGCGGAGGGGCGACCCATTAGGGGCGTAGCCAGACCATTTCAAGTGGGGGAGGGGGTGAAGGACCGAACTGCCGACACAATTACCATATATTAACACTCAGAATAGACAAGTAATATGAATAATGGACTCAGACTTTTAAACTTAAAAAAAAGGGAAAATATTCGTTGTAAGATGTTTAAATTTGTTATCATAAGTTCCACCCCCCCCCCACAGGCGAATCTGAATGGATGGATGAATAAAATAATGAAGGAATGGACGAATGAAAGAATTAACAATTAAATAAATAAATAAATTTGATTTATCAAGAAAGGTCGCAATTTCAATACCAACAGAAATACTGAAGGATCTTGGGGGAGGGGACGGAATCACACTCCCACACCCTCTCTAGCGACGTCAAACCCGTGGGAGGGGATGATCCAAATTATGTGGGTCAAACGGGAAGGCAGACTGATGGATAACTCTGTACAAATCGCTATGTGATTCTAGAAGAGGGGTAACGACTGACCAGAGATAGGGGAGGGCCCAAGAAGGGGGTGTTCTCCTTCCGCTTGACACTATTTCTGTCAGGGGTGAAGATTGATATAACTGTAGGACAGTTTATAATCCATCCTTCGTGTTTGTTTAGCTTGTCACTTTTCTACATTACAGCCATTTCTGAATCTGAATAACTCTCACTCTAGATTTTGAACGATTTAGGACTCAGGGTAGTGTGCTGGTGCTCTTGTTCTGAAAAATGTTTTTAATTTGCAGTGTTACATATTCTCTTGTTACAAGCTACGTTTATAATCAGTTAGCAGCATTCTTTTCAGTGATTACATATATATATATATTTTTTTTAAAAATTATATTGCGACGTAGATGGATTCTACGCCCACATGCTAATGTTTAAACAATTATGATTGAACGCCTACTGTTCAATTAACCTGACAAAAGAGAAAACATTTGTTACAAGTTTAAAATACAACATTTTGCTCCAAATAGCTTTAAGCAGTTTAGGGTATTTGGTAATTGATGTTGTAAAAAGGCCACTAACTCTCTTTTCTTATAATATATATCAGCTGTATACCTCCTCCAATTTAGCTGCTTTATTTTACTCTTTCGTACGCAGAACCATCTCAAAACGTTTTCTATTGTGACGTTACAATATCATGCTCCAATTAATCCCTCCTCGGTCTATTAACCTTTCTAAAACGAACTTTACGTCATACGCTTCATATACACTGTACATTAAATGAAAAAGAAACAACCCCTTAGTTTGTGTATGTTACAACATCAGTGTTTATCCTTCATCATTACAGAGAAATCCCCCCCCCCCCCCTTGGCAGAAACTCACACTCTAGCATTAGTCGAGGAGAAATCCATTTGGAATATTTTGAATCCTTTTTGGAGGAGTTCTTTCTTGTTTTGAAAAATTCATGCGATCATGTACATAGTTAAGATTTATAAAAAAAATGATTCGGATAGTAACTATGTATCAAAGTAAAGATATCCAGTGCCCTGGTTATTGTCATGTCAACTGCCTCATTACAAAACTCTATATCTAAACCTAAAGAAACCATTGAAACATGAAATTGTTTTCGGGCTCAGACTTTAACATCATTTAAATAATTACAAAATAAACGAGGAAACAGCAACAACAACAACATCAATAACATTAATAGTATACTTACGTGTACTCTTCTTTGGAGAGGTTAGCAAGGATATTCCTTTCATCATCTCTCATGAGACGAAAAGAGCTGCTTATGTGATGGTTCTCTAACACTGCTCGGTCATTGTAGAACATTGCCATGTCAGATCTGAGAAGAGAAAGAGGACACGATTTTGAGAGAAAGGTGACAAAACGATGAACGAAAACCGACGACATAACGCGACACCATGACACCTATGTGGAGGTGTCATGGTTTAATGTTGCATTCACTTGACTTTCAACCCAGTAGTTCATGGTTCGAACCCCAGCCCGGCAATAACGTCCTTTGGGAAGACATTAATGTACAATTGCCACTCTCCACCCAGGTGTCAATGTGCTCCTGGCAATTGCTGAGGTAATAATGATTACAGGGTTCACAAAAAGGGCAGTATTGATACTGATTTGGTTATCTTTGGTACAAATATTTTGTTTAAGACAATGAACATAAAATACATGGGTATGCTAGAAATGAAGGGCAAAAGAACATTGCTTCACTTAAAGATAAAAGTTGAGTTATGGGGGGTGTTTCACAAAGATCCTAAGTTGGACTTAACAATTATGGAAAGCTGTTAGCACCTTTGAAAATGTTGTGTAAAAGTCATTTTAAATGGCATAAAATGTTAATTCGAATCAATCATATTTTATATTATCAAGGAGATTTCATGTTCTTGATGTGGAATTTATACAAAGTCTAAAATACTTGAATTTTTGCGTTTGATTACATTTTATTTTAAGGCTACCAATGGCTCTCCATAATTTTTAAGTCTAACTTAGAGTTAAGTTTGATTTAGGATCTTTGTGAAACACCCCCTGGTTATGCAATCGCATTGTGAAAGAAACAGTGTTGAATCGATCAGAAAAGGTTGATCATCTAGCATATTGGTGTGTACTGCAAGGTTCTGGAGACATCAAAATGATAAGGAATTGGCCCAGTCTTTGTAAAGTTACTAGCACTGTACACAGAAAGATGTATATGGGGCTACAATGCTACATGAACATGTGGCATAAAAATCCGTCCCGTTTTTTAATGTTGTTACATGCCATATTTAGAATATGAAAGCAATTGAAGAGCATTTTTATCTGATTTTCTTCTACACTTGCATAACAACAATGATGACGCTCACAAATAATCTTCACCTCTTCCCAGAACTCAACCTTCTCTTTAAAGGTAAACATACCTTAACACTTATGTGGCTATCCTGTGGAAAGACTAAATTTAAAGAAGAAGGTGTGTGTGTGCGTGTACCGATCATACAATGCGATGGTCTTCAGAGAGTCATCCTTCAGTCGTTTACAAGTTTTTTCAAATTCTATTTTTGTTTTTAATCAATAACACAAATATTCTAACGTAAGCCTCTCCATGTCCCTCTACTTCATCTGTCCGACGGAGCTTTCATTTCATACATCCTTCAATTATTCATATTCCATTAACCTTTAAAAAGGTTTAAGTTTTCATTGTTAATCCAGAGAAGACCTTTGGATGTGTTTTGTAAATCAACGTTTGGATTCAGTCAAGGTAATTCTCACTGAAATCCAACGAATTTTATATTGAATTTTAAGTACTAAAAATAGCCTAATCCATCTGTAAAACGAATTTGATAATACATTGAGAACAAAATAAAGGGGGGCACTGTGCTTATCGAGATGAAAGTTTTCGCATTTTTAGTGTCAATAGCTCCTTTTATTATTACTTAATAATTGGAAGGCTGTGGCGGTAATAGTGGTTGTATAGCAGCGTTAAATTTAAGGAAGCCAAAAACATGAAAATGAAGTTCGGTCACTACCTGACTAATATGCACGATTGGTGTTTAAATGAAGGGGGGCACGAGCCGGTTTTGCTCGCCAAATCCACCAGTCATCAAGATCATCATGATAATACAGACGATATGCATACTATACTCTGGGAGATTGTATGGGGTATGGGGTCAGCGTTGCTATGGAGACCATGACGAGGAGGATTTTTAAAGTGACAAGTTACAAGCGGGTTTATCTCTACTAGACGACATGAATGATAATTACACCGTCATGATTGCAAATTGAAAGTTGAGCTCTTCTCAATCCGTGTTCACCTAACTTAAGAGAGTGGAGTCTTCGCTGGAAGAGGGATGAGGAGTAGGCTTGAGGTATTCCCTCTTCGGGTGCGAGGAGCATTATCTACCTCAAATCTAACATAAACCTACATCCTCCGTGCTACCACGACAAGCAACCCACGTCGTAATCATTCTTCATTATCAAGAACAAAAGAAATCTAAGAAAAAGGAATAGAATGACGGGCTTGCTGTATCTCTAATGTTCGACAACCCTACCAGAGTCACGTATGTTTTGACGATGGTTGAGCCTAGCGACGTAAACATTGAAACTTAGTCTCTAGATGACATGCTCTTCGTCAGCACTCGACTCGAAGCAAGATTCTCTTGGAGTCCTCTTGGATTGACCTTAATCTTAACAAATAAATTCACGAATTGGAATGCAAGCCGAATTTCATGCTCTCTATCTTCATCCCTCATTACTCCCCCTTTTCTGTTTTGTTTCGGCCCTTCTTCGTGAAGAACATTTCCGGCTCATATATACATAATGTGCGTGTAGAATGTATTTACTCTCTCCTCCCTCGTCTTGCTTTCTCCCTCTAACTCTCTCCCCCTGGCCTCTTCCTTTATCTGCCTCTCCCTTCTATCTCTCTCTCTCTCTCTCCCACTCTGTCTCTCTGTCTATCTCTGTCTGTCTGTCTGTCTCTCTTTCTCTCTCTAATCATGGTCGTCAGACGCCAGACAAATCTCTTCATAAATATTGTCTCTTCTCCTTCCTGTTCCATACGGCACACTTTCTTGAAATAATTTATCATTCTATTAACATTGATAAGCAAGGTTTTCACCCCGTCCTTTTTCTTTGTACTTTACATGATCATATTGAGTATCACTTTTAACATCTCTCATTCACTCCTCTGCTCGTCTACCTCCGCACACGTACTCCCTATCACCCTGTTTTGTTTTGTTTTGTTTTCATATTTTTTGGCATTCCATATCAGTTTCACTGTACTTACTCAACACCCTCGTTTCTTTTCTTCTATCTACCCCTAACCCTATAACACATTACTGTACTTTCATAGTGTAAAATATCACGGAACCACATACAGGCTACCTCTTTATATTTGATATCGATCTGCGCGTCACTCCCCCGGTTCCCAATATTCTTCTGTACCATCTCTACTCCGACTGTCCTCCTTCCCCTATACCCCCTCTCCATCTTCTCTCTCATCTTTCCCCCATCTCTCATTCTAGCTTCCAGCTTCTCCAAAAGTCTCCCTGGATCTATCTCCAGTCTCCACTGAGGGATGTGGAATTCCAGTGGATTGGTGCCGGGCCGTTGGTTGGTCCAGCTGTTTGGGGACGATGAATTTACTCATGGCGATGAGTTACGGCCCCAAAATGCGAGGAGCCAGTCACGAATCGTTGTTTTCCGACAAAATCTATCAAAATCTTCCTGTCAAAATGTTGCCTCCACCGCCTCGGGGGTCATCCTACATGGAACGTGACTAATGAAGAGTTGTGCAAGACACTTGCCGTTGAGTTTACAGATAGAGCATAGTGAAAATGAAAACAATCCATGATAAAACACTAAAGTGGATGTTGCTTGCAGGCGATTTGAATAAGGAAAGTGAAGGACGGCCATTTTGAATGATTGATTAAGATCAGACAGGATAAGAGAAGTGAGCACCCCGAGGCTCTTTTCATAAATATAGCATACCCTGTTTTTAGCAAAAAAAACATCCAATAATACTATCTCCCCATTCCATGCTGTCTTCCTGTGAGTAATACACTTAAATTATCATTGCAGCGTTAATATTAATGACGGTACCATTGGTAAATAGTTCTATACTGTTAAATATCATTATTGCTAAATCTTTACACGCTACTATACACGAGGATGTAAAATGAGACTTATACATAGTACGATATAAAAAGTGCCGGGGCAATGCTTTTAACTGAATAATAAACTTTGTAATAACAAATAGACAAGAAAGTGAAAGGTCGTGAACCCGTTCGGACACTGAAAGAAAATAAGACAGTCTCGTGTTTGGAGTCAAGGATGTACGCGGCAAATTGGCAACAATTTCAATGTAGCTCAGCTCAGCAAACCTGACTAGATACACAAACGCATGAATTGAATTAGCCTATCATAAGAGAGCCGTCCTTTTATCCCACCCCTAATTAGGTTCATGTGTCACATGACTACCTACGTCATCAGCGGTAGATATGAACTAAGTCGGTAGCGGAAAGCGACTTTGTTATTTATCGGAATGTCCGAGGTGATGACAGTGCAACGTTCGTCGTTCATATTTACAAATTTCTTGAGGTAGGGAAAGATTTATCTGCATATGCTTCCGGGGCAATTGTCATCATTCAATGAAATGGGTTCTATTCCAGTCAGGGAGCCATATTTGTGCGATATGAAACAAGCATGATTGCATCCACGGCTTTGAGATCTATTTATCGTATAAATCCAAGCCTGTCTCATTATGAATGAGCGATCTGAGACATGAAACATAAATTAAGATTGATACAACCTCCGTGTATGCCACAGATCTATAATAAATATATTCAATTGGCCGTGTTCCTTTTTGCAACAATCAGGTATATCTTCCCGACATAAATGTAACACAAGTTCAGTTGCAAGGAAACAAAATAGTAGTAGGCCAACCATGGAAATGTGCCTACAGTCTTACCTATAATAGGCCTATACATCTATCATAATTATATTGGCATTTCGTTTATAGCAAACACTCAACGACTATTCTCATAACAATGAAAAAGACACACACACAAATTAAAAAAAATACAAACAAACTAAAAAATGTATTAAGTCAATATCGGAGCTCCAAAAAAGTACAATCATATCAACATAAACACCCACAATTAACAGGCAGAGTTGATTTCTTCTGCATAAGATACGATACTTAATTATGTCCTCCTCCTTCAGTGTAGAGAAAGGTCGGTGGTATATAATAATGTATTAGTCTATGTCACACAGCAATAAACATTATGCTCTTTGCTTGACCATTTACTGAAACCGTCACTTCTAAGAAATGACCAGTCCCGTGAGCTAATGGCTTCCAGTTAGAGATAATTAAAGATAATTAAAGATAATCGAAGGGTGATTAGACATCCAGATAGATAACTTTAATGAGGATGATTTGGTATGAGAAAGAATAAATTAGAATATCCGATAAGCGATAAGCTAGAGGAGTAATGATGAATCCGCATATTCTCGACGTTTAAATGTCCTGATTCGATTCGATAAGTGCCAGGGAATCTTGTATCCGGCACTGAATGGTGGTCCGGGATTTACTGAAGAGGAGGGGCGGGGGGGGGGGGGGGGGGGTGCAAAAGTTCAGGACATCTGGGTTAGCCTAATAGAAAACAAGTATGTAATATTTGTGTATCTCTTTGATAGGTGGGAGATTTATTCACGATATTCCTTTTGTAATGAAAGGAAGATCTCGTAAACCCCCACCATGTCAGTAGGGATTTAATAATTGCATCGCTTTAGTTTTAAACAGTGATTCAATGCGAAACTTGCAGTTTTGCTCTTGGCGGCAATATTTTGAACTGACGATAACATCACGAGCTAAACTTGTTCGCTCAATATAATGCATATTCCCGAAATCCCGAACAAATCCTTCTTTAAATTAGTATGTGGCAACAATAACTTAGTTCCAAACATTCATAAAGAAATACAAAATTTGAATTCTAATTATTCTCTTCATGCACCCACTCAGCCCGTACGGCCTTGCCAAACTATCCAAGTGATGCACGCTTGTAAGCTGTTCCTATAAAAAAAAACTAATACTTCTAATATATGCTATCAGATAACCCGTGTGTATACATTTACTCGGGATAATTACATTACTTTCGCCGCCCTCGGCACATTCTCCTACGTCCAATTGTTCCTTTTCTGTGAAGGTATAAAGTGATTTTCCATTTGCTTTCACCAAACTCAAGAATCTTTGTATATTTATAGTTAACATAATTTGCTATTGATATGGGATAGGTTGTTTGCGTCGTTCTGGAGTGGAAGCGGATTCCTTTACACTGCTATTTAAACTATAGACACAGTGGTGTAAGAAAGGGGGCACGGGAGGGACACGTGCCCCCTCCCCCATCGAATGATGGTAAAAAACAGAGAGAGAGAGAGAGATAGAGGGGGGGGGGGGCGGATGGAGGAAGGAGGGTAAAAGATAGGAAGAAGAAGGGAACGAAAAGAGGAAATGATATGACCTGTTCCCTTATC
The DNA here is from genome assembly GCA_035222895.1 of Strongylocentrotus droebachiensis. Lineage (NCBI taxonomy): Eukaryota > Metazoa > Echinodermata > Echinoidea > Camarodonta > Strongylocentrotidae > Strongylocentrotus > Strongylocentrotus droebachiensis. The sequence goes on along the minus strand of JAVYIG010000542.1, from coordinate 154,275 downwards.
GGTGAGCTTATTACCTCGATTTGCATCTACCAAGTAAGACTTGTGCCCCCTCCCCCTCCCCTCACCCCATGATGCCAGAGTCCCCCCTTCTCAATGCCTCGACCCACGCTATGCCACTGAGCATACACATTATCGAAATGAACCCGACCACTAAGCAGCGAAGGTAAGATGCTTATGATCACGTAGAAAGAAAGAAAGATAGTTACAAAATAAGCTCTTTATAATTATACTGCGGTTTAAAGGATTATACTAAATCTAGACTAATCATACACTTGAATTAAGGTAGCAATTGGATGTGTTTTCAAGTTGCTAGCATAATTGCGCTATTTAACTTATTAAAGTGCGTCTCTAAACTATAGCTGTTAACACAATCTATTATAATTGGTATCCTGTTTTAAAAATAGTCAAACATCAACAACTACCCAATGACAAATAATGTAAACTCCGGAAATGGGTGATGCAGAAAGGAATTTGAATATATTACTATAGCACACCAAATCCATAAAATAAACCGGAAACAATTACAAATATTAATTATTTAAAAAACAGGTAATACAAGTGACTTTCAATCTATGAAAACGTCATCACATGTTTATTTCTTTGAATCATACTCATCACAAGAGTGATTTTATTGATTTGATTTCTTTCTCTCTACAAAAGAAGTTGGTTTCTAAGTTCGAAAAAACAAAAACATAAACCATCCAACGGTAAAATGTACATGTCTGTGAGAACAACCGAATGATTCTAATAGATTTATGATTTTGTATATTGAAGTACGTCATGATTTGTTTTTCACTCTCTGTTTCTCTCTCTCACACACACACACACAAACACACAAACACACATGCACACACATCTCACTGTCATTCCTTCACTCACTCTCCCTCCCTACCTCTATCTCTCTCTCCCTTTCTCTCTCTCTCTCTCTCTCTCTCTTTCAATTCTACTATCAAAGAGGCAACACATTATTACCATTTCAGAAACATGAACACAATGGGACATAACATTTTCATGGCCGCTTCAATTGAGCCTCATCTATTTTGAGATCGTAAATGTGATGATGTTCTGCTGAATGCCAATAGTTCCCTAAAGTCCATTGTGTTTGCCGAGTTGATCAATACCATGGAATATGGGTCAGTTGGATCATTGTTTATAGATAATGCTAGAAGAAAATGTTTACGGATTTGTGCAACTATACTATCGTACTGTTGTCAGAGATAACGTCGGTGGTGGTGGTGGTGACGATGATAATGGTAATCTTAATGGTAATAGTGTTAAATAGTAATGATGATGATGTTGATGACATTTATTACTTTGATGAAGTTTACAGATGAATATTATCAAGACAAATTAGAGTTAGCTCTGTTAACTATAATAAAAACAGCTATCAAAACACAAAAACATTAATACACCCAAGAAAACTACATCGAGAATTAAAAGCCCGCAAGAACCATTTTGTCCTCTATTCTTCTTTTCTGTCTCCACCCTCTCTTTCAGTCAATACCCAATATTCCCCTATATTTAAATGTCCTCTCTTTTTCCTCATTTGACCCCCTCCTCCTCTGTAAATCTCACCTCCCCCTCTCACCTCAATCTATATACTTCCCCTGTATGAGTCTCACTGTTCATCATCTATACATAATAACAATAATCATTTGATCTTACTATACCCAGGGTATCTACATGTACATCAGTACGTATGTGCTCCCTGTCGGCCCTGCAATCATTATTACCCCCAGCATTGCCATACACAATTATGTTTCTATTCAATACCCCTGGGTCAAGAGAGACAGAATTAATGTGGGCAAAACAACATTTTGTTCAAGGATTATGCACCAAGCAAAGATCTAACTACACTACAGTGCTCCCACTGTCTGTCTGTCTGTCTCCCTCTCTCTGTCTCTTTGTCTCTCTGACTCTGTCTCTGTCTCTGTCTCTCTCTCTCTCTCTCTCTCTCTCTCTACCTCTCTGACCCTCATTTCTGACTTCCCTAGTTGGTTTGACTTACTTGGTGTTGACATGGAATGCATTTGTAGTACCCGTGTGTTCAAAGTCGTGAATTATTGCTGCTAGAAGTGAAGCGAAGATCTCTAAGTCAGACAGCCAGTGCTACAAAGCAATGAGAAATGATAACGAGTTAGTGTAAAAGTTAATTAAGAGGGAGAGGCAGTGGCGTAGACAGGTTCGTACACCTGGGGGATGACTCAGGGGCGGATCTAGCTTTTTGCTAAGGGGGGGGGGGTGACCAAAATAATGACGATGCATCGTCCACGAGCCGCGAAGCGGCGAGCCGATTTTTTTTGGGGTGTTTATTTGAACCCCGTAAGTGATGTTTCCTGGCATCTATTAACACAATGGAGACCATAAAAAGCAGTGCATGATAACGTCTTTTTAAATCAAGTAACAGTTAAATACACAGTTATATCCAGAGTTATCATGTGTTTGGTTAAGTTACCAGATGAGTTGAATATCTTCTCACAATATTTGCACTTGAAAGGGTTTCTCTCCAGCGTGCGTTCTTTTTTTTTTTTTTTTTTTTTTTCCTTTTTTTTTTTTTTGTTTTTTGGGCCGCCCAAGGGGGGGGGGGGGGTTTAAACCCTCTAAACCCCCCCCGTAGATCCGCGCCTGTTTAATCTTGTGGTTATCTTGTGGTTTCCAAACCACAAGATAACCACAAAATACTTGTAAGATTTTCTTTTTTTTACCGTCTGAATTGGCTTTCACCGTGTGAATGCGGCTAATAACAATAAACACAATTACAATAATGATGAGGATTATTATTATCATCATCATAATTATTATTATTATCATCATCATAATTATTATTATTATTAATATTATAATTGTTATCATTACTATTATTACTATTATTATCATCATTATGACTTATTAAGTAAGCAAATATCATTCCCCAAAACCTGGGGGGGATGATTGTACATGCCATCCCCCACACCTTGTGATGTGGGGGGGATGCATCCCCCTCATCCCCCCCCCCCCCCCGTTGCCTACGTCCCTGGGGAAAGGTGTATGGTCGAATGAGAGAGAGAGAGAGAGAGAGAGAGAGAAAGGGAGAAAGAGGAAGGGAAGAGAGAGATTGAGTACGGGGACGGAACAAAAAGTGATATGTCCAGTTAACAACTAAATTATTCATATCCTTTGTAAAGTTGAAGTATTTTGTGTTTCTGGAAACTGAAGAATGAAAGTTGGCTGGTTGAATTAGGGCCTTCGTTGAATAATTTTAAGATGTAAGCTTGAATATACATTTTTAAGAAACATCAATTGGTGCAATTTTTTTCTTCACAAAATGCAAAAAAAGGTCGCAAAGGGTATGAATAATTTAGTTGTTAACTCTTCATACATGTATAATTCTTCTGGATAGGAACCTGCGTGTCATATTCAAGTTTATCCGTAAAATTGAAAAGCTAATAATCGATTGGAATACACAATGTGTGAGAACGAGCGAAGCAGACAGTAAATTGTGAGTCACACATTCTATCCATGTACCTAGTATGTGCAATATGATACCGCAAGCTCGTCAAAAGAAAATAATATCGAATCTTGTTAATAAAATTTATGAATAGCATGAATAACCATTTCGGCGGATCGCGAGAGAAAGAAAAACATGAAAGAGGTTCGCGCGTTCTCGCAGGTATCGATTAGCCTTGGTCGAAATCAATTATCGCTCAGATCATCAAAGAGGAAATGCAGACGCAGAGAAAACAAGATGAAAACATGAATACATTATACTGCATAATGTTTAACCCTACTCGGTAAAACCACTAACGCGGCCTAGTGTGACAAAAATATTGCGACACCATACTGAATAAGCTATGCATAAGCTAGCTGGTGAGGTAGATTGTAAGACCACACAAATTTGATGGCATGAATTATTTCGGCACGTTTCTAAAGACGCTGTCTGCTATACACCTCTTTTCGGTGTTACCTCTGTTCTCTCTATATATACTCTCTTGCGCGCATATTCTCTCCGATTCACACATATACATGCCTCCTCAGATTACACTTCTTTACGCATACGTCGCTAGGCAACCAAAGTAGACGTTACCATAGCAGCGCACGCCGAAACAATCTGCTCTAAATGTAATCAATGTAGTAATTGATTGGGGATGATAATTTTAACGCTTCTTTTTCTCCTTTTCCCCCCCAAGCTCCTTTATTGTTCTTTTTAGTTGATCAATGGTCGGAGTTTTTATTCGATCCCCAGGCTGTGCACTAATTCGCATGTCTATTAATCAGGACACCATGTCTGACGGTAGTTATTTCCATGCATCTGTCAGAAAAGAATACAATCGATATCGTTTGCACTGATTTCCTGCTAATGACGGTCTCCATGAATCATGCCGTTTCATTTCATGTTTAAATTTGAAACGTTTTCACTCAATGTCAATCAAGCAAAAGACATAAAGCTGCCTATTCATGCATGATCTCATGACAATTATTTTACAGATTGCTTAATCCTAGATACTATACAAGTATACAACGAATAACAAGCACGATAACTACATGGATTAGTTAAGATACTTAACAATGATCACTGTTAATCATAACATCAATCTCTTTCAATCATTCCAAGCTTTGTAAGGAAATATTTTGGAAACCATTAACAAAATATTGTAGTATATTTTGTTTACCCATTACATCAAAATATACTGTATGATCACAATAAATTGCGTCGACCTTAAGATTCAGCAATAAAATCTGAAGAAGACCAAGGCGCCAAAAGCTTACCGACCTTAGTTTGACCTGTTTTACAAGTCATTTTTCATTTGTATGAATTGGTAGAATGTTACTTTCAGCCAATTATTGTTAGTTTCCTTCATATTTTTTTAATCAAGCATCATGAGACTCCATCGCAGTCTGCTCAATCTTCTACTGTTAAGCGCACATGGAGTCCACAATTAACCTAGTTCTATTTATAGAAAATGTTACCATCCTTCATTCTGAATGTATCACAACTCTAAAGGCGGATACACGGCTACAGATTCGCAATGCAAACCGCTAGAGAAAAGAATATTCAACAAACCACGCAGCTCTTATTCTACACCAAATAGACGTGCTTCTACCTTTGCATCTTCTCTTAAATAATGACAAGTTTCCGAATCAAACTTCGTCCTGAATACGGAAAGGTCTACAAATGGCTTTGCGATGTCTGTATAACGTTATGCAATATTATTCAACAAGACGCGCACCTCGGACTGAAATAGGTGCTAAATCCCATTTTGAACCCCCACACCCGGAATGGAACAATGATCTCAGCTTCGTAATTGTTCTTAAAGAAGTATATATATAAGATGAATATTTAATGCGTAAGTGACAACAAATTGTCGTTCAAACTTTAGAAAACATAAACCTATGAATAAATAAATGAAAACGCGTTTTGGTTGCGTTGTATATCAATGTCACACCAGTACCATTTAAAATTTGGAATTTCAAATTCCTTCTTAAATTTCATTTACGTTATAATCCACTTTGACTAGTGGAGACCATATAATAAATGGCTGAGAAGTTAAATACTTTCGGACGGTCCGGTGATGGACGTTCACAAAGGCGGTCGGTTATACGGTGCATAGTATACAGCACACGGGGCGGTTACAACCGCTTCATAACTTACTCGAATGCGCCGTTTGACTTACCACAAGTCCCATCCGTGCTAACATATGATGTACTGTCTGTGTGACGTCAGCCGCATGGAGGAGGTTGTGATAGGGGTTGCCGTACTTGCTGTAACCAAGTTCCATGGCGTCCAAGAAAGCACCGAGTACAGAATGAGGAATCTACAAGACGAAGAGGGTAAACAAAATATTAGATTAAGAAGAATAAATAAAAAATTTAAAAAAGGAGGAAGAAGAATTATAGTAGGCCTATATTAGTAGTAGTAGTAGTAGTAGTAATAGTCGTCGTCGTCATCGTCGTCGTAGTAATAGGGACGTTTATATTGAGTGGACGAGAACGGCGTTAACGTCCACTGATCATGCGTGTCTATGGCAATCCGTTTTAACATTTGTTCCTATTTCTTGATATCAAAAATTACCATTGCTTTACAACGGAAAACCATTTCTCGATATCAAGAAATAGAAATAAATGCTAAAACGGCTTGCCATAGACAAGCATGATCAGTGGACGTTCACGCCGTTCTCGTCCACTTAATCTAAAAGTCCCTAGTAATAATAGTAGAAAACAAGGGGGAAAAAAAAGGAGAAAGGACATAAACACATTATATTTCCCGCTTAATTCGACTTACGAAACGTACAAGGAATACCTTTATGCATTTTAATTTGTCTATGCCTTTATGTCTGGTGCCTTGCATACGATGCGTCAATACTATTGCTGACGTAGCTCTGCGTCATCGACTGGCGCAGTCTTTGACACACCATGGGAGAGTTACATTGTGTACAAACAAGAAGCAAAGTAAATACTATAACCCGTTAAATACTGAATTCTCCCATTGCAATAGGTTTTATACTGGAACACCTAGTTCCTGTAGATAAAGGGTTAATTACTGATTTGAATTAATACCATACACCATGTCAATTGCCTTTAGAGGCTTGGTTGACGTAATTAATAACGAAATAGAAAGGACGTTTCATGTGCAAAGGAAATTAATCAACTTATGTCACGAGCAGGCTTACAAAGTCAAATGGATTATGATTTCTAATTTTAAAATTTGACAGTCTCATGATTCACTTCTTGACGTACAAAGAACCAAAATTAACTTTTCATGGACAAAAAAAAAAACAGAAAGTGAGACAAAGACCAACAGAAGAAAAAAAATCCCACGAAAGACGTTCGTTTATTGTATCGGTGTATAATATTGCATCAGCTGCCGTGAAATTATTGATTTTGTCTCATGAAGTAAGGATGATGTATGTATGGTTGGTTGCTGAGTTGGACATGGATCTGGTCATGGTCTGCTGTTGTCAAGGAATGACCTTAAACGACCTTCAATAAGAAGATACAGTGCTGGTAAAATAATGGATGCTATGTTCAATTAGGGTTAATGATGATGCTTTATTCAGTCGAGTTGTATATGACGACGGTACACGAGTTTAAAATCATTATCACCCATAATTACGATAATAGGTCGATTAGTTTGTTGGTATGCCATGAATCTAATACAAAAATGGTGTGAAATGTGTATAGGAAGTTGTACGGTGGAAGTGGAACACAAAATTTAAAAACATTTTCTCATCTTGCAATCACCTGTTAAGGATCTGTCTCAGTGCAGGTTATGGAAGCACTTTTTAAATGAATGAGAAATATCACTGTCAATATGCGCTTAGATGTTATAGGGATCTCAAATGTAACTTTGAAAACTCTTTAATTGGCACATGAGGTAAAATGGATGTGAGCCTATTTCGACAAGCACATGATCAGTGTTGAAAATGAAGATGATTATGTTGGTGGTGATGATGATGGTGGTGGTTGTGGTGGTGATAATGCCGATGATTTGGAACGAGAATGATTTAAGTAGAGAATGGGATTCACTGATGTGCAACTAATCATATTGATAAATAGTTGACTAATGCGTCGACCTCACTTTTTTGGTTATACTGGTGGCAATTAAAATTGCTGCTGCTGCTTTCTGCCAACAATATATACTTCAAAGGTAGAACACACTTTTCATACACCGACAAAGTGCTTTCCATTCACGCAGTAAAAGTGCAGATGAGCCCCATTTCGCTTTTACCAGGTGAAGAGTGTGACGTGGTGATGTGGGTACAGTTTTTTTTTTATCTGCTGGATTAATTTACATTGTCTACTAACTCGCGATGTCATTAATCAAAAAGCAACAGGAAAGCCTGCCAAAATGCACCTTTCGAAAGTCATAACGGTCACAAGAACATAATGAAAAATTTCCTTTTAATCCGTCTGCTGGTGTAATATTTGAAAACAAGGTACGACACAAAAACAGGGTGCCGCAATTGAAACCCCACTGTACGTGGATGAATTAAGGCTTCCCTTTTTGGATCTTTGCGTGCATGAGACAAATAAGGGGCTCCGAGTATATCATTAGCCCCGGATACGACCTGTAGGTAAGCGAGAAAGCAGTTATCTGCCCCGAGTGACAATGATGAAGAAACCCTATCTGGATTATTACCTGTGTAGCTGGTTTAGAAGAGTTGTTGGGGAAGAAATTGAATCTTCAGGTGAGGACAATGGCAGGGTGATGGATGAAGGGTGTGAAGAGGAAGATGAGGAGAACGTGTGTGGAGGACGTGAGATGGATCGGTAAAGGGGAGACACAGTGCGAGCGAGTGAGCAAGTGCGTGACAAGGAATAGAGATATAAGAGAGCGAGGGAGATAGAGAATGAAAGAAGGATTAAGAATGAACAAGACAGTGTAATACTAGCGCATTCACCTTATGACCGGACTACGCTAAGTTTTAAAAGAAAGGACTACAAAAGGACTGGAAGAACACACAGCGATTAAGGTCCCGAATCGTAATATAAATAGAAAACATTGAAAGTGCGGGCCTTTTAAAGCTATGCAGTCGGAGAAGAGGCCCGATCGACTTGGAATCGTAATGACGTCAGACCAATCGTATGAATACTAGTCGACTGGTGTAAGCACTGAGAACATTCTTCCGACAGGAAGGCTTATAATACCGAAGCATTCCAGTTCCATATCACTGTTCGCAATCAGAAATATATTTTATTCAAAAAATTTCTAACTACATGTATTCATGTATATCGGATTCTGACCATGCAGTGAAATGTGGCCTTAAAGGTTACAAATAAAATCCATCAAGAGAAACAGAGAAAGAGATTTTAAAAAAAAAGGGGGGGGGGGTTAAACCCTGAGAAAATATCAAATGGAAGAGAGACAGGAAGTTGGGTGTAATCCTTGGGGAATACTGACTTATTTGGCTTTTGGCGATCACAACACACCCCTCTTTCCAATAATCACGCTGGATACACACAATCGAGCTCGAATCTTTCAATATTCTTTGCTCTTTACACCCTTTTTATCTGACGTCATTTCAAAGTTTTAACATGTGCCCTATTTTTCTTCGTATAGTTATACTTATATTTATCAAATAATAATTAAGGTAATAATCAAACAACGTTCATTTTAAAGTTCGTTCGCATGTGAAAACTAATTTTCTTGTTTACATCTGTTGCATACTAATTCAGCATAACTGATACCCACTGTGACTTACAAAATTGAATGATGAAAATATCGTATACACGTTTGATATGACAAACCATATACATATCAAAATAAGTATTAATTGGGATGTTGGATTTTGACGTAAAGCATGGTTTTGAGAATAATGCCCTATCATCCTCGTAAAATCGGAGGATGATGAGAGGATGATGAGAGGATGGGTTTGGAGGAGAGACGATGTTTGAACAGCCGTTTGCACAGTAAATGAACTTGACAAACCGGGTCATATCGCTCTGTGCTGTCTGCCACCACCAATCACATAGAAAGACGGAGAATTTCAAGTGGTCTGTTCACACAGCCGATAAGCAAACGCTGACCCAAACCAGGGACCCGTTTCACAAAGACTTTTTTCAATGACAAATGACAAAAAACAGTGACAAATCTGCTGATAATCAATCAGAAGCAAGGATTTCAGTAGCTTATAACAAAAACTGTCATATTTTGTCACTGATGACATGTTTTGTGAAACGCCCCCAGGACACAAACCTCTCTCTAAAGGCCCGTTCAAACGATCTTTAGGCTTTAAGTACCGCGATTGAGTAAAATCCTTACAATTTGCATGCAACTTATCACGTTTGACTAGTCCTGAAGTGTAACACCCACTACCCTGTGGGGGTATGAAACATTATCTGAAATGTTTAGACTACAGGGATTTGTATATCGAACGGTTTCATGTAGAAATGTGGCAGTGATGACATGCGTTAATGTTTACCCCGCTATGGCGAACAACATGATGTGTGGTGGTCGAAATATGACAGGCTTGTGTGAAATTAGAATTGACAGGCTTTAAGAGACGGATGAGAAATAAAAGACGAAATTACGGGCTCCATTATTTCCGGATGAAGAGGGGCAAAAGAAGATAAGGATGTTATGAATAACTTTGAAAAAGTGATGTGACTCAAGACTTTAAGGTATTCCAGAGCAGAAGAAAAACACATCGCTGCGAATATGGAATCTCACTAAAGAATGTTCGACGTATGATCTATTCTTTCATTGAAGGGGATTGTCACGCGGTATTTTTTGTTTTTCAGATTGTGTTACCCCCGATTTCGACAGAGTTTGCGTGCGAATCCATTTCCTTTCCATTATCTTCACGAAGAGCAAATCGAGAGACGATCTCCGATACACTGAGCGCCGAAAGAATCTCACTTGGAACGTGATCGTAAGAGGGAAAGACCACGTGATCTGTAATGAAAGAATTTCTGCTTTCGCAAATCATCCGTACAATGAGGATATACAGAACAAGAAGAATGTCTAGCAATGTTAGTATGCCAATGCATGCGTGAACATCATACAGCTCCTACGCTTCATGCGTACAAGCCACTGCACAGTTTGTGCAATATAAAGGAAAGATGTTTAGAGATGTCTATAGTTTGGGAGATCTGTATAAGAAAAAAAGGAAATCGATTGAGAGACTCCTCATTCCATATAGCCTACCTGGAGATAATTATGTTGTACCCTGTAAGTGCAGGAGTACGCGAGATATATGCACTTGGTATTCCTTAGCTTATCTGGAAATAAGACCACTTGTGTTATGACTTATCCTTTTCATAAAATGGCGTCTCATTAGCTGGAATTCTTCTGTCAAGGTTAGAGACATTCGATTTGTACTATAATCTGCACAATGCCAAAATCAAATTTCCCAAATTAAAATAGGCTTACTTAATTAATTAAAATGATTAACAACGTTCTACGAGATTGACATAGTCGTAACCGGTGTCTTGAAGGAATATACTAATAATATCCGAAAGTCATTAAAAGCCTTCAAATTCTTGTCAGAACGTTTTCTCTGAATTGGTCATCCTTTATCTCGATTAATTCCGAAATCGATTCTTTGCTCAGAAGCAGCGTTTTAAGCTGTCTCCAAAAGAAAGTAGACATCACGTCTTAAGGTTTTAAAGCATACATCATGGGTAGACAGTTCGACTCGGACATATAGAACGACAAAAAAGCCCGCGCACTATTTTTCTATCAATATTTGCACACATGCGCAGCCGATGGCAGACTGAGCCAAGCTAATACCCGGATGCTAAAACTGTCACCAGCTCCATGAACCTTAATAAGAAAGTCTAACGGGATCACCGAGCTTGGTTAGGTGGGGCCGAAGAGAATCTTGAACCCACTCAGTAAATTGAAGTAAGTACACTACCATCATCCTTCAAAAAGGAGAAAATCTCAGTTCAATTTGCATTTAAAGAATAAGATATCACCATCAATACATTTTACATAATGGGCTACCGAATTTCAAACATTTTGATGGAGAAAAACTCCTCTACAAATATTCCGATTTTTTTTCTTAAAAATACTATTGCATTAAAACTGTATCTGTAGCATTATTCTTTATGGGACCAATCACCATGTACCCTGTAAGGAGACACAAAATCACCCCAAGAATAACATTGAGACATTTTAAATCTCAACAATCCTAGATCTTAATTAGAGGAGTAATTTCAAAGAAATTCAGAACCATCTCAAGATCCATGAAAGCTTGCTTCTCATTAACATTTGTACTTATAACATATAATAACCCCACTCCTTCTTAAAAGTTCACTGACCTTGAATTTGGTTTGGAGATCGTAGCGTGATAAAACCTCCGTTGCTAGGAATTTGAGGGCGTGGCCATCGGTCTCTGTATCCAGTAAAAATATGTCGAATGACCAATCGTCGAGCGTCTGTGATGGAGAAAAGATAAAGATTGATTAGTTTAAGATTTCTTGAAATCTAGGTGAGGTAAGTTAAACGCTGAGTATAGTTAAAGATAAACTCCAGTTCTGGTAAAAAAAAAAGAAAATTAATTCTCACAGAATCAAACGAAATTTACACTGAATGTTCAAGATTACAAATAAATGACATGTGCCAAACAATTTTGGAAGAAAATGTATACTGGCTGAGTAATGAGCATAGAAAGACAAGGAAATCAAGGTAGTACTAGCCCCAACACCATGTGTGTTGTCCCATATATAGCTTTCTGTGTACAGTGCTTGTTACTTTACCAAGACTCGGTCAAATTTATTATGATTTTGATGACTCCAGAACCTTGCAGTGCACACAAATACTTGCATGCTACATGATCAACTGTTTCTGATCCTTTCCACACCTTTTCTTTCACAATGCAATCGCATTACCAGTACTAAAGTTTATCTTTAAACATCCTACAGCTGTTAAAACGAATGTCAGAGCACTGTTTTGATAGGCCATGGACAAAATATCGTTCATATTCCACAATTCAATACAATTTTTTTTTTTTTTTTACTTTCAAGGGAACATCATAATGTTATGACGAAGATCGAACTTGAAGCATATCATATTCAAATACTCCAAACTGGATTATTGTGCATCATCTTTAAGGTGTCGCCAATTTGAGATATATTATTCAAAATCATTAGCAGTGGTCAAAACAATGTAGTTGTATAGCCAAATAATCTAATGATAATATGATGGTGGTGGTGGTGGTGGTGGTGGTGGTTATTTTACCTGACTGCTATGAATGCTTGTAAGTAATATGCGTCTTTTGTACTGATTTTTCGATTTCCATTAACATCAGAAATAAATTATGAAAATATTTTTGTCTTCGGGTAACTCAACTATTTAACAGATATTTGTATCTTGAGTAGTCAATTTTATTCATTTTATAAATGTAAATTACCTTGAATACATGTTTGTAAATTTGTTTCAAATGAAACTCAATTAAATCCCTGTAGAGCGAAAAATATGGGAAAACAAAATTAAATTACGATACTACAAATCATGAAAACCAATGGCGTAGGACGGGTTCAGTCATGGGAATGGAGCAGAGCACCAGTCTTTAGTCTATCCAAACAACATTTTTAAACTGTTAGTTTTAAGTCATGGCACTCATTAACAAGTTAAAAAGCTCTTCGTCACCCCAATCCCCAAAAATCATCAAAGAGGATTTGTGTTCTATTCCTCGTATACAAAGACGTACGAAATATGCTAACAGATCTCAACTATTGCGAGGGAGCGAAGCAAGCGAGCAAAAATTTAACTTTTATTTTGTAAAAGGTGTCGTTTACTCATCAATGTAGACTAAATAAAATAGTTATATATTCGGTAATCTCGTTGGAAGTAATCATCATGATTTTATTAATTTTGCGAGAAGTGAAGAAAAAGATGGGAAAAAACTCTTTGTTGTGTTGTAAATTTCATCTTGAATGAAATATGTTGTAAAAGGTGTGTTAAACAACTACCGAGAATAGTTGAAATTACTGACATTCGACGTAAAAAAGTAGCCTACATCTGTATAACTATCAAATGTCCGAAAACAAATTTTATATATTTTTTACATGACAATAAATTATCTTGAATCTTGAATCTTGAATCTATCAAACTATTTTAGTGTTGCGACATTCATCTACAAGACTAGCTATATCAGTTAGCCTCTATCTATTTAACAGTGATTTCTGTTTGTTAAGATGTATAGTCTAACTACGCAGGTTGGTCTATTTGATCCTTTGTTAATCTGAAATTAGCAATTATTTCTATATTTAGAATCAAGGCCTTCAATCATGAACATGGTGAACATACTCTATATTTCTATAAAAGAAGATCCTTATCAATAATTGTTCTATTACCAACCAGTTAGTACAAAATCTATAAATTTCGCTTGCGATATACAGTCAACCATCTCCTAGCCTTTGTATGCCTTGATCACTTTGTATACATGCCGCATACAAACCCAGTTCAATCAATTATTCATAGCTATCTGTAGGGCACATCGTTCTTTTTATTTCTCTTGCATGTACCTTGCCAGGACCGCGCGATCAAGTTGTTGCATAATTCAGTGCTATTTGGTAAGTATTTCAACATAGTTCACGAACCTCCGATCAGTTCGGGCATACCAGTTGGGTCAAGCCAAACCTGGGTGGATTTCTTTTCTTATTTATCAAAACACGTTTTCACTGCGTCGTTTGGAGGGGATATCTCTCTCGTTGGGGGTGGCATAATCGTATCTGTTTAGGGTAGGGGAAGGCCGTTTTGGAGGAGTTGGCATGTGCGTCCTTAAACGATTTTGATATCTTATTCATAGGCCATAATTATTCTAATGAAATGTTTAAGACCAAGTCAGACATAGTGAATATGTGACAATTCTTGATTAACATTGAACACGTTTCTGAAAGCCACAAGGAATCATGAAACGAATACGAAATGGAGATGATTCGTGTGAAAGTACATTCCCCGCACACACAAGTGAGAACCCTTGCGCACACTACTCGTCAAGTAAGGACGTGAGGTTGAATCTTGAGGTGTCCGCAGCGGATTTTCTTGCCCAAACGCTGCTCCACCTTGCTGCACCAAGGACTGTGTCATTATTTTGTGCATGGCTTCGTGGAAAGCTGACACAAGACAGGGGCAATGGGAACAGGGCTGGTTAGAGATGCATAGTGTGACACGTATGCCATAGACGCAGGTGGTCGTCTCTGATCGGATCCTTAACAATTTAGAAGCTAGCCTCGGCAATGGGTGTAATGACGAGGGCCGCAACTACCCTCTACCTTGCATTTATGGGTCTCTCTGGATAGGACAACCTGTCTGTCAGGGGAATAAAACCCCCTCCGTTATGCCCTCTTTAATTAAGCTCATATCTATCCCATAAGATGATGCATCGATATAGGTAAGGGCGTCAACAAGATCTATAAACATGGTACCTTACGATCACTTTCGAATATTCTTTTGTGTCTTGATCGGTGGACTGATATATTTCCTGAACTTTGTGAAAAGGTTTCAGGTAAGATGTAAGGGACACTACAAATACCTTCGAAAAAAGTACTATTAAAATAGTGAGGAACAACAGTCGCACTGGTAGACGGGACGATAAGATGATTATAGCGGAGAAGAAGAACTACACAAATTGTATAAGTGTCATTAGTGACGTGGTCAAGTAGTTTATACAACTGACTGGGAAGTCTGGGATGTAATGGTTGCTGGTAGGGCATAATCTACCTTTGCCAGACTCGATCAAGCTGTAGTAAGTTGGTATGCCTATACACATGGGTAAGGTTATTCTTTGAACATGTTATAATGCAGTGAACACTTATAAGAGTTGACGGAGCTACATCTAGTCATTTCGAAGTTCTTAGGAACCACAGAGAAATGTTATATCATGGTGTGATAAGTAAGATACGAGGTTTTATAATACATTCAAACCTGTTGAGTGGCCACCTGCTTATAAAGACCACCTGTCTATGGTATAGCCATTCATTTGTCTCCCTCACGAGAGATATGAGTGGTGAGGGATATGAGTGTTGTAGAACCTGTCTAGAAAGGCCACTTGTGCACAATTGCCATTTTTCTGTTTCCCTTTGGTGGCCTTGATAGACAGGTTTGATTGTTATACTAATAGCGATACAAAATATAATCATTGTTATTATTATCATGACTGATATTGTCCCTATTATCATCATCATTATACAAAAAAAATAGTTGTTGTTGTTGTTATCATTATCAAGAACTTATATTATTACTTCAAAACAAGTTCAAATAATACATGTATTAGTAATTCAATATAAAACAGAAAGTAAAAATATCTTGATGCGTGTAACCACGTTACTACTAAATATCATATTATTACTATGCAGAAGATTATCAAACAAACAACAATGCTCTTATGCACATTCTTCTTCTGAAGTTGACAAATGAGGTATTAAAAGTGAGCGCAAGCGGGTACTGAAGGATTAGATGAGAAGGTGTGCCATAGTAAGAGAGAGAGAGAGAGAGAGTGGCAGCAAAATGGATGAAGCAAAAACGAAATGAGATATGATGCAACATAGAAAAGAGAGGGAAAGAGAGAGAGAGAGAGAGAGAGAGAGAGAGAGAGAGAGAAATAAAATAAGAACTCCACAGAGTACGTGACAAATAGTGGAAATTTGATTATTTTAGTGTTTCATCTCCAATCACCCCCCGGAGAGGCTAATAAAAAATTTACAATCCATGTTGACAATCGAATTTTAACAATCCAGATTTTTCTTTCTATCCCATTTCTCATCTATAACATGTTTTTTAACAAATTTCTTTGAAAAATAGAAATGAGTTTTACTCTTCAATATTGTGGGGAACTTTTCGTTTGACTCGAAGAGCATTTATTTTCCATCAATACTGAAATCGAGATGTCCTTTAATGTGTGCGTGGAAAGGGGGAAGGATGAAGGGGGAGGGGGGGGGGGAGGGGAGAGGTTGGTTGGGGAGATACACAGTGCAGCAGCACCAGGTGCAATCGGGAAGGATGTGATAAATATTGAGGATATCTATCGATAGCCACTTGTGCCAAATTGCTAAAACATAAGTGCTCTGCGAGCGTGGTGTTTCCGAGAGGGCGAGAGTGAGCTATATAGAGATATAGAAAGAGATAGAGACATTATAGGTAGGGAGATAGCGATTGAGAGAGAGAGAGAGAGAGAGAGAGAGAGAGAGAGAAAGAGAGAGAGAGAGAGAGAGAGAGAGAGAGGGGTCGAAAGATGTAGACAAAGTAAGGAGACGAAAGGGGGTAATCGAAGCGAAAAAAGGGAGAGAAGAGGGATATATAAATAGATATATGGAGGGAAGAGAGAGCAAGGTGGAGTGAGAGAGTGAGAATGTGTGTGAGAGAGAGAGAGAGAGAGACAGAGATAGAGGAGGAGGGAGGGGGGGTAGGAGTAGATAGAGAATGAGAATGAATGGACTCGGAAGAAGTAAACAAAACAAAAGGAACAAGACATTAAGATAACAGAGGAGTGGAATGGACAGATATATAAATTCTAAAGCTTGGTCATATTCTAAAGCTTGGTCATATAATAGAGAAAAGCTTCTTGAACACTGTGAATCACTATATTACGGGCAAGAGATTATCTTTTTTTTTCTTTTCTTTTTTTCAACAATAGAAACGAGATTGAAAGTGATTGTATAGTATCAGCATACTATTAAAGTATGACAATTTTAAGGGATTTGATTCTCGCGCCAGTTTCCGTTATATTGCATCACCAGCCGTTTATGCCATACTCGAAGTATATTCAGCATCGATGAAGCGAAACATAATTTATCAAGACAAACTATTTCAAATTAATTTAAGTCAGCATACTTGAACCTTTCTAATTCTCTCTGAAGTATGCCCTACACAATATAAGTGGGAGACGAGGCACCCTCACATCCTGACATTCAAGACAATATTATCACTTGCATGATATTAATTGCGACTTTTATTCTGAGCTCGTTCTTTCAGTGATTGTGCTGTTTGAAATTCCAATTATTAACTCTGTCTGAGACTGCAGGCAACTACTTTAAACCCAGACGGCAAGGTCATATTAAAGCTCGGTCCATGACCCTAGAATTTACCTGAAGCAATCGCCCATCACTGTCTACCATGCTTTAATTAAAGCAAAATGTTTAATAAACAGCGATTACGTCATGACGTTGTGACAGCTAAGTATACTTTATTTTAATAGAGGCGCTGATGCTTGCATTTATTGTAATAAATAACAAACCAAGTACTTAATTATCAAGCAGACAATAATGACAATAGTCACACTGAAGTATCGATATAATTAGGTGCTCACGAGAAGAAAGAAAACCAGGCAAAATCATTAAGCGTAATAATGGTAATAAATAATGAAATCACCGTAAAAACAGCATGGGAGCATTGTTTACAAGAAGACTATACAAACTTTTACATACACATATTGCTTTTGGTGAACACTCCTATAATACAGAGTAATTTTTACATTATAAACACTAGTATATTACTTTTAGCCGGATTATACGTTCACATCTTCTGTAGACAACTAAAAGCTATACGAATGGGATGGATCCTTTATATACTCTTTTCTTGATAGAACTTCTCCCCAAACTTGATAGCTTCCCCAAAAAACTATTAAGTTATATGTACTATTCTATCCCAGAGAACTTCTCATTTCATAATGTCAAAATTAAAATTTAAAAAAAAAGATATTTCCGTCTCTGAAGATGAACAAGAAGCTCATTAATCAATCCACATAATGGCTCAGCTAATTAAAAATCCACTATGAATTTTTTTTCTCATCAAATTTTTCTAATATTATTATCTCATATTACTATGTCCACAACTGCTTCAGAATAACAACGAATGTATTGATGAAACTCGGTTGTTTCTAAGAGGAGGAGCAGTAGGGTGTAATAAGTTTTTGTTGTGGTAAGAGAGAAATGTAAGTGTGCAACATTTATACAACAAACAGTAATGAATTAAAACTGTATAAATACACATGTTGCGCTTCATGAGGACTTATGGAATAATATCACTTGATGGCAGAGCTAGAAAAAACTAAAATACCCCATCCTAGCTCACCCCCCCTCTTAAGACACCCTGGATGATGGAAGGAAAAGAGAAACTTGGCTCCTGGTGCAAGATATCGACCATCTTTCTCAGTATTGATTTGCGAGCTGTTTATAGGCTCGTTTTCTGGTCTACGAAGGGGGGTCTATTCACTCGTCATATCGAACGGAGACACATTAGTGGCGTGCAGATTCACGAGAATTTTCTCAATATCATGTAAATTTAGATGGAATGCTTTCTCTGTTTCGTTGATTGAATATTCTTTTCTCTTTCATTTTGTTTCCTTCTATTTTCCCCATTTGTCACATTCGAAAGTGTGATGTCTTGGATAGTGACGTTCGTCGTCTCCAGAACCAAAAGAGACAAATTGCCAAATTAATTATCAATAGGATTTAAAATCAAAGAAGCATGATAAGCCCTTTAGCAAGACCCTCTTGTGCATGTGTGTAAAAAATACGAAGACCGCATCCCACTATATACGTTCAAATGTATTGGACATCACGTATTTCCGTTGTTAATCAGGTTGCTATTGTCTCATTAGACCATAGACTACATTTTGTTTTAAATGCAATCACAATAAAAATGATTATTTACAGGAAAGTAGTCATCAGAGGGTAACTAACTATTACAAAAAGATGAAAGATACTTGACTAGATTTCTAATACCATGTTTTTCCATTTCACTTCCTAAAAGTAAAGTCAGAAGTAAAAGTGTCTCCATGAGATTCTAGCATTTCCTTATAGATGGACATATACAGCAAAAATAGGAGCTATCATTTAAAGGTAATACAAAGTTTTGGGAAATTTTGAAAATGAGGTGGAGAGTGATTCTTTACAATTTTGATATATTTGGATGCCCCTGTAGATGTATTATAATTACTAGAAAATTTAGACATACAACACTTCTGCTTTTGAGAAAAATGGAATATAAAAATTTACCGGTGCTCCCGGTAAATTTTGATGAATTTCAAATAGCGCCTATGGCCGTTCTTTGGTAGCTGCGACCATTAAAATCTCAGAAAATGTAGTTGTGATATATAATTTTCAAACGGGAATAGCTAATCGGTTGATTTTAGCCAAGAAACATTGTTTTATATCTTAATTAATATCTTGACCTTGAGAGGGAGCTATACAACATAAAGAGTTTATTTTTTACAATTTCATAACTTTAGACTCGATTTCAACCGCGACAACGATCACTGAATATTGTAGGATCGCACATGCTTCCAATAATTATGTTCATTTGAACCAAATTCATGACCCTATACCAAAACTTTGTATTACCTTTAAGAGACGAAACAAGAAAAATATTGATTCATGTAATTTGTATCTAGCTTCTACAACAATATCAATGTACAGTGCACAAGCAAAGCAAACTGGCTCGTGGATATTTGTATTGCAATGGAATGCTTTTTATGTTAACGATATATTCAAAGCATTTCCTGCAATCAGTATGGAAATATCTTCATTATATTACGGATATGTAATGAACAAAAGTGACTAATTTGAGAAAGAAAATGCACGAAAGAAACAACCATCTTGGACTAAGATAAACTTCTGAACAAAAAGAATGTCAATCTAAACAAACATAATCTTCCTAATTTAGCTTTTTAATAATGATAAGAACACAACAACGGAAATTTTGGTGCATTAAACTCTTCTAGCCAGAATAAAAGCCGACTCGGCTTCAGTTGGTAAACAATCGCAGTACTGATCTGACGTCACTACGATTCTTAGCCGATTTAGCTTTTCCTCTTCCAAGGAAGCGTGAAATCCCTTTTTATTTATCATAAATGCATTCAGCTCATCGGTCATTAAAATTATAAATGTTTGAATTTTCGTATAAAATGCTTTGCAAATTTTTTAAACAGATCGTAGTCGGATCGTCTAGTATTGTGCGGCGGGGGCTTTAGACAAGGTGAAAAATGTGACAACATGACGGGCGACAGAAAAATGACTTCGTATCTCATAAAGATGAGTAATATTTGATGGAATTTAGCTTGCCTATAAAACATGATCTCATCTAACACCAATGGTTAATTTGATTGTCATCATTATAATCCGCACACATTTTTGAGTGGTAATCATGTTTATAAAGAAGGCTAACGTGCCATATGAGAGTGTAGACGTGTAGAGATTGATACGACGTGCGGTGTTTTCCAGCCATTTCATTTGTCAAAAGATGCATATTTCCTGACTACCTGACACAACCCTCGATGATGCATTACCCGATACAGGTGTTTTGCTGGTTGAAATGTACCAGCATTCCTAGTTGTCATGGCTACATCACACCATCTTTTTAATGCCTTCTGTTTCCCCGCTTCTTTTATCTTGTAGGTTTTGTCTTTCATACGAAGCGGAATAAAAGTGTGTGGAAAGTACATGTGTATGAATCTCACTTTGTCGGCTACCCCATGAATGTTTTATGATGTATATAACCCAACCAGTGTTTGATAGACCGCGTAGAAGGATATCGAAACAAAAAAGGTAAGTGTGATGATTTACGCAGATAACAAAACGCAGACAATTCAAACATCTGTTTTTCAAATATCACGAACTTCCCCTCTACAAACGGTTTTCTTTTGAAATTTGAAACAAGCCGTCGTGATAATATTTCAGAATTCAGATCGAATAGTAAAACTCGAAGTCACTTCCTGAACAATTTTACTTTTACTTTATTGATGTCAGGTGAAAGTTATCTTTTAAGAGCAACTAAGGGCATTTAAAAGAAAAGAACTCATTACATTAATGTAATGTTGTTTTCAAAGTATGTTGTATTTAGGGAAACACATAAAGGTTTATCATGACATACACTGATAATAAAACTGTTAAAAGAGATACAATTTCTGAGATTAATTATTTGAGTGATTTTGCACTAGGTAATAAAATGAAAATTCTAATTGAGTGTGCTCTACATAGATTTCATGTGTCCGAACAAGGTGGCTAAAACCATCAGAGGTGATTCACTAATTAAGATTTATACATCTTTCATGAATACATACATTTTTACACGCGCTCATTACGTTTTACCAAAACTGATTAAGAATCGAAATCTAAAGCAGTAACACTCTAACTTGAAGAAGAAACATACTAACGTTCTTTCCCAATGTTTTCCCCCCAAATTGTAAAAAATAGCGTCCATTTTATAATCATTATATTGAGATTTTTGTATAAATGGGGAGAAACATTACAGATGCCATTTTATTTCATGTCAAGTAGACAGATAGTGTTTTAAACCAGCGAATGAATGAATTTCAAAGGAGCCAAATATACAAATAATAGAGGTTCTATGAAAACAAATTAAAGTTGATTAACAAAATTTCTATATACATGTACAATATATCACTATTTTATATTTAATCAAATTGTGAAAGTTTTGTAAAGTTCGAGTGGAAAGAAAACTATCAGCTTCCTTTGATTTATGCAATATATTTTAAAATTGCCTTTATTACTATGTTTCTGTTTTGCTCTCGATACTATCTTGCATGATATATTTTTCATACATTAGTTTGGTTGGCTGTCTTGACTAGGAATGATTGGAAGGAACATCATCAACTTTCATTTCACGGATGTTTCCCGAACGAGATTGGGGCTGTGAAAAGTTATGACGTGAGACTATGGAGTAGATAATTCAAATCATTAGCTCTCAAATACTTTCTGAGGGAAGTCTTCCTCGCCTTCTAAGTAAGCCAATTTAGCAGTACTATTTCCAGGGTCAGGGGAAGTGTCGAAATAAATTTGGTGGAGCCCCGAGGGAAGACGAGAGGCGAGCCTTTTGGCGCAAACTCTAATACCCTGATTGAAATAATAACGGAAGTCACGCTCAGATGGAATTTCAGATTTGATAGAACTATGAGCTTCATATTTCTTCGTATGTTCCGTCTATTCGACTCCTCATTTCGAGTACCTACCACACAACATTCTCCAAATCTTCGAGTACTGACAACATTGTGGAAAAGGGAACACGACACTAAGTTAAACTTCCAGGGGTAAAGCACTTTGGCTGAACCCCAAATTAAATTTCTTAAAGAGAAAATTAGAGAAAGAACCCTCTCCACCAAGCCCAATCCATTTCGATAGGAACTGCAGGTGATATATATTACTTTATGGAAATGGGAGTGGTATCAGGTTAGGCCAGCAGAAGTAACCCTCACAATCATTACCAAAATGAATGATTTATTTCACATTCTAAGACAAATATGTAAATATCCCTAGACTAAAGTCCATGCCCCAAATGTATTGCATCAATATGTCCAAGTCCCCATTCGAGTAAAATTAAAATTCCAAAGCACTTCCATTATCAGATGACAATAAAACACTCAAGTGCTTAGACCGGTAATGGCGAGAGAATTCGGTTTTAAAGTAGGTCCGCTCCAACGTCCTCAAGGAAAAGGGTACTTCGGAACATCCGATTAAATTCCAGCTTTTCCCGCCTTCTTCCCCTCTCTAATCAACGTAACGCGCCAAAAAGACACACATGACGTATGAGTTATCTTGCGAGTCACGTGCTCATTCAAGCGCTTGTTGTAATGCGTGGCTAGCATTCGAAATCTTAGTCTTCTGGCGCGGTCAAGTGGACACCTCGCCAAATGACTTGAGGAAAGACAGACAGACAGAGATAGAGAGAGAGAGAGAGAGAGAGAGAGAGAGACGACGACGAACTATACTGGCAAGCATTTGCAAAAGCAGCAAGCGACAATGATCATACAGGATCTTGAACGATACAGTATTAGGCTTGCATATTACATGAGTAAATTAGGTCATTTGCGAGGCTTTGATCATCCCGCAATGCATGGGAAGAAAGCTGAAGTCATGGTATTTGTTACGCCTATTGCACACGCGGCGCCATTTGCTGACATCTAGGCATGCGTCAGCGACTGACGCAGTCTTCGAGGCGCCTTGTGAGAGTGACATTATTTTTACGAAATGTGAACGCAACATGAATAGTGCAAACACTGCGTTGAATTACTGGTATATTCACGAAGTGCCTTCACAACGTAAGTATTAGGGACTTTTAGATTTGCACGTCGACATAGTGGACTGCAACGTATGACATCCTTCAAGGGAATGGCAATGCTGAAGGACATCACAGTGCCTTAAAATGACGTCACACGTAGCAGTCTACTATGTCGACGTGCAAATCAAAAAGTCCCTAATAACACAATTGAAATAGCGCCTCGCGCACAATGGACACGAGAACGGTCTGTGTGAAGTTGCTTTAGGTCTGGCACGCTGGAGTGGTGTACTTAAAGCAGGACGTAAACACGTGAAAACATGAAGTGGACAGGTACAACGTTAAGGACAGGAAATGAGGAAGTAAATTGCAACTTAACATGAGACTGATGTTCTCAAAGAACATTCTTCTTCCTCTCCTGTCTTCTCGAAGTTGTTTTATTCACATCTAACATAGATCTTCGTCAGGTCTTTCCTGATTAATTCGCTCACAATGTCCTCGTTTTCCTCAACCTTTTCAAACTTTGACATTCACTCTTGTCTGGCATTTTCTGCTTATTTCTGCTTATCTATTAATTTTATTTCTTATTTTGCTCCTCTCCTCATACTCAATTTGTAACTTTTACCATCAGGTCATAACTCAGGGCGTTTTCAAACAGGAAAAAGTTTCATAATTTTACAGAAATTACTGGAAGAGGATACGGACGGCTACCTGGAAAAGGATTTAAGAGGAACTTGCATAACAACATTACATAATTAACAGACCTTTTCCGAGGGTAGGTAGCAGTTGTTCTTTTTAATACCAGCCCTGTTTCTGCGGTCAGATTTTTGTTATGGAAATTTCATTAGAAGATGGTAATACCACATGTTCATCATGGGCAGCGGTTTGTATGGCATGGCGCTATAATGGCGTAAACTCTATGGGCTGGTCGGCCGTAACACGTTGGGACACCTAGGCTTCATTTTCAGACGGCTTCACAAATCAAATTACACCATCTATATGTATATATATATATGGTATCGTTTCATGTCCCAGTCTGAGGAAGCTCTACAGAGGCTGATTAACTGTTTTTCAGAAGCATGTGAAGACTTTGGCCTGACCATCAGCCTAAAGAAAACAAACATCATGTGTCAGGATGTACGCAACGTTCCCGACATCTCCATTGGAAACTACACCCTCCAAGTGGTTGAAAACTTCACCTACCTCGGCTCCGTGATATCCAGCAGCCTCTCCCTCGATCCCGAGCTCAACGTACGTATTGGCAAGGCAGCAACCATGATGGCTAGACTTTCAAAGCGTGCCTGGAAGAACACTTTACTAACTACCAACACAAAAATGAAGATCTACCATGATGATGATCATCGTTTTATCTTAGGTGCAATAAAATAGAATGAGACAGCTCAGCACTCTCCTGTATGGCAGTGAGTCGTGGACCCTGTATGCACGTCAGGAGCGCCGTTTGAACGTTTTCCATCTCCGCTGCTTGAGGCGAATTCTAGGCATCAAATGGCAGGACCACATTCCAAACAAGGATGTCCTCAAGAAAGGAGGCATGATGACCATCTATGCTCTTCTATCACAACGACGACTGAGATGGCTTGGTCATGTCAGTCGAATAGAAGACGGCCGCATTCCAAAAGACATAATGTATGGAAAGTTAGCGACCGGGACCAGGGCTGTTGGAAGACCTGTCCTTCGCTTCAAGGATGTGTGCAAGAGGGATATGAAGGCCAGTGAAATCAACCCTACAAACTGGGAAGCATATGCTTCAGACCGTCCTGAATGGAGACGCGTTGTAAAGACGGGTATACAGAGGAGTGACCAGAGGAGAGTAGAACAGTGGGAGGAGAAAAGACAACAACAACAACAAAGACAGCAGCTAGCTACGGCTTCAACAGCACAGCCACAAATGACTTTTATCTGCAGCAACTGCAACAGGACCTGCCTCTCTAGGATTGGACTGTTCAGTCACAGCAGGAGCTGCACACCAAGAAACTAGTACAACTATATAGCGCAATATTCTATTGTCTTTCGAGACAGACAGATGCCGAGAGATACAAACGCTATGCCACCTGTGACTGTTACGATCCATCATTGTCTGTTTGCGAGAGCGAGAAGGACATGAATTCATGCACTTTAACACAGAGTTAACACCCTCCTGGCTCTGCAGTGATATTTCTTTGCTGTTGCTTCTCATTGAGAAAAGAAAATATTTTTTCAACTTTAGTGCAGAAAATCGTGGTATATTGGTTAAGCATAGATTTCCGTAATAAAGCTGACGCGACAGACACTGATTTACATCAATAATTATGTATATAATATATATGTGTATACATTTCTCTTTCCAACATGACAACAAATTATTAATCAATATATTGTATCTATTACTTCGACCTATATACGTCAAACGGATATAAATATATATTTATATTAGGATATAATCCCTCACGTATTCTAAGCCAAATGATCAATTGTATTGATTGTATGTTATCGTATGCTCATATTTTGTGGGTGGATAGGTGTGTGCACGTGTGTGGATGGATAGGTGTGTGCGCGCGCGTGTGTGTGTTATAAATATTATGCGAACATGAGAGAGGAGTACAATATTGTAATGCCAAAGCGATACTGACATGAGACGGAGTCGGATACCATGTGCAAATTAATTCAAGCGTAAGTGGTTTGTTGATCGAGGAATTCATCACAAATGGTCTGAGTGGCTAAACTAGTGGCTAATTTTGGTAACAAATGCTGCAGGGGTGTATATTTTGGAATGAAAATGCATAATGCACGCCGGTACAGAAAAACAACGCCATCGTGAACGCGTAGTGGTGACTACACATACACACAGAGACACACACCATCAAATGGGAATTAATGATAGGGAAACGGGGGAATTTTATGCCCTTTCAGGGGAAAAGTGATTGTAGGAGAATGAAGTGAGCAACAGGGAGAGTGTGATAAAAAGGGCGTGTATGACAAAAATTATGGAGATTAATGTGTAATTAAGACGGAAATGAATAATGGACAAAGTACCATACAAATGAATGTTGCACGGTATTATGTACCGTGAAAAATATTCGTAAAGGACTTTGTTGATGATATAGAGTAAGGGAATTTGCTAAATTAAAGCCCCTCTAAATTGTTTGGAGCCCCAAAATCGCCAAAAATGTTAATGGAAAAAATTCATATTTGTATCATAATGTGAAAGAGGATGTCATTTAAGACACATTTCTGCCAAGATTTCCCCAAAAAAGATTTGGCTTGAAGACAAATATTGAAAACGTAATACATAATTTTTTGTTTTTTGTTGTACGCAGAAAACCTAAATTATGTATTCTTTCATCAATATTAGACTTCAAACACATTTGTTTTGAAAATCCTTTCAGAGATGTGTCTTAAATGAAATCCTCTTTCACATTATGATACAATTTAATTGAAATTTTGCCATCCAATTTTGTGGGGCTCCCAACACTTTAGAGATGATAAATAATGTATTGCATTCGTCTGAAATATTGTGTAAGAGACGTATATACACTATCAACTTCTGAAACAGAGAAGGGAAAATAATTCATCTGGCTTCCTATTATCTATAAATAAACATTTAAACAGTTAGCGCCAATTGAGAAAAAAGAGATATATCTCATAACCCGATTTTGAATCTATGTAATATTTGTGACCTGTTTTCTAAAATAAATCCATTATTATCAATTTCATTCATAAACTTCTCAATTTAAAGGGATCCGGTAACTTTGTCTCAGATTCTGAAACGAAATTCTGGATTTAGCTCATGATGCAGTGATAATTATAAACCTTTAGGTCAGTCAGGAACCCCATGACTTTTACAAGCCGATCGCCTGTCTGATTATCAAGATATTTATGATTGGAATTACAAATTTTGAAAACCGTTCGCCTGACGGTTTTCATAACACTACAGTCTATTGGGGAAAACGAGTATGGTAAAACCGGTCACTCAAAGGTTTTTACTTTTTTGAGGCACTTCTTGATCATTTTGAAGCGCAATTTTTTTAGGGCTTCAATATTACACCATATCACAGACATTGATAACACGTAGGGCCGTGTATCTCAGATTTAACATTGTTAAACGATCCCTTTAAAGACATGCCTACCCGGATTACTTATGATGTTAAATACAATCATTATACAGTATTACACTCATGAGCTTTCGTTAATTTATTTGATTATGTGTAATATTATGATTGCAGCACATTGTTATTCATATATATATATATATATATATATATATATATATATTTATATGTATCGGACTCTAAAGTTTCTTTGACTTTTTATACATTATTTCTACCATTGTTATCCATATGTTTGTATTTGTATCAAGTTTTGGTTGCAATAACAAAAAAAAAGCTGTACTCTTATTTTTTAAAATGAGAACGCCATAGAAAAAGAATAAATAATAAATAGAGGGCATAAGGATATGAGCCCACTGGTGAGAAGGATAAGTTCATCAAACGGGGATGATAGAAGTTAATTTGGTATACACCTTCATATCTTAGGAGTAATAGAGCGTAGCAGCATTATCACAGGACAGTGACGACTTTCGCACGTGAATGTGTGGGGCAGACGGGGAGAAAAATGGTAACGGTACAAAAGCTAAAACGACCAAGAGAAAGAGAGAAAGAGAGAGAGAGACAGAGAGAGAGAGAGAGATAGAGAGAGAGAGAGAGAGAGTGGGAGGGGGCAGAGAAACAAATGACAGCATTTATATGATACAAACAGACGGATTCACACGTCTCCTGATACAGGATGATGGCAATATACGATTACAAATTTTGGAATAGCAACTTTGCTATTACTGTACAAGAACGGAATTATGATACTTATGAAGTATCTGAATTTATTGATGAAAAACGACAGGAGTTCATTGTGTATGTTCGAAAGTTCGGTATGACCCAAATGCTATGTATGTAGTATTCGATGGAGACATATGGAAATCTCGAATGAAGGATATAGCCTACTTAAGATAAGGATGGCACACGAACATAGATAGTGAAAATATAATTATAACAGAACTAAAACGTGATAAATTATCCCAAAGATTGGAAGTTTAACCAGATCGCAAAAGTTTAACAAAAGCACGTATAGGCCTACATAGTATATTCTGAATAGAAGACAAGGCACAGAATGCGTGCGTATTAGAGACTGAGAGAATGATGGGTGAGGGAGAAAGAGAGATGGGGAGGGGATGAGATAAAGAGAGACAGAAAGAGAACAAATATGGGGCAAGTGAATACGAAATTCAGCTTTGGGCAATCTTTCGAATCTCAGGGTTATACAAGATATCCGGTACGCCGTTAGTCAAAGTTGGGAAGAAAGTTGACACCTACCTTGAATATTTGAATGACCTTTGCCGGTAAGACTGTTCCCGCTGTTGCAGATGTTCTCCGGAACATTCTAAAATGAGAAGAAAAGGTGGATTTTGGATAGAGAAAGAGGTTGTTAAGTTGGAGACTTTGACAGGGCAAAAAAGGTTAAATTGTGAGAAAGGTCGAATAAGATGAGGGTTTAAGGGATAAGGTAAAGTAACAAATCTGTTGCCTCGGTCTATCTGGCATTGCTGTCAGATGATTATAATTTAAAGGCGCACCTAACATTGAACCAAGTTGTTGGTTGAGTTGAACTGAGCTCATATATGTTTTCAAGAGAATGGAAGGTGTTAAGGAAATAGTACGAAATGCGTGAAATACATGATTACTGTTACTTCTAGAAACGAATACGTCTGTACTTATTACTACTACTTTATACTTTATCCTAATATCTGAGTCTATATATCTATCATCAGCACAAAAACAAAAGTTGTTTACGAAGATGTAAAGTGAGAAAAACCAACATTGGGAGTGCTGGCGGTATGTTGCTTTTGACTCTCATACGAGAGGTCCCGCATTATTTTATCTCCCTCGACCCGGAAGTATTTAACGGAACCCTTGATAAATAAGACCAATTATTTACTGTAATCATGAACGTTACAACGGGACTAGGATCTCTCTCTTACCGGTCTATGAATAGTCCCGTTCTTAAGGCCTGGACGATACTCCTGAACCGAGGTTTCTCATCCCCTAGTCTTGACTTGGTCGACTGCCGACTGAACGTCGAGGTCAACCAGTGTCGTACCTGCTCAGGTACCTCATCCGACGTCACCTCTGAGAGGTCGTCCTCCTCTTCGTGATAATGATATCTACTGTGAGAGAAAAAAGACGATATCAGCTGTAAGTAAATGCATATACTCCATGTGAATCATGATAAGAAACCGCCCGCAACAATTATGATTTTCCATACCATTGTCTATTGTGTTGTAGTGTAGAAAAAAAAAATCACGATCGTGAATATCTTCACTCATCAATCAGACAAAATTATATATATTCCCCTTTCTCCTCTTTGTACCGAACCACAATTTAAAGAGAAAGACAGGTGCCTTTCCACATGGCATGGATGTAATAAATGTATCCTCCTCATTTTTGTTTTTCACAGCACGTAGCGAGTAAAATCAATACACCAAAAATAAATCATGAATCTCTGGTATATGTACCTCTCTGATAATTTAAAAATATCACGAACTTAAGCGGTGGCATGAGTGCTGATTGTGGAAAAAATGGATGAAATGAGAAATAGTTTCGTCATGAATACTTGTAAGGCCTCTATATATTTGAGATGCCTCGGGTGCATCAAAATATCTAAATATAGCTGACACTCTTCAAAGATATTATAAGAGTTTCAACAATAAATATAAAGGCGGAAATCCCGTCCTCAAAAAGAATTGTGTACCTTACGTAAGTCTCTTGCTTTAAGTTCCTCATAATTTCTGCCGTGACAGCTCTTACTTATCATATAATTCAAAGGGTGTTGGTAATAAATGAATATAGATATACAAATGAAATTCTATGATAAAAAAAAATGAATAAAAGAAGTCATGAAGAATATTGCTTGAGCTAAAATGACACCTGGTATAAAGTAAAGTTTGGAATCATCGAGCCCCCCCCCCCCCCCCCCCTCCCCCCCGACCAAAGAGCACATCCGTACGTCTTAGGCCCTTCGCTGCTCCTTCCACCCTATTCAATTTGCTAATCAACATCCCCGATGATG
The DNA here is from genome assembly GCA_035222895.1 of Strongylocentrotus droebachiensis. NCBI lineage: Eukaryota > Metazoa > Echinodermata > Echinoidea > Camarodonta > Strongylocentrotidae > Strongylocentrotus > Strongylocentrotus droebachiensis. The sequence continues at coordinate 123,722 of JAVYIG010000542.1, read as the reverse complement.
ATAGCAGCAAACATTGCAACATCCGATAATCCAATTTCTGTGCTGGAAAGCATGTTAGTAACGTCACGGAGGTAAGGGATGGGTTTTTGATAGGATTAGAAGTACACATCGACCTTTTGTTTCTCATTCAATGAGCGATGATGACATGGAAGACCCTGAAGGTATATTGACGGGTAAATAAAGAAAACGTATATAGAATCCAGGTTCCTGGAGATCGGGAGAGTCAGGGTGTAGTTTGGGCCAACTATTTCTATAGAGTATACATGAAGCATAGGAGTATTCATATACAAGGACCTACATGATATAGGAAAAACAGCTACATCACACACAGAGTTCCAACTAGGTTTTGTTCGGGGCTTAACGTCGTAATAATAGACTATGCTACAACACTTCACAAAAATCATTCGAACCAACTACAACTGCAACAACAAATGGAGGAGGGGTCCTCAGATTCTCAAATTCAAGGCAAATAAAAACTTCTCAAACTACTAAACAGAAACAAAGGACATACTATTTCAAAAACTTCAAATTAAGAATAAACGATAGCCTTGCATATAATTCATAAATTGGTCATCCAACAATTTAAACTAATATTGAAATATTGCAGTTAGTGATTAAGAATAAATACAAATCGTTTAAAAATGCTATTACAATATCTTTTGACTAACTGATAGTCAATATATAATCTTCATATTCCATTTCCTGGCGTCTAATTTCCCATTGACGCTAGGGGGTAATTTTGGGGTCTGCGTAGGAATTTCCAAAATGTTCCTTCTCTCTTGGGGCACTAATCAAAATATATTATAGCTAGCGTATCATCATAGGTCCTCTAAAAAGAATAGACCCTCCTGAGCCATGAACTTTTGGCAAATCTAAATTTTAGTCATTTTATCTGTTGGGATAGATGGGATAGTAGTCCGGCACCACATCACATTGACATTACAGCTTCAGCCAATTTGAAGTGCCCATATTACGGATAGTGATTACAACTTTCAACAATTCATAACTTTCTTATATTTTGTCAGATTTAATTGAATCTTTTATCAGTGTGCTTCTTTGATTATTCTGCTTTCGTTTAGAGTAGTTGTCTATTTGGGTTGAGTTTCCCTTTAAATATTTAACTATTTTGCCAACTTCAACATCTATACCCCATTTCGCTGGTCCTGACAGCCATGGTAAATACGTCATTCCTTTAAAGAGTCCAGAGGGGGTACTGCAAACCCAATCAGTAGGGTGACAAGAACGACAGCTCCTGGTTTGTCACGTCCCTGGCTAAAGGCTCGATATAACCCACATCAATCCAAGGTTGTCATATAATCTTAGAAAAAACCTTCCTCTGTCGGAAAAACAACATCTTCTGATTTAGAAGTAAACAATGTGATCCCAATCACATTTCTAATTAAGTGAGCTTTGCTAATACTATTATTTTCCGTTTTTGATAAAAATATGAATATCGAGAATTTCTGCTAATATGGCTTGGTACATTGTATATAATGACTAAAATTTAAGTCATCGACAAAATCAGTTGCGAAATTATATGTTTATATCATGCACAAGTTTCCAGATACAGTACTCGGCTGTATCATACCACGGACCATATCTCGGGCGTGCTGGTAACTGTTGTAGTTACACGTATTACATTGACTTATAGAACCCAATGAAATATAAAGCCGAAAAAAGCTGGTAAAATGAAATTCATACAAACCCCAAACCAGTAATTCATTTTGAAAAACAGAATAAATGCGCTCTCTTTAAAATATATACGTTTAAAATTCATGGGAACAACAAGTCAGAAACATAGATTGACGAGCAAAATTCATCCACAGGAGACATGGAAAGTCTCTTCTTATCTTTTAAACTTTGCTTTCCCCTCCTTGCTTGTTTTAACATACGGACAATAATCTAAGGATGAGCGTCTCGACAGGTAACATCCTACCGCACTTTTCGTGAGTTCCCAATTGGCCTCACCCCCTCATATGATTTTTTTTTAGATGTACTACTTCATGTTTCTATCTTTATGGGGTTGGTACATTTAGTCATTACTAAAGGCTCTTGTTTCCTTAACATTTTATCAATCGAATTGCTTTTTCTTCAATAATTGTTTTCTTCTTAACGCCAATCAAATGCAATGGTTTCAGTTTCTAACATCGATATTGTAACTTGTTATTGATGATCAGTTTCAAGAAAAAAGGCCAAGGTGCATCTCTTTCTAAGTCCCTGGAAAATGCCTGCAAGATATTGTTTTAACACTGGTACGATCCTGACAAATGTTTAACCATTAGATGTAATGATATCATACAAAACAAAGGGATCAATTTCGAAGACGAATCTGATCAACAACTCATTTATTACATCACTTTTAGAAATTCAGAGTTTTCAAGGATAAATAATGCTCGGAAATCTATTCTTTTCCATTTGTTTGTGCCCAGCCTGTTTCTTTTTCTTTTCCATCCGTCCCTTTTTAAAAGCAAAGAGAGTATTTACAAACAAATCCCCTAAAGTATAAGAAGATGTCTTTTTCATCATTCGAATCTTGTATCCACTTCCTAGGGTGTGCACCTTTCAATAATTGAGCAGCTTGCATTGAATACACGCCTAGCCTTTGCCCATTCGCTCACCCCCATGGTCCCAAGTGTAGAACTTGCCATAAGTAGGCCTTGCCGAGGGCTATGCTAACAATTGCGTCGTTTAAGATGCTACTGAATAATTCATCGCAGCTGGGAGAATTCGAGACGCAAAATGGCCAGGCAAATGTCTGTGCTCAGTCGTTCAAATCATAAATAACTACATATATGAATGTATAGCACTGGGTAGGAGCAGATTATATGATTATAACTTATTCAGTGTAAGCCTCCTTATATACGATTTACAAGAAATTACATGAAGGATACAGAAGCTAGTTTGACAGCAATTACGTAGTCAAAGATATGGAGTAATTAATGACTATCGACTGCTTAATTCTAGTATTAGGATTTATAGATAAATGTAAAGTTCGTTAATTGGAAATAGTAACACAGTAATTTAACAAGAAGATCTAGTAAAAAAACACAGAGACAACAACATAGGGAACCTCACATCTGTATAACAAGCTGTAGCGTACAATAAATTAAAAGGAAACTGAAATTTATGATTGTCGATCGGGGTATGAATATTGGAAAGATCTATAATTTAGAATTAAAGTAGATTTAGGAGGCATATTTCCATCTTTGGAACTCTGTTGACATAAAACATCACTAAGTCGTACATAATCAGAGACTATATAACTAGACATTTTTTAAACATTCTAAGCTGAAACATTGGAAAATTGATGAACAGTGTTTATGCTCTGTGTATGAGTAAGAGCAGGATTAACCAGGTGTGGCATTTTTATGACGTACGTTCCCTCTCTTTATATACACATGGTAGAGTATACATTTCAAATTTGTCTGGCATGGCTAAAACAAACAAAGTCCCAAAAGCATAGTCCAAGAGAAATTTATGTGTTTACCTATAAATCCAATCTAATGGTTTTTCAAAGGGCGATGGCAATATATTACCCGTGCTTTTGTTGTACACGTTCTTTACTCTTTCCTATCGGGCATGGGCATTTTACAATGATTAGCCTGCCAAAGAGAAGATTTCTATGAACACTTGTTTTTGCAACAATCTGAAATTATCACCGCCATCTTTCATTAGGGATATGGAGAATGTGTTGGCACCTACCATGATTGCTTCTGTAACGCGAACCGGGGTGCGTGTGAGGGGTGTCGCCAAAGAGGGCAGAGGAAAGGCAAGGGGTGAGGCATAATGTCAAGAAAGCCTTCAAACTACAAAGAAGCAAGCGGTGAAGGGTAATACAAAGGATTAAGCAGTTGGTAAAGGGGGTAATACAGAGACGCCAGGAATAAGTATAGGGGTAATAAGTGGTAGGTAGAGGGGTAATAGGAAGAAGTTGGTAGTTTGTAGAGGGGTAATACAGATAGATCAGAAGTGGGTATAAGGGTATAGAGAAAGGTCGACAAAGGGGGACAGGGGTATACGTAAATTCCACACTTCTTTGCATCAATTAGTTTAGCTCCTTTTTGTCTTCAAAAAACAAAAGCTAACCGAAGATGGTAAATTACCTGACTAACGTCATTTTCATGTTAGAGAGCAAGAAAGGTATGCGCATCGTTGTGCGTTCCCAGTTCTACCATTAATAGGAATTAGGAAACAAACATTAAACAAAATCGCGTTTAATCATGGATTGCATAACGTCCGTGGACAGTTTATTCACAGAATTCGAATACCTTGAAACAAAAAGATGTTTAAACATTCAGAAAAAGTACGAGTTTGTTTTGTTATGTTGTTTACCTTGCTTCATCTTGCTTGAGGGTATCTAGGACAGAGGCTGCATACTCCAAGTTCTCTTTGAGGTACTTCTTCGATATCTCCTCCCTCTCTAACCTTAAGACCAGACTGCGCAGGCGTAAGGCAGCTAGGACGGCCCCTTGTGGCGAGGTGGCAGGGGGCATGGACTCGCTGACTTCAAGATCAATGCTAGCTAGGGACTCTTCGTCCATCGATTGTGATTCCTGCCGCCTCAATCTCCGTTTTGTGTCTGTCTTTTTTATTATCCTATACTCCATTTCTGCATTTGGCGAGGTAGAGAAACGAAACCAAAGGACGAAACGTACATTTTATTGCTAAGGTAACTTTTAGAACTGCTGTAATTGCTAATTTCATAAACGTGCTAAATACATTCCAGAAATAAAGGAACAAATCTGCACCCCAATGTACAATAGCAGCACCTTACAATAAGGGGTACAAATTTAAATTAAAGGTGAAAATGTGCACCCTGTACGAGAACGATGCAGCAGGAACCGTTAGGCGAGCAAATATTTACCTTAAAGAGTGCAGGTGAACCCTAACATTTTCCATTTCACTCCCACAGTGGTGTTTCTATCGTTCCAGATTAGAGTTCATATTCGTACTTTTCCTTTTTTTTTGGGGGGGGGGGGGGGAGGGGTTTGGGGCTATAAAAGTAAATGACAAATCTTCCAAGTGATTGTATACTTACTTTAAAAAAAATAATTTTAGAGCCTTGTGGGCAATTCACAATAACCAATAAACACTCAATTATCAGCAAACTAAAAAAAATCTGACGGCCATACTTTTACCCCAACGGAAAACTGAAACTCATAAGACATTTTCCAATGTAGAGATAAATTTTCGGCTCACAATTTGTAATTAACCAAATTGTCTAACGATCCAACGACCTAATGGATCAATCAAGTTTAGCTTTAGTCTGCTTTTATTGCAGAAAGTCACAGCATCTGCTTTCAAAAACTGTATATATTGCTGAATAACTTGATTATAAACTTTATGAAGCACAATCAACTTTGATCAAACATTAACTGGAAGCAATAAACTGCATCTCCACTCTTTTAATACGTTTTCAAAAGGTTTACGTCATAATAATACATGCACTACTAAGTGAACTAACGCTTGCCTTGATCAACATTCAAAACATGGTGGCATAATGATACAGCGGTAACATTAAACAAAGATTGTCAATGTCAGTGGTAATTAATCGATTTCTGGCTATGTTTTGAGATAAATTTCTATAGCAAATCAGTTTTCCAGATGAAATATTTTAAAAATAAGACCAGTTGACGAATTGGGGCATTTGGGACATATTTTGTTCACTTCACCTGGTTTAGATCTAATCAAATGCGTGAAAGGGTATGAAGATGCGAGTTACAAACTTGGTTAACTTGTTTAAGCTGATTATAGGAAAAAATTGGAAATGCATCGCAAACAGATTTGCATGATTTGTAAAAATAGAAATAAAACATGTACTCACTTTTTCCCTCCACTCTCGCTCTAGGACTGCCAGGACTTTCCTTATTTGCATTTGCATTGTTCGGTGGATTGGCAACTGGAGAACAAAAGAAAAACAGAAGTGAAAGAGATTAAATAAACGGTTAGACAATCACTGTGGTATGGTAACGCTGACAAACACCAAAATGGTGGTAAACAACGATGGTTAACATATACAATGCTGAAAATCGGTGACAATCTTTTTATAGGGTAAACATTAACAAAATATGAAGACAAAACCATAAAACGTATTCCCTGTGAATGAGTAAAATACTAGATTAAATTAATAATCTCATTGTATAACAAGTTATACCTGTGTCTGACAGACATGAATGCTTTAAAAATCCGTTATCTTTACTATTGTTTTTTTTACTTGGTAAAGAAGTACGTGGATGATCAGGTCAATGCCAAATTCAATCGAACTATTCGCCACCAATCTAGCATCGTATCAATACGAAAAATACAGGACTTTTACCACTAAAATTAGGGATGGCTGGTCTTGGTCATTCTTGTGACCTTCTTTCTATGATATCTATTTTCTGGTCCAAACAACCCATGCATTTTTGAATTAACATGAGACGAATATCTCTCGAAATGAGATTCCATTACCAGAACTCAACGTTAGCTTTAATCCTGAACATTCAGTGTGTCGCAAAGTTAAGAATGGACTACCTGTCGGTGTTGGGCATTCGGTGTCATGTCGGCCTAGCCCATGTATGGGGTGTGTATGTGTTTTGCATTAGTGTCATTGATTTCAGCGCGGCAACCACAATGAAGGTACCCGGGAAAACACCTGTTCGAAGATACCTCGCATCGCCAGCATGAGACATGGGGAGATATCACATATTGATCCATTTGGCTTGCATTTGTCACTGATGAATCTCTCCGGGGCATACGAGCGTGGGGATGAGAGAGATAGAGAGGGGGAGGGAGAGAAGGAGAGAGAGAGAGAAAGAGATAGAAAGAGAGAGAAAGAACAAAAAAGAGAGAGAAAGAGAGAACAAGAGAGAAATAAAAAGAAAAAAGAAAGAGAGAACAAGAGAGGAAGAGAGAGAGAGTTCAGGGAACCCACTCCAGTTCCACTATCAAGACCCAACTTATCTTTACAAATCAAAATTTGTTTTTACTTTACCCATGACTTTCAAAAAGTGTAGATTGAGACAGGAATAAACCAGAAACAGCTGCATGACTTTAAAGTATTGACAACATTATATTACCTTTCCACTGTATTAATTCACTCTTGAACAAAGGCAGACAAAAATCGATATAATTATGATCGTGCAGTTTCGTATACGTGAAAACATGTCACACCTGTCTTATATTGTAATGTTCACGCCAAATATAATTACAACATTTTTGACATTACAACATTTACGACATTTTCCACAATCGTCTTAATATTTCGTAAAGTTTATCTACAAAATATCGGGAGGTGTTTAACATTTGTCACAAGCAGGCATGCGTTAAGTGTTGAGTAATTTACCACGTCAATACTGATCAACTGAATGGAACAATAAATATTGCCTTGCAGATATACACATATGCATGTCAATACATTCATCAGTGCGCCATTGGAAGTGATAATATACAAAACGAGAGCCCATAACAAAAGCCTTTCTCATATGGAGGTGATCCTGCCATCGACAGTTTTGCCTCTGGCATTATGCATAATAACGCTCTCCTGCTTTCCAATTTATTCGCGATGATGTGTTATATAGGACACTCGGAATTGCCTATTTACGCAGAGTCACTTGCACTTAAAAGACGCAATGGAATGATATTCAACTCTCGATAGAAAAAGAAGAAAAAAAAATAATCGGTTGTAATCAGTATTATGGTTTTAAATTCTACGAGGTTATAAGGACCTATCTCCAGGAGACAAAACGCATTGATACGAGTTGGACGATCCATGGCGACTGATCACGAATGTAGATTTATATACGACGCATGCAGTGTTGCGATCTATGAATAAAAAACATACCATCAGCCATATTATTTCAATCTTGGAGCAACTGCATCTGTTCCCTCCATGTGCCCCCCGCCAAATAGCCCGGGGGCCTGTGCGTATACGCCAATGACGTCAGTCCATCACGTGTCTCGTTTCTTGGCGCACTTATTATGATATTTACGCGGGTTATACGGTTCGACGTTTTTTTCTTGCCTGGGACTGAAAGTATGATAGGCTACGGGGAAAAGAGTAATGAGGTTTTCCCCTGGCTCAGGCTTAGAAGTGAGCTCAAGTCTTACTGGAATAATAGGCATTGAAGTTGCACCATTATCTTTCTATAACAAAATGCAGCATACGAAGGTTTAAAATCATACATTTATCAAAGTAGTACAGTTAAATAACCCTCTCTTGTTCGAACTAAAAAATGCAAGCATTCTAAGAATAGAAGTACAATCGTGCCACATTTTGCTCGTTAGTAATGAATTCAAAATTCATATTTTTATGAATGATAATAACAATGATGATAATAATAACTTTTATTATAAAAATATCTTATAACGTTATTTCCATTTCATAACTGATCAATACTGTTGATGAATACATCTGCCAGAAATCTTCCCTATAAAACAATATCTTCGATCTAACACTATTAGTGATGATAAGTGCAGGCCTATATACTCTCTGTTATGCATAATTCTGTTGTGTCGTGACCTTTGTCATTCTTCAACCAATGGAACCAGAATTTCCGTTATAAGGAAAGATGAGTCAATGAATTAAATCAAATTCAATGTCTACAACTTCCCATATATTTCTACGTTAGTGAAGATAGAAAAGAAGGGCCTGTTTGAATATTATATACATAATTAGATACATATAATGTATATTTATATATATATATTTCATATATTTTGTCTTGATTGACTCATATAAGGTATCATGTCAATAATCATCACGGAGGGTCTCATGGCATAACTACAGCATATCGAGAATAAAGTCAGTGAAATCTGTTTAAGGAAATTGTTTCCCATGGATGGTTGTGAAAAATAAGAAAGCCATGCTATTCTTTATGTTCATAATTTTATGGTTACATAAAACTTACGTTGTAATAAATAATAATTTAAAGGGTTCTTGTTTACCGCATATGTCTGTCAGAGTGCATATCATAAGATAATTATCAGATCTTAAATAATCATTTCAAAAGAAATCATATAAAATGTTACACAATCATCAAATTACTTGGTGAATAAGTTACCACACATCCACCAAGAATTTAATATTTCGTTTTATCGCCATAGAAGATACACACTCTCTCTCTCTCTCTCTCTCTCTCTATATATATATATATATATATAAATATCTATATCAATAAACGAATGAACTAATTCTGTATTGGCAAAACCATTAACCGTATATGGCAGACATTACTGTCATATTGATTTAAATGACATTTATATTGCCGATCCGTTCAATAATACAAAAATATAATAATATATATAATAATATAAAAAATGACACAAAATGTGAGAACTAGGTCGAATGCGCTTTCACTTCAATGATTTATTTCATTGATGAGTGGTGTAAATGTTAGACATGAAAGGTATAAACATAAAGTACTATACAAAACAATACAAAAAACACCCAACGATATGCCATGAATTTTGCTCCATTAAAAATACAATTGGGGTGGGCGGGTAGAGGTCGGAAAAAATTGAAGTAATTAGATACAGAAATTTCACATCATATTGTAACCAAGATCATATATCCCAAAAGCAAGTATCCTGACATTGTATCCACATGATAAGTCGTAAAGAACCAATTAAAATATGTTGATGGCATGCCCAAGGTATGATTTCAAGAGAACACCACGCATTATGCATGACATGGATGGCCGAGACACACCAAAGTCCACCCTTTAATAAGTGCCGAAGTCTGTGCGATGAGTGCAAGTTGATGACAAGAGTAATCATCGAGTAATCATGAAGGATTTTTTGCTAGAATGAGTAGATAATCCCAATTCTACTCGGCACGGACGACGGAGACGACAAGCGTGAAGCAGAGAACAGCTCATGTGATGAAATTGGAGAGAGCTGTTGACTCAATCGGAAGGAAAAGGTTCTTGTCTCCTTTTAACGCTCTTCAAACGAGATAATATCACAGATGGTCGCTCAACGGATACTTCTTCAATTGCTTTGTCGAGGCACCATCCGGGTTTTAACAAATGTTGTTGTTGCATTTTGGATTGTCAGTCACTAATCTTGTCCGTCTTCAGAGGGATCAAAAACACAATTTCCTCGGACTTCACAATGTATATAATTTTCATTCCATCTAATATACTTGCATAAAATTTCATAAAAATATCATCATGCTTTTTTTTTCACTTGTGACTCCCAAGTCCCTGCTTGTACCTTTCACGTGCAAATCAAATAGTGCCTGGCAAAAAGAATAATTTAATGAAGAAAATCTAACATAATAAAACTCACTTTAAACGTCTTGCTAATATATTGTAGAGAACAACGACTTCAAAACAGGTTTTGCTGTAAAGTAAAAGCACCTCCATCCTACCTCATGAATCATAGACAGCATGGATGAATTAAAAGATCCAAAATACTTTGTGAACATTTAAATTATAATGTAATATCAAAAGTAAGATATGTCCAAATGAATTGTAGAATAGTATATACATTTTTTGTCTTGAATTAAGTTCAACAATATTGAAAATTATGTTCTCCGTTCCAATGTAACCTAGCGATTTCCTATAATTTCTTAAAAAATGAGCATGTGAATTCTAAAACAAGTTAAGTCTTGTACTTTTGTAAAACGAAAGAAGTAATTAATTCTCAGACCGATGTTCAATAGACCGATTAATAACCATAACAAACCTTAAATTGGAACAATTATATGCTTGAAGTCCAATTTGAATGCAAGCCTAACTGAACAATTATAATCTAATAGACCATAATTCAATTTAACCTATATTGAATGCATCAATTTCCCCAGGAAATGTCGAATGAGAAAATGAATAGAGAATTTTCAGCGTATTCCTTTTACACGTAGGGAGTAAAGGTACATTTGTTCATTATATCTATTTTACAAAAAGTCGATTTTCAAATAGTTAAAAGTTTACAATTTGTGCTATGTATATATTTAGTATGACATTCTTTTTAACGTATACATTCGAATTGTAATGATATTATAGTTTTTTTCCCATGCCATCTCGAATATTATAATTTTGTCATCCTTGTCAAAGTGTTGCTACTTTTTAGAAAAGAAGAGGGCTGATATCGATTGACCTATGGCGAGTGATATGACGGAGCCATTGGCTGGATGGAGCATGGTTATTAACTGCTGTTTCATCTGGTTTTTCTTATAAACGTGTGTCCCCTTCATCATGCTTTCACAACCTGAATGTGAAAAAAAATCCAATAATTGCCTTTTCAATCTCCTCCAGATTGCATTTTTTTTCTACCTGGGCATTAACAATCTGGATTTATGAATTTAGCAAGTTTGGCAGCTGAGAGAGTGAGCGTGGAAAAGTATAGGATTTCTTTCCCAGGTTTGTCAATACAGTATGCGAACAACCGTGGAGATGGGTTTGTGTGCGTGTGCGATAGCAGTGCGCGCGTGTGTGGTGAGTGTGTGTGGTGAGTTTGTGTATGTCCCTCAGCGAAGTAAACACGCATAACGCGTCAGTGCTAAAGTTAATCTGAGCTGACCCTAGGGTAAATTAGGCGTACTGTGTCAAAAGGTACGGTGTTGAATACAAGGTTATTGGGCTTTGAAATTTTGCTCTATAATATTGCATGACAGTGTAATACTAGGTCCGGAGCTGGTCAATGGCGGTGGTCAATGTTGACCCATCTCTCAAGTGTGAATTAAACCCCGCGGTGTGACATCCGTATACTGAGATATAAAGTAATATCTTTGGAACCTGTCAGGCCTTTCACCCACAATGAATTTGTGTTCGGAAGTATAAATTGCATTTTAAGATGCATCTCATAGATGACGAAATTGTTTACATATCACGTCTTCGAAATAATATTTGGTTCACAAAATGGGAATTGTGGAAAATTATGAATATTAATATGATATGAGTAAAGAACTTATTGTAGATTAATATTCATCTTAGCTGCAAGTCATATTTTTTCATCAAAGAATGGATACAAAACAAGCACATCTTCACATTTCAATAAGAGAAATATCATGCCTTTTAAATTAATAATTTATATTCTCAACTATGAAGAAGGAATGCATATCGGATATAGACTACTTTTCAATAAATCACATATACTTTCTAGGACAGTTAGAAAGGGTAAACGACGTCTGCTTCAAAACAGACCTCGAATTTTTCAATCTATTCGATGGCCTTACAATATTTCCGACACCTCCGCCCTTAGGGTATACCTCCTCGCAAGTGAATGTGTATATAACCTTTCCTCTACACTTTGCACCTCATCATCCTGGTTGTTAGACCAGAACCATAATCCCTGGTCGGATTTCATCCCTTATCACTCTGTGATGCTGAGGGTAACTCTACGGCCTTAAACTACATTCATATCTCATGAAGATAGCTGGGAGGTGTTTCACAAAGATTTTAAGTCGAACTTAACTCTAAGTTGGACTTAAAAAATATGGAGAGCCATTTGTACCCTTAAAATAAAATATATTCAAAAGCAAAAATTGAATTATTTCAGACTTTTCATAAATTCTTTATCAAGCACATGAAATATCCCATGATAATAGAAAATATGAATGATTTGCATCAACATTTTATGCCTTTTAAAATAACTTTTACAAAATATTTTCAAAGGTGCTAATGGCTTTCCATAATTTTAAAGTCCGACTTAGAGATAAGTTCAACTTAGGATCTTTGTGAAACACCCCCCCCCTGGTTTATATATTAAGATATATATGCATATGGACTGTTTTATGCTGCATGTACGCTCCTACAAACGGTCACACGTTTATTTCACACAGCATAGGGACCTCAAGACCTTCTAAACCCGCTGATTACTGAATGATATAATACTCATAACTTGATAGGAGGAACAACCGGTTCCCGTAGGCAATGTGTTAAGTAAAAGATTTAAAAACCTAAGCATGTTGAGCTTTGATATTCTATGTTGAAGCTTATCCTTGGGTTTGTCCTTGCATCCATTTATATTAGACACATGTTTTTAAATTTTCGTGCTACTGACATCATAAGAGATTTTCATTTTCCAATATCTATAACACATCTTAAACTAAATCACTCGAATACGAAAAACAGTAATTCCCAATTTACCATATGTGCAAGAACACAGAAACATTTCTTAACATATGCCAGCATCTTGAACCATAAGAACTGTTCCTCACATTCGGCTAATAGAATGGATGTAGTGGCCCCGGAGAGACCAAAAGGGTTCTTCACATCATGCCCTTCTATCTGTTTCCTCACACCTCTACTCATTTACTGCACTACTCGTGTTTGTCTACGCGTGGGTCGATTACACATGCGCGAGCACGGATAGGGCGAGATTAATCCCGAGTTGAAGATGTACCCGAGGAACGGTACACAAACACCGTAGCATGCCAGATCAATGCTCGATGCGAGATCCTGCCAGATCCTTAAAGGGAAATACGATTTTTTTTCAGAATCTGTCTCAAGTCTTTGTCATATTTGAAATCGTTTTTCTTTTTCAATTCTCTCTTCTTTTTTTCATCAGAATAGCAAGGAACGTGAGTTGCCTTTTGCGTATTTTAATTCCTTAATGGGAATATCGTCATAAGTCAACGTCACTGTACTTGTCGCCTTTGGCATCTCTACAATTTTGTTCAATTTTTTCGATAAAGGGAAAGGGGAAGGGAGTGAAAAGGAGTGAGGAAGACTGATATATTTTCGAGACAAAAATGTATACATTTAGAACACGTTGTGTTTGCAGTTCAAGGCATTAAATGAATGCTTTACATTTTTGGGGAAATAAACAGCGAAGTGCCTATACATATCATGATTATGATACTTGCATTCTTTTTTAACCGTGGATTTAACGATTTTATGACAACTCATTTCCTCAAATAATTTTTTCAATGATGACATGGAACTTTGAACAATAGTTAAAATATATGTCAATCCATAAAGAAGGACACCATTGTAATAGTACTGTAAAGCGATTGAGATAGCCTAAATCGAAAGAGCAATTGAACACAACCCCTTCCTCTCATCCCACACACACCATCAAACGCACACGTCATCGCACACTCACATATAAAATAAAACGACTGGTTCATTCATGTTTGCCTTTTATCACGAGGGTTGGCATCTCGTCCATGATAAGTGCGCTCGCTTGGATGGCTTTTCGGCAGTTTATATTGCCCTAGTATTCAATTTTGAAATCCAATTTTGCGTGTATTAAGTTGGATTACAGCGTATGGGTATTCAATCCCTGAGCCTAACATAAAATTCAAGGGAGTTGATTCAAGTGAGGTAGATAAAGATAGACATTGGGATACAGATAAGGAAGAAGAAATCCGAATAATGAATTTAAAAGAGAAAGCTGTTATAATGATCAGCAAATACTATTATGTGGGAAGGAAGAAGCGCTAAAATCCAATGCAGGCATTGAGGAGGAAGAGATCTTAAAACTCGGTAATGGGTGAAAAATAATAGAAAATATTAAATTAAAGATGGCAGAATATATACTTTTTATGAGTTACATATGGAAATAATATAGAATAATTGAAAGAGAAAAGACCTAGAAAGCAAAAGGTGTAAACAATTAATTTTTCAAAGGCATGAGGAAGAGAGGGAGTGAAAGAGAAAGAAGAGATATAGAGAGAAACAAGACGGCGAAAGAGAGGGAGGGAGAGAGAGAGAGAGAGTGTGTGTGTGTAGTGATAGCGAGGGAGAAATAATACAGCGATAGGAAGAAGAGAGAAAGGGGGGGGGTGGAGAGATAGAGAGATAGAAATAAGACAGAGAGAGAGAGAGTGAGAGAGAGGGAGAGAGAGAGAGAGAGAGAAAAGGAGAGGGCGCACTCGGAGGACGTGGGGTCAAGTGGAGCCAAGATAGAGAGGGAATAATGAAGGCAAATGAAGCCACAAGTATGCCACAAAAATGTGAAACGCCAAGCGAGAGGGAGAGTGAGGAGTATTTCCACAAGTTTTCTATATTTCTCAGCGGTTGAAGTATCGATTTCATGAATGTGTGCATTTTACTTACAAATATTTACAAGCATTTTTTCACGATTTATCATATTCAGTCTTTTGATATGGACAGGGTAGCTGGATAGTGGGTATATAATAGTATTTCCATTTGAAAATTGATGTATTAATTACGTCATCACCTTTCTTAAATTCGATGTGGAAATGCAAATTGCTGTAAACATGAGTATGTCAAATTATACAAAGCTGCTTACATACATATAATTTAATATAATATTATTATTCCCACTTGTACAAAAACACTCATGTGTGACATTGATATAGAAATGCAATGCATTTAATAAGCTCAATAAAATTCATCTTCTCTGTGAAGAAGAAACGTCTTTTACAAAGCATCGAGGAGAGCGGGCAGATAGTGTCATTTTTGTTATGATAATTAAACTCAACCCAGCTACCATCCGTCAAATTTCAATCAACTTCTGCGGTTTTCGAGACTTAAAACGCGGTTTATTAAATCCATTTATTTGATCAAATTGAATAGTGTTTCAATGCAATTGAAATGCATGGTCTATGTTATGATCGGAATCGTTTCGCAAAAACGAGCCCACAATCACAAGGAGATGTGACATTTTGATGATGGATCGCTCCGTTCACTTAGAAAGGGTAAACTATTCGTAAATACGTCTATTGCATTTCCTGTTGGATTTGGTGCCATAAGTTTCACTGGCGATCTCTGAAATGAACTGAAAAACAGCATAGAGTGTGTTATTATTTAAATGCGTTAAAGCACATTGTCAGTATTGAATTAAGGGCGCTATTCCAATTGACTTGTGGGAAATAACTTTATAATTTTGAATGCATCGGACTTCATCAGGGGAAGATATGAACTTAGTCTTATGATTTATTTATTTATTATTTTTGCCAGGCATTAAATGAAGTAAAAATATACAAAGAGCTTATGTCATGGAAAATACGTAGAAATATGACAATACATTACAGTTCGAAAAAAGAAGAAGATAGACACACGTGTACATCAATTAGGATAACCTAAGTCGGAGAGGAGAGGGAAGGGGGGGGGGGGGGGTCCTTCATATTTCCTGGTGCAAAGCTGACATTATGATTGTCAAGGATATAGAGCTAGATATGTTTCTGTAAGTTAAATTTCCGTACTGCTCTGACAAATACCACTATCATTTTGTTGCATATTTTTGGTTATTATTATCATCAATCATATAGATACAGGTGTTACCGTAAATTAATTTATGAAAGCAGTCATCAACATCTTTACATTTTAATCACAAGTATTGTGATTCGAACCCACAATTTCAAACAGTATTCAATGGGACAATATGGTTGTGAAAAGAGAGGACACTGCCTGGGATGCAATTATATGAGTTGTCATTAATATGCTTTTAGTTGACGATACGAAACTAACAGAGATAAATTAAAAACCAAGTACATGTAAGATGTTGGATAGAAACCGCAGGTACATTTCCATTAGGTGTGTATAACTTGTATAGTAATTGTTGTGCACAGGTCGAATCGTTAACATCGATTTCATCCTCGAATGCAACAACAACAATGGCAAAATTATGAAATGGGCTGAATATTATTTCAGTGTCATAAAATGTAAACGGTCATCTCTTGATCAAATACTTGCGTATTTTACATCACCACCTGTTTTCAACACCACCCTCTTCTCAGGACGTTACCCACATTAGCTGCATCCACTATCGCCTCGGAGCAAGAGATACGGCGTTTATTTTGCATTCATATTCCATGAGAAATCATTGAATTCTAATCAGCCTTGAATAGATTCTTGTCGATGCCCTGGCGGAATGGATGAAAGAGGATTTAAAGTAGCTCAAGCCGCAGGTACAGGTCACCACATATGTGCACTCGCTCGGGTTGCCCATTCTGAAGTGGAGAGCACCAAGTTGTGTGTTTTGATGCTAATTCATGTAAACACTTAAGCTCCATCGCGAAGCGGCCGCGCTTTCCCAAGTACCATCGACGACTGAATATGTTATTTACGGCACACGGCGACATGTGAATTGCACCCCTTTTAGAATCTTTACCCCATCCTTTGGAAGTGCTTGGGCTAGCTTTTGAGGCAAACCAACGTGAAAAACGGTAACTCTGTAGTGGTACTCTAAGATAACTCGTTGAAAATAAATGAAAAGTCAATGTGAAAAATTGTCTGAATGCTACTATTATGTTAGGGTATAATTATAAAGAATGTAGAAAGCACTAGAGCGTATGAAACTGGTTTCATGAAATTATTGATTTGGTGTAACAAATATTAATAGTAATGATAATGGTGTTATTAGTTTTACCAATGATTGGTTTTTCTGTTTCGAACTCTGAACATAATTATTTAATGTTTCCAAGGAAATTTATAATCGTTCAATTATCTAAAGAAGAATGTCCGGCCAATACCATCAACGTAATACACAATGGGAAAATGAAATTTCTTTGAACAAATCTTTTGAATCCATATAGATGTATATATCTCTTCAACAGGTGGATGACGGGAAGAAATGTCGTCATAGAATTTTGTGTTCCTATGACCGAAATGTCTGGTACGTGATGAGCATTGTTGAGAGGCACATGTTAGACTTTCATCAAAATTCTATTATTTATAATTGATTTACCGGACAATACGTATCATCAATACGAAAATGTAAGTAAGAGAAACATTTGCTAGGCAATGAGGGGGAGAGGGAGAGGATACAGATTATAGATGACCCAATGGTCAAATTGAGGGTGATTATTACACTAAATGGAGGTTGGGAGTGGAATCGCATGTGTTTGATATCGGTTGGGAGATGTAAGCTGATAAAGGATTAATAAGTAGTCATTAGTTAAACATTACTACCATTCTTAATAACATCTGTTTTTGCGCCAGTTGGGCGTTATCTGCTAGATTTTAGCTTGGGGCTAATACCCTATTTGCTCCAAGTAGACGTCGATATGAATGAATCAAGATACTAAATCATAATATCTCTTACAATTGTGACGAATGAACGTACCAAGACGAACCAGGTATAGAGAGGGAGAGAAAAAATAGAAAGAGTTGACAAAGTGACAAGAAAACTGACGGAGGTTCAAACTAAATTGTATGAGAGGAACCGATCATGTATTACGATTAGGTGTCTTTTATCTCAGGGCCAATAATACAAAATATAAACAAGTTAAAAAAAAGTTGCTTTTGTAACAACTTAACCGTGTTTGACATGGCGTCTGCTGGGTTGTTTTGCATGCAACAAGGATAGCCTGCTAGGGTGCGTGAGCGGAATGGTTCTCTCACTCCTGTTTAGCATTACAGCGATATCATAAAATATGCCTGTAGATCCCACTGTACGTCACGGAGTGAAGGTCTGTGGAACAACCTCAAATTGCCATTGATAACAGGCCTCATCTCAAACTATTACTGATGGTGGCGCCCGGCAAATTGGAAGTGTTAATTCGATGTCATATTGAGTAAACTATTCATGCGAGCCGTTAAGTTCTGTTCTGTTAATGGGTTTGAACAATTTACATTGTGATAATAGTTCAATATGACATGAAGTGTTCGAGAATATGTGAAATGTGATGCGATATCAAGTAGTAAACAATTTTCACAAATGAATTCGGATATAAAAAATTTGTATAGAAATTAAAATGCAAGTCATTAGATTAGAAGTTCAGAATAACAAGTATACACACATTGACAGTTAATCAAACAAGTTTTTTTTCCTAGCCCAATTACGAATAAAAAAGAACGAGTCATCCTGCTGGCCTTTTAAGTTTCAATCGAAAGAGCACTATCACGTGACCCCACCATACCTCTAAGGCTTGTGCCGCGGTGGAACGCACGTAAATCGTTTTAGATTTCGCTGATTAACTAGGTGACGAAAAACACGAGAAGATTAGGCATACAGTGGACTTTAATACACAAGTAGAAGAAATATGGCGTGAGGAATGAAAGCATTGTGGACTTTCAGAGTTGAACACTAATGCTTACCGAGCTTTGCCGTAGCACGCATGAAGATGAAAATAGCATTGCATGATTTACAAGGCAACAACGTTTTGGTAATGAGACTTTGAAAGAGTCTGACATTGTACGGTGTAACCAAGTGAAGCCCCTCTTTGTTCCCCAAGAAATATCCAGGGTCGCTCTTCTTGCAGAATCTGCCTGATATGAGACATGTTTGTCATTGATAGCAAATCAGCACATGGCCAATTTATTTCTTAATTACGTAGAGTAAGGTAACCTTTTAAGATAAAGCGTACCAGCTGTTGTGATTGTCCCAACCAAGATTACTCTGATTACAATTTAATACGGTAAGTAAACAAATATATATCAAAAGTGTTTCGTTAGCTCCATGTAACAGCTCCATATCCAATGTTCATGTTTGCGTACAGATATAGAGTTTTGTTTTGAATGTTGAAACAAGATAATATTACTCTTGGCAGACCGACTTATTCCTAAGGGTGACATTTTCTCGGGAGGTACCAACGGGATTTTAGTAATTAATGACATTTAGTCATGAAAAAAGCATTCGGAACAAGACCTTTCAAACACAGTATAGCTTTCAGCAGCTGCTCTGAGGGGTAATTAAATCGAAGTTGTGAAAATGAAATTAAACACGTAGAAAATGAGGGACTGATCTTAATCACTATTTAGCTTTTTTAAAATTTAATTCATATCATGACCAAGTATGAAATAACTATCGTTATGAAAACAAATTGCTTGTAAAACTTGATTTGAGATAATCAAGTTACATGAAGATCTGCGGACACTATCAGCAAGATTTTGCTTCCTCAAAAATTGACTTTAATAAAGCATTTAAAATCAATGTAAAGTAAGGCAAATTCAATTTTCAATCATTCCCAACTCATTGTACCGTCCATTCACCATGTTCTACAGCCTAATATTGATATTATATCCAGCGAGCTATCTACCAACTTCCGATATTTTGGCTTACCAGTTCGTGAAAAAATATATTTAAAAAAAAACTTGAGATTGTATAAGTAAATTGATAAATCAAGTCGACCATGATGTCGACATAATTTTCAGGGATTCGTTTGATCTGAAATTATATTATTCCTTTTTATCACTGTTCCTTCTTATTTCACCAGTAACCCGACCTTGTTTACACTTTGTTTTCAAGTCTCACCTTAACTGCTTCTTTTACCTTTTTTACGTCCATGTGACAAGGTGTTGTGCTGGAAAACACTCTAGAAAAACTGTATGGATGAGTGGCTTGATCTTGACAAAGGGAGCCTTTGATATTCTGGTCAGACCCGCGTTCGATCTTTCGCCCTTAATAGTTGATCGAACCACTGGTTTCTCACGTACAAAACTCCAAACGTGCATGCGATCGTGAACTTAAGATCGGTTTTTAGACCCTTGATCCAATCGAGAAAGTAGCTAGATCATTGGGCATGACCGCCACCTAGCCTGAGCTGTTAAACGTAATTCTCTTCTCTTCTCAATTACAACACCTTTTTCGTGTCTTACTGCAAACAATCTTTGAAGTTTGCCGCCGCACTAATGTCCTTTGGCAAGACATTGATCTACATTTGCCACACTCCACCCAGGTGAAGTAAATGGGTACCTGGTAGGAATTTATTCCTTGAAAAGCTAGAGCGCCGTATGGCAGCCGTGCTAAAGCCAGGGTAATAATCTGGAGCGCCAGCAGGGTCAAATCTGACTGACATGAGCGCTATACAAGAACCCACTATTATTATTTATTATTATAGAAAATATAGATTTGGAATAATTAAAAAAAAAAAAATGATAGGAAACATACCACTGGTGAACTAACTAGCTTAACAGAATAATAAGTCATACTCAAGTACTTTAAAAATGTTAAATTTGCAAAAAGATCAATTGTTTTATAAATACAGCACCAAATAATTCGCACTGTATTTTAGGCATTCGTCTATATTAGGAAAATTGTGCAGAATGGCACAATTTACCAACGATAATCAAGTATTCATTCCTGTAGCCATATAGCAATTCCGCGCTGGAAATCAGTATCCTAAAACTATACCCCCTCTTTTTTTGAATAAACTACGCATTTGAATATTTTCGTTGTCTTCACGTTCTTCTGAATGTATGACTTAAATTTCTCATTTGTTAAATACGTGACTTGCCTGTCTTTTGTTGCATATCGTTTAGGTCTTGTCTTCCCAGTTAAAATATATGAAGTTCAATGGGGATACAACACAAATACTGAAGAAAAAACCCAAAGTAATTTGTCTGCTATTACTTCTTTACTGGGAGAACACTGGGAGAAAGAGGCGGCTGTTCAGCTACACGTACCCTCTTGTCATAAAATGTTCATAATAAAATAAAGCAAAACCAGTCTTTCCTTAAAACATGAAAAAGGAATCTCAATCAAGCTTGGCTCAATTATGTATTATAAATAGGTCCTACGGTTACATCCAGTCTAGCCTATGATGATCAGACAGAAGGGGAAGCGTATCTAGGCCAACTAATTCAAGGTACACAAAGAGGGTCGGTTCATGAAACAGTATGAACATTAAAGTGAAGATACAAAATTTCATAGAACGGGGAAACCTTTGTCACTTCGTTAATGTGTTAACCTATTTAAGGTACCATTTCGATGGAAGTCATTCAGGGCTTTTCATCTTCAACATTCATATCCGTTTAAAAGATATTTTGAGCCAGGAATATTCGTAGGAACCTTGCTTGTCTTGAGTAATGTTTCTAAAAGAGAAGTTCTTTTAATCTCAGTTTGTATTGCATAATGGCCGAATTCGTTTAAATTAACAACAAGTTGGTGGTAAATAACATTTAACATAAAACCAAACAAAGAGCTTTTGAAAAGGAACGCATCAGAATTGGGCGATAGTCATCCTAACCATAACCAAGTGTTCCTCAACTATATCATGTAAATTTTAAGCAAAACCGCGAGAGTTGCTACATCTGTAAATAGCAATGTTACCGCCATCATCATCAATGATCATCACTCGACTAACGAGCAACAAAGCTAGTAAACTATTTGCTTTTTCAAGTTTTAAAAATGACAATCTTTCAATCGAGGGAATTCCTTATGGTAAGTTTGGTGTAAGAGCAAACACGTGGCAATAAATGTCGACCTCATCGCAGTTTGATGACAAGGACAGTGGTATAAGAGCCTTAACGCTACATGATTAAAACAAACCGACATTACGAGCTAGCGTGGCTGACAATCAAGCTATGAAAGACAATCTTTTACATCAGGTGGCGTGAGTCTTGAGAATAAGTCGACAAGAGCCAACATGATCCAAGACGTGAGCAGTTCAAGTGGTCCTTGCCATGCAAGGTTTCGACGAGTTGTAGAGGTACGTCAGAGTGGCGTGTGTGCACCAAAGGGTAATCATTTTTCAATCCATTGGGACACTGTCGCATCAAGCACCTCGTAAAATTCGTCATCTAAAATATCAGAAACCAATTTCATTTTTGTGTCATTTTCTACAGGTTCTAAGCAAGGATAGCAATGTCTCTTCTGCTTCTACTCTGCTGCTATTATTTTCAACCCTATAACCTAGCAACAAATTCCACAGGTGTAAATCATCATTATTATGGGTTTGATAGCACCCACAACCCCACGCACACACACATATACACTGCAATATCTGTTCTTAAGACATTATTAACGTATACCTTATAACACCCACATATAGACAGGTACAGTTTCCCCTTTCAATCTGATTGGGAGGTTCCAGATTCCTTTTTCACACGTCCAGCTATCCATTTCTTTTGAGAAAATATTTTGAGTGTGCATTATAATTGAGAGAGAAAGAGGAATTGAGAGTCCATAAGGTCTAATCGACTTCCCTATGACTATGAAACTGCCTTTACATATCTACACCGAGCCATAGAACAGAATCTCAACATATCTAACCATGTATACGCAAGCACCCAAGCCAAATTGAGGTAGATGAAAAAAGTGAAAACAACAACTTTGTTCTCTAAAGAGACAACATCTACTGTTTGAGGTAGTGGTATTTTTAAAACACGGTTGTGTATTTATACGCTAAATATACGATTCAGAGGATTCGTATTTAGATCAATGAATTCGCCTCTCCAAATACACTTTACAGTCTCCCTACCGAAAACTATCTTCTTTCTATTATTAGAACCAAGATAAAATCTGTTTTTAATCTCAAACTGTTAAAAGTCCCTAAAAGTTGGAAAAACAGTCTCATATACCGAATGAGGAATTAACGATTCTAATGTTTTTGTTCATATCTAATGACCTTTTAACCATGTTTCAAAATAGTTTCTGTATAACCGCTGTTTGTATCATGGAATATTCTTCTTCTTGGTGTTTATCACTTTGATGGTTATTTTGATGTCCTCTCTCTGAAAACAACCCTTCAGCAGAGATATAATAGATGTAACTAACAACAAAACAAGTAATCAAAAAGGAAATTGGAAGAGAGATATAAGTGTGATACAATAAAGATAAACAGGAAGGTGACAGGACTTTTATGCGTGAGTGGATATTCGTCAAGACTTACATAGCTTGGAGGAGATTGTGTGTAATATATTGCTTTCTTGCGCCTTCTCCTTGATTAACAGGTGTGAAAGCATGTTTATCTGCCCAGGGTCTATCAACCACAATCATCATGAACATTCACTCCCTGTTTGTGCGGCATCATTTAGCCACACGACGTCAAAGGCTCATCTAAAAATAGTTTCAGATCAAACTTTGAGGAGCACACGATATTGGAAGGGGTACAACACTTTTATCGAGAACAACGGAAAAGCATATTAGTAGCCATTTATGATGAATTTTTAAGTTATTCGTTGTTCGATAATTGTTGACAGCATGAACTGACAGAACATTTCATTTTGAAAGACAGGAAATAGTCTTCGGTATTATATTTAATTGCCATGATGTAACTGTATTCATTTCTTTTCAAACAATCCAAACAAAAGATGCACAACCGCTACTGTTTAATACGCAAAATACACAGATATGACTAGGTTATTGACAGCTGTTGACTTTTGGTAAACACCGATTTACTAACATATTCAAATTTATGGATGGTTCTTTCCTGGGGACCTAGTGACGACCTATTCCATTAACCTGACATTATTGTATGAACTACAATACTTGGAATCCGGTATGCACAAATTATGTAGAACAAGCTTCTGGTTAGTACAATCAATTATATATATATATATATATAAATGCATAACATTGGAGAATGATAGTAAACCGGTCAATGGTGTGAATTGGCCTTCAATCCTTTCGCTGACATATGACCTCAATATCTTAAAAGAGTTGTATCAAGTTCAGTATTTGCAAAAGACTAGCCACGTATTCTAAAATGAATCGAAAAACCTATGGTCTTGGGATATTAATAGAATTGACACTTTGTCATCATTCGAGAACAAAATGAATCAATATCATTTCCGGCAGGAAAGCATTATCTACCTTTATACATTGCTCCTGATTAGTGGATGATAGTCGGGCAAATTAGACAGTTTCCTGAGCCTGATTATCTCGAGATGTCCCGGATGTTAAGAAATATTCCGACAACTGATTTGATTTCACTAAATGTTTTTTTTTTATAAGAGAGAGCGTCCCAACCCACATTTAGATTAGCTTCCCTTATGAATGATTTCAGTGCACACTTTTATATCGGACTTTTTTCCTTTCACACTAACCTTAGGGCCGCTACGTCTAGACGTTTACGTCACCATTTCTCGAAGACATCACCGGCCGGAAATTATAAGCCGCTCAGAGAAATTTTGATGATAGACCCTCTTCCTTAATTACAACTATGTTTCCTCCTAAATAATCTATCTAGGGTCGCATTGTACACCTGTTCCCTTTACCAAAAAACAGATTCTAAGAACCACCGCATCTTTTAGATTGGAATCCAAAGTAAACCCCACTCATGTTGCGTTGGTGTATAAAATCAAGTATATCTGTTAAAGATTCTTAGAAACTGTCTGACCTTCTGTTACAATGTTGACGCGTAACATTCTCCTCCTTCTTCATACACTGCCTCTTTATAATTTAACTTCATATAGAAACCTTTGAATTAATTCCGCAGTGCATATTGACACGGTACTCCTACTTCAGCTGAGCTCTCTTTTTATAATCCTAAAATTGCTTATCGTCCAGAGGTTGAGCTTTCTTTCAAAGCCTGCCTTTATTTGTACGCTGTATATCGGGTATCGACCGTCGGGATATAACCAGGAAATTAATCACAATTTGAAAACATGAGTCTCTCCAGAGGAGAGGGTGTGTTTTGTTTGTCGCTTCGTTCTCATCAGATAGACTTGTTCTACTCGTACAATCGAGGGCCTTTTGACAGGATTGACATGGCAAAACTCTCTTGCAACGCTGATGGATGAAGGACAAAAATCTATCAATTATGTCTTTTTTTCTTCGTAAAACTTTGGCACGAGACGGAGTGACGTCATCTTGGAAAGTCAACTGAATCAATTGATCATCTCTATGTTGTAACAATGATTGAGCAAATTAGAATTCTAATCAGTTACTGGATGTCTTTCAACAACATATGGTTAGCATAGTGCTTCATTCAAGATAGTACATGTTTGACACGATGTCTAGAAGGGTCGGATACAAAATCACTAAATAAATAAATACTTTGTGGCGGACAGGGCAGAAAGATACCCAAGAACAACTAACGCAAAATTCAATTATATAAAGAGAAAGAAAAGAATATTAAAAACATATTACTTGCATTCTTATCAACATGACTTTCCGAATCGAAGAAAACCTCCTACTTCAACATAAACACAGTAATGGCAGTAATTGAGCATGAACATTTCGACTGCCAACTTTCTTAGCTTGTTCAGATTGACTTTCACATAATTTAGCCACTTTCATTTCTTCTAAGAAATGTTATTTTGAATGAAATGCACTCTGGAAAAGAAATTATTGAAAAATGACCTTAAAAAGGCTTCTGAACAGTTGCCTGAGTGCTACATTGAAACTCAAAATTCCCTATACATCCAATACAATTTCTGTCCATATGAATTAATGTCATATATAGCAAGAGATTTGTATGATATCAGGTCGTAAAAAGGCTAATCTAAAGAAATCCTCTCACTTATGAATGAACCAGTAGTAAATTCAAATATTAAAAGACAAAGTTTTCACACCACTATCCGAATTAAGATTTCTGTTTCCTCAACAATCCATTCGTTTTTCTCACTTGAAAATAGGAAAATCTGATAAACATCATTTGATACAAACCAACGTAACAAGGGCAGTGATAATTTTTTTTCTAAAAATTGCAGCCCATGAAAAAGAACTGGGCAAAGTGTGACCAGTTTTCAACACACACACACCAAAGCACACTCACACGAACCCTCGCCCACACGCACAAACACACACACGCATTTACACACAAATTGAAATTAAAACTCATGAAATGAACGTGCAGAATTATCGAAATTGATATGTATTCGAAATCATCAATGTTCTATAAATATCTTTTATAATTATTACATAATACGTAAATAAAACCCCATGTATTCATTATAAGCAGCCTGCACTGGTAGCACACATTTTTTTTAATTTTTAAAACGTGGAGAAGAAATCTAGCATGTTAATTTATGACTGTGACACGATACATATGTCAAAACGCATTACATCATGCTACCAGCAAGACTTACAGTGGTACGAAGTGTAGATAGATAGAAACAAGACCTGGGCCCCGTCTTACTAAGAGTTGCGATTGATCCAAATCAATCGCAAGTCCTCGAATCAATCGCAAGTTTGCAGTCTCCTATCTCTTATGTCCATAGTTGCTTTTAATATAAATCGCAATTAAATTGCGATTGATATCAATTCTTTGTTAGACGGGGCACAGGTGTTTCAGATCATAAGCTGCAAGCAACATTGCAAATAAATAATATGTATACATCGAACGTATAAGATCCATTACAACAGCCTTAAAACCCCTTGCCTTATTCGACCTCCTGCAAAGAAGAACGACAAAACCAGTGGGGTCAGGCAGGTAACAGCACTTAGATGAACGCACTGGAACACATTCTTCATTGTATCGGAACTAACATGGAGGCTACAGGTCTGATGTACCAGATACAAGCAATTAAAGAGATTGAAGAGAGTATGGGAAGATTGGAGTTTAATGGAGAGATTGATATGTCTGTCGCGTCTACACGCTACAATATGCTCCCTCTTTACCATGGCAACCGTCCAATCCATAGAAGAACTTTGACAGTAGTTAGGGTGAGCACCGAATGGGGGTATTTCGGATGTAAATAGCGGCGTGGGAAGGACTTTCCCTACTTTAATAGAAGGAACCTCAATCATTACTTCAATCTCACATTAGGGCATCTTGCCTAGATATTAACATGTTTTCGGAATTTTTATCTAAATATATTCAGTCTGCCCTGGAAGTCCGATGGCGATTATGATTATAATGAAGGAATTGAAAGTACAGGGGCATAAAAGTTAATTGCCACTTTTAGTATTCCGATATCATTAATAATCTTATCTTAGGATGTAGTATGGACATTCTTTAGTCGGCTTAATTAAAATGATCCAGGTAAATCCAGATAATGTGTTTAAACAACAGGTGTGCACTGAAATGAATGTTCTAAAAACAAATCTAAGTTTGAGGGGACATTTGGGTTTCTGACTGAGCCTAAATGTGAGAAGTTCAAAGCAACTGATTGCAAATTAAAAAGAGAATATATTGAAAAGACTTTACGTGACTATGATGCTGCAGGAATGCTCGAGAGCATTACGTTAACAAAAATCCCAGTCGCTGATAACTGGAAGAGCACAATATCATGTTTCCACGTGCGTCCCCACCACTTTCCATGGCACCATGTGAATAATACATGTTTCTAGAGCTATCATCGAGGATAAACGAGGGCAAATAGAATAAAATGAGACGCTTGGGTTTTAAAATTAGGGCAATGGAGTTCGAGAACATTTTTAAGGTCATGCACTATATCAAAACGTACCAGTGTTGGGTGATGATTTTTTTTGGAGTGGATGGATTATGCATGGACGAAAAAACAGAACATTATCTGAAATCGGAACGTACGCTTGGATCAATCATGATGATTGGATGGTTCTTTTGTTTCCTCCATGATGTGATACAGCGTCTTAAATTTACCATTTCACATTTCAACATGGTCATGGAAGCACTCGATTGGAGACGGGAAGGTCGAGGGCTCGAGCTCTTGTACGATAGATACTTCTTTAAGCAAGGCATTTAATCTATATTGCTTTTCTCCGCTCGGGTATTAAAAAGTAGGATGTGAACAATATTGTGATATGGTCAGCATTGTGCAAGCCTGTAGAAGATGTAAAATGGCGCCTTGCTCATGCACTCCTCAGGAACTGGAGAAAGTGCTCACAATATACTCAGACAAGCGACCAGGGTAATGATATGTCTTCAAATCGCCCTATAAATGAATTTAGCGCTTTCTAAGTTCAGTCAATTACCAATTTGAAATCATTTTCAGGTCCAAAATAACGTATGTCCTTTAAAAAAAAACCTCAAACAAAAAAGCAGTGGTAGTTTCCAAATATATATAAATATAATTATATATGGTCAAGAAGAGGTATTTACGATTCTAGTACGCCTAACATGTGGGACTCTTGAAAAGCCTTTATGTCAGTAGATGTATTCATATTTGAGTTTCATCACCGAAATGGATTCTCTATTCAATAAATCAGTATATAATTTGATAATAAAGGAGCAGGCGTCGACTGTATTATCTCCGACGAAAGTTACATTACACGACTGAATACATTTGTTTTTCGTTTCGAATGCCACGTCAATTCAGCGTTATATAAATCATATGATGTATGATGTATATATGACGACTATATGAAACCTACTCATATACTTTGAAATAGACATAATATATGGTACAACTACCGCTTCTCTATCTGTTCCTGTTTCTACATTCAAATAGAAATATCATAAAATATCACTACTACTACGAAAACAAGTATACTACTACAACTACTATTACTACTTCTACTAATACTTCCACTGCTACTACTACTACTACTACTACTACTACTGCTGTTACTACTACTACAACTACTACTACAACTACTACTACTACTAATACTACTACTACTACTACAACTACTACAACAACTACAACTACTACTACTACTACTGCTACTACTACTACTACTATTAGTAGTAGTACTACTAAACAAACATATGCTTGCATTGTATAGCTTTTAGACAGTCATAAAAACGCTGAAAGACACATGATATGTTGATGTCCTTTAAAAAACTCTCCTTTGAGACAAACTGGTCTATAATGCAATTATAAATACGTTTGGAAATGAGATTAAAGGATGGAGGCGAAAATAATATTAAAAAACTAAGGAAAGTTATCCGGCAATTAAAAAGTGTGATGCAAAACTGATTTCAATCAAAGAGATTAAATATTCGACGTCTTTGATCAGATTAACATTAAAAGCAAGTCTTCAATCGTGCATGGGAACTATAGCGTAGTGACGTACATGCGCTGAGAGAAAGAGGGGGAAATAGAGGGAGAGTGAAAGAGATTGGGGAGGGAAGGGTGGAAGGGATTTGAGTAATATTGAGGTTGAGTCGGGTTACGCACTTGTTTACAATAAATTACCCGAAAAAGAAGTCTAAAAAAAGGAAAACGTGCCTGGACAGACACGAAGTCAATATAGAGCAAACGGAGAACAGTCTGGTATGTAATAGGGTTGCGCAAGATCCCAAAGCCTCTTCTCTTCCTTTGGGTAACATTCCAACGCAATTAATAAAACATTCTATCGTGGATGGTTTGGCGTAATACTCCCGCAGGTATCATCCATCAGTCTCGGTCCCACACATTGCTTCTTGCTGCAGCTTTCCTTCGACGCTTCACAGCCCGCTTATATATGGCGCAATGAAGCGGTTTGATTTAAAACCGCATAATTCGTCCAATATGGCTCATACCCCCTTCTCACGAGACACAGAAGAAATCGAAGACTCTTCTTGCGGCTCGCCGTAAAGAAATTCCCCCTCTTGAAAACCACTGGAAAGACGTGAATATGAAGGCTAGTTTCCGTCCCTTTTCCCCCTTTTCAAATCATTCTACTTAATCGTTTAAATGTTGACAGATATTCTGCGGTAAATTCTTTTTCTTTTAAAATCTCATATTAAAAAGCAAACAAACACGAGTTTTCTGCGGTTGGTAGATGGACGCTATATTCATGTTATGTTATTTCCTGCAGCTCTCTCCATTGCACTCTTTTTGCACTGCGTAGTTGTGGTTGAAGTCACCACCTTGTAAAAAGCATGCTTATTAAAAGTGCCTCCATACCTGTTTATATTATTTACAACCAAGGGTATGCTATTTACTTACTAAATTTTCAATTTGAAGAAAAAAATACACCAATGTGTTTCTTTAAAAAAAAAATATCTTCATTTAAACTTTTAAGACATTATAAAGACCTAATTATCTTTTTCTCCATTCTGCTGTGTGAATTCATTAAGGACTTTAATAGCGAATATATACGGATATATTCATGTCCATATCAGGCACTGTAAGATAATTTCGTATTTATTATTCACTATTGTATAGTACCGTTCCATTCACTAGGAAGGTGTGCTGTGATAAGTTCTTCCCTTTGTATCATGTGAAATTGAAGAAGACTAGAGGCAGGTATGAAGAGAAAGAGAATCAGGGTAGAAGGTGAAACGAAATGACTGCCATCATGGCTGCATTTATTGGCAAAACCTTAAAGAAAGAGCCTGACATCTTATCCAGCGAGCATTGTGAGGTGTTTTCTGTGCCACACAATCAGGAGCATTTTGAATGTTGCATCGGTAAGGGTATCCAGCGAAGTGCTCCAGTGTACCATGAATGATAACATTAGACTGCAAGGCCTAGGGATTCAATTTCCACCATTCCCCGTAATGCTTCCCTGTCTGTTCGCTCTCTTAATAAGCCATGCAGACAGAGATAACGAATGGTATATACAGAGACAAGGATGCTGGCAGGTAAACCCATCCCTCCAAGCTCCCTCTCACAATTCTTCAAAACTCAAAATGGAATTCTAAAAATCAAAGAAATAAACGTGGCCAATTTAACTACCAAGAGTAACCGTCTCACTCAGATACCTAATTACACATATTTACCCCACTGACATAATATTTATCCCACTCAAATACAATATATCAACCTCAAAACTGTAAAATACAAGACTTGAAACAGATTGACAGATAGTTCATCCTTAGAATACCTTTGACATGGAATGATTTAATACGACATTTGGAAGTATACTAGGACAGATAAGGAAGCTAAGTAGACAATCATGCCACATGGAATAAGATACTGTATACCGTGTGTCTCAAAAAAAACGTAACACTTTTGAAATGGTTGCCAAATTGAGCATATATAATTTTATGAAAAAATGTTGATATGTATGGAAAGCTAAAGGACCAACCTTTCATATGATATGAAAAAATTGAAAAAAAAATCATGCTTCGATGAACAGTGTTCACTTAAGTTAGAGGTATGAAAATGGGCCTGCGCAGGATTTTTCCTTCCAATTTTGGACAGGTAAGTTACTTTTAGCATACAAAATAAGTTTGATATGAGATATTCATGATCGATGGATTAAGAGTTAAAAGGATGTTTTGAATACCAGTCCTTTCTCTCTGTCATTTATCAATCCCCAAACACCACCCCTGCCACACACACACACACACACACACACCAACTTCCACTCCCATCTTATTGTATCATTGATCTGGTAGATGTGAACAGGATGAAGGAAGAATGGGAAAATGTTAAATTGAAATACCGTATTCAAAATCATAATTGACATTATGCAACCCACTCTCCTCCCCCCCACAACCTTTTCCCATCCCATCACCTACCCCTTGCCTTTTCTTTATCAGTTTTCTTCCGTAAGTTTGGTGGATCATCAATCACATTTTATTCAGGTTTTATGAATGACCCAAACATGTAATAGCTAAGTACATCATTCATTATGCATTGAAAATACCAGAATTCGAGGTATTCAAAATATCCTTTTGATTCAAAATATCCTTTTGATCCATCGATCATGAATATCTCATATCGACCTTATTTTGTAAGTTACAAGTAATTTACCTGTCCAAAATTGGAAGGAAAAATCCTGCGCAGGCCCATTTTCATACCTCTAACTTAAGTGAACACTGTCCATCGAAGCATGATTTTTTTTTAATTTTTTCATATCATATGAAAGGTTGGTCCTTTAGCTTTCCATACATATAGACATTTTTTCATAAAATTATATATGCTCAATTTGGCAACCATTTCAAAAGTGTTACGTTTTTTTTGAGACACACGGTATAAGAGGATAGAAAAATAAAAAATATTAATTAGAGAGTTCGAAACGAAAAAGACATATCTTGCTTCTTTACAAAGCCTCGACTGTTGTAAAACGAATTCTCTATAGCAAACTAAGATAGACTTCGGACGCACTTCGAAAGACGGAAATTCATCTACCATTATGACTAGTATCATTGACGTGTACCATCTACTGCATATATACATGCCTACATCATCATTGCTGGGTAATTTTGTTAATATATGGAACTCTTTCTATCATGGTGTATGCTGAACATAGAGTACATATGTGTTTCAAATACACTCATATACAAGTAAACCCCTGTATGCTCAACTACCCACCCGTCAGGTTGCTAGTGGTATATCTTCCTTTACATCTTTGCTACTGATCTACCTGCAAGACAAATTTCATTGCCATATAAATCGATACACAGTGATGAAGGCTTGTTTCTTTAACGTTGAGTCGAACAAAATTACCAATTATACGAAGTGGCTCATACGCCCACGCATATACTGAAATCTGGTATACAACATAAACGGAGATGCTCGTGAACATTTAAAAGAAGAAAGTTCGGTTAATACCGTTTTTCCATTGAATCTAGGTCTGCAGTGAAAGAGCATTATGTGAAGAAAATGTCACGGAGGATTTGATTCTCAATTCGCATAAACCTTTCTATATTACTGCCAGGGAAAAATATATGTAGATTTTCTGCTAAAGTATAATTTACGTCAATGAATAATCTAGATTTGTCTCAGGATATATGTGAGAATTGTGAACAGAGCAGCGAAATTGTGTGTCTATGAATATCATCTAATCAAATAGTTCAGCCAGTCTTGCTTTATATTATTTCGTCTACAAACTTTAATTTGAATATTAAGTGATTAATGAACCTGATCATTTTATGGGACATCTAATTTTTTATTCCGTTTGAGATGAAGGGATAGATTAAGTATAAAACAAGATTTTTAAAAAAAATCCTAAGGCATCAACAAAAAGTGGTGTGGGTGGGTGGATGTGCGATATTATGTGTATTATGTGGGAGAAAGAAGGCGTGGTGAAGAGGGAAAGAGAAGACAAAAATACAATAATATCTGTGCTACGGAGATTTTAATACTGTAAATCATGTTCATTTGAAGCGATTAGAAAGCCTAAACCCACAAGGAACACCAAGAAACCAAAGATAGCAAATGGTGCAGGATGGTCGCATTATGCGCGTCTCAGTTCAGACATTCGACCAAATAGTGACGACTTGCCGCAGGAAATAGAACAAGAATAGATAGAAACCTGCCTCAGGTCGTAATCCAGGATTCCCGATTTTTTACAAAAGACCGAGTATGACCACAAAAAAAGAAAGAATGAGAGAGAGAGATAGAGAGAGAGAGAGGGAGAGAGAGAAAAAGAGAGAGAGAGGGAGAGAGAGAGAGAGAGAAAGATAGGGATAGATAGAGAGAGAAATGGCAAGATATATAACACTTTGAAGCCATACTATAGCTGCAGCAAAAAGAGAATAATCAATAATTTTGTCTATGACATTTTTCCTTCAGCTTCATAAGCCATTCTTCATCGATTTTGCTATTCAACATTATGAGGAATGAATAACAATCTGACGCGATAGAACTTAAACAATAATTTTCAAACAGATTCATTGACATTTATATGCTATATGTTATAGAAAATGAACATAAAAGTCTTGTTGGAAAAACGATTTAAAAATAGATCACATTAAAATGTTAATAGGCTGTTGCAAGTCTTTACCGGTATGAGAACACACATTTACATGATTTCGTAATACATGTATCTCACTTGTTGTTCAAGAACGCCATACACGTATTAACTGGATATTTTGATGTGCAGCAGTGACAAAAATAAGTGAAAATGCAGACGCTTTTTAAAGCGCTCACTTTGGGATGTAGACTTTGAAGTGGAAAATATGGATCCTCTTAAAAGTCAACGACGTCACCTTCTATTCATACCAAACATATTTCACTTCTGAAAAGATCGCATTCCACCCTATACGTCTGCACTGAACATCTTGCAGATAGTCCTTTGAATCTTGCTAGTATAAACTGTGCCATATTTGGTAGCCTAGGTAGAATCTCAACGCAGAGTCTCGTCATATTCTTGAGCAATTTAGAAGGTCAGAACGATCATATTTCTATCCGAGAAATCAGCCCGAATTGCTCATGTTTATTGCTCCGATTGCCAGCAATATAAACAGACAATCTTCCATAAAAATATGACCGCAAGATGCGTTACCATAGCCAACAACAAAAAAATCATCATGGACAGACTGCTCTGAAGAAACTTTCATCACCCGTATGCGTCGACCACTGTGAAGATACGGGTACGCTAAACAGTACGATCAGACATTCAATTTAAAAAATGGCAGTGGTAACAAAGGTCTTGGCCCACTTGCTCTTTTTGTAAGTAATGGACATTTCCTGGTATAGAAAATAAACTGTTGGAATGTATATCTCTAGCCGACATTAACGATACACTTTCCGCCTACCTATGTTTATGCATCTTGCGTTATAGGAGAGCACAGTATAGAACAGGCAAGACAGAAACGCCGTGGATATATAGTATATATATATATATATATCTACATGTTCAAAAAACAAAATCAAAACAAAAACTGATAGCTAATATAATGTAGTATCGAACATTAGCTTCATTATATATGATTTTTTAAAATGTTGTCAGTTAAATCTAGTCGTAAATTACGATTTTGTACACAATATCACACTAAAGGCAGGAAATGATTTCGTTCAATTATAAAAACTTGCACTTCTTTACCAAGACAGAGAGGATACATATCAAGTTGACAAAAGTATAATGTACAGGCCAAAACTGATCTACGAATGCCATTTATTTTGTCGAAATAGTCGCACAGATAGGAGAAGATTCAGAGTAAAAGACAGTGAGAGAACTCATCACTTAGACGGAAAAGCCTATTCGAGAAAGCAAGCCGGCAACGTTCCTGTTTATCTGACTGTTACCATCCATTGCATTGACCTAGGGAACAATTACAGAAAGATCAATAGGAAAACCTAATTACCTACGCAGAATCGTCCTTGTTACGTATCCCCAGTCCCCCACACTCGCCTTGTCTAGAAGCCATTCACACTTGCTTCTTAAACTAAACTTCTTAGTTAGTATTTTTCACAAATGGGTGAATAAGACCGGAACATCCCTTTAGCCTGGAAGCTTTCGAGACCGACATACAACGAGACCGACAATCAAGGCCTCGTTCACTCTCCGAAAAAATGGGCTGAAGCCGAAATCCGTGACGTATGTCAGACATCTTGGCCCGAATTCACAAAGCAAAAAACGCGTAAAACGCGTCATATGACGTACGAAAACCAAGGTTTGAGCTCAAACCTCCTTTGTGAATTCGGGCCCTTATGGATATACGACAAAAAGGATCATTCAGCTAGGCTGTATGAATCAGTATTGTTTAATTTGATGATGTATTTCTGTTCTATGTGCAAGAACTCCTGGAAAAATCTTAGGAGATGTATATCATTGTGAAACAAAATAATGTATTGTCACCCAGCCTTCATAAAATATTTTACAATGGCAGAATTGTAGCGGAAATCATAAAATAGCGAGTTATAACAAGAGTGAATGACAATATTTTACGACCCAAAGAGGTTTTAGTTCATTATTTGAATTAACACAATATTTATTTTATTACTCACATTACTTATTCGTGAGTTTCCATTAAGTTTTTAATTTGTTGTCAATTTAAGAAGCAAATTTTAGTACGATTCATGGTTGTGCGTTGGTGTGAGGAAGGATTTTTTTAGATCAACGCGCAAAATGGCGCGAAAACGATGCCACCTAAAATGTCATCGCATCCCCAAGGCAAAATCTACGCCTTACATTGTGAACGGCGAACAGATGAAGTCTTTGCCTGCCTGTATGGAGAAGAAATTCAATTCCATCACTGCAAATGTCAAAATAACATCGCATCTCCCACGTGGAGGTGTTGGGTAATTTGCAGTGGCCAAGACCATCCAAATCGAGAAATATGCTATGCTATACGAAGAAGGGTCCTTGGGCACGATATTAATCCAGAAATTAGCCAAGCAGGCTTGTATAAACGCAGTTGATAGAGTTGTTCTTTTTACCTTCTGTTTCAAAACGGCTGTTGCGCCTGCGCGTTTCCTTTTCTGGCGCGTTTTGTGATGTTGGGGAAGATAACGATTTCCTTTATTACGTGCATGTAGGACTGAATCAAATGCATTTTTAAAGGTAATCTTAAGCTCTGGTAATTGAGATAGAAACTGCATAGTACATTATGCAAAACAGTTGTGTTCATGTTTATTCCGTGCGTGGTTCCTCATGCTGCAAGTCAATATCAACTGTTTAAACACTTGATGGTTTTATCTTTTTTTTTTGTCTGCGATGACGCAATATCATTATGGGTATTTAATTGATAAATATGCGAATGTGAAATTAATTTCTTACCTGCTGTTCGTAAATCAAGAGAAAGACATGGAACCCCGCAGTAGGAAGCAAGAAAAGAAAGACAAAAGAAAGGGGAAAAAGATAAAAAGATTAATCATTGAAAATATAACATAAATAAAATGTTATAGAATTAAAATCTCTTTTATAATGATAAGCAAATAAAATATACTGCTCTACGTCCATGAATTATAATTTTGTAATATCGTATAAGTACTTTAACCATGATGAACTATTTTGAACTGCACTGTAAAAAAATAATAGTCGAAATAACTCAATAAAATTGAGGAAAAGAATTGCCTTATTTTTATTAAGTAAATATTACCTACGGCATCTTAAGTAGAATTTACTTATTTTGCTGAATAAATTTTTACTCAGTTAAATCGAGTTACAACGTAAATAATTTAAGTATTGTAATCATTTTAGATAATTAAAAAAAAAGCTATGATAGGATTACATATTGCACGATTTGGTACCCATCTAATCTAACAAGTAACATCCACTAATCATTCACTACTTCTATTTAAGATTTAACCGTATATATATATATATATATATATATCTACCACCATCACAAACTATTACATACGCTTCAATTCGACACATATTGAAAGGCTCCAAATTTTATATATACTTGATCGTAGCATCTTAAAAGGAAAATTGGTTGACAATTTCCTGAAATATCAAGTTTTGATCTGTTTTGAACTGGGTAACAATTAAAAATTGTCTTGTCTTTGCTTAGCCATGTTAAATGAATTAGTAAATGTTTTAAAGTCCTTAAATTTTCATTCAACCACAAAAAAGATTGTTTTATTTAAAAAAGAGTATAATTTGGTCTTAATAAATATTCATAAATTATGTAAATATTTCTATTACGCACTGCATCGGTCCTTACTTTAAAAAGATAAGAATAATCAACATAAATTGTTTGAGTAATACGTATAATTTCTGATTTTGAGTTAAAATTACTAAATTAATACAAGCTGAAATTACTTCAAGTTCTTATGTATTTGATTTTACTTAAATATTCCACGTATGTTCTACTAAATTGAAAGTTTGAGTTAGCAAGACTTAAATTTAGTGCGTAAGTGGCAAAACTAATGTTTTCAAGTAAATTCTACATGGAAAAAATACGTCAAAATTACCAATGAACAAATTCTTTTTTACAGTGTGGGTATTTCAAAACAATATTTCATTTCAATTGTATTACTGTTTTAGAAGAATTTTAACACACTTAATAATGTGGCAACTGATCCAAGTTATATTTGAGACTTTCACACATACTAAGAGCAGTGGAAACATTTAATGTTCAAGACACTTGAATATTCAAGAGTCTTCGTCTAACAGGACATCGGATAAAAAAATCATGTATTTCCAAATTAAGGCAACTGAAGCAACATAGGATGGATAACAGCTCTAATTCCTCTTATTTTTACATCAACTATTGCAACGACCAATGTGTTTATTCCATGAAGGGGCCGTTGGATACCTTAGTAATTAACTAAAGGCCCCCCGCTTCATTATGTCCCCTCGCCCACATTATAAACA
Organism: Strongylocentrotus droebachiensis; assembly: GCA_035222895.1. Lineage (NCBI taxonomy): Eukaryota > Metazoa > Echinodermata > Echinoidea > Camarodonta > Strongylocentrotidae > Strongylocentrotus > Strongylocentrotus droebachiensis. The sequence goes on along the minus strand of JAVYIG010000542.1, from coordinate 85,433 downwards.
TTATCGTCAGCTGGTGGTGACGGAATACATGTAAACTCATTAACCATCTCCATACCTAGGGTCCGATACGAGGCTGATATCAGGGTAAGACTAAGAGTGAACGCGGAGATGGAGGATGGGTTGAGATAACTGTTACATAATCCGGGGAATTTAACCCGGTCTGATTTCCTATATGGAGAAATTAGGCCAGTGACAGGTCGCTTCTTCGCGCTCTTTTGGCTACGATATTTGATCCCTACACGCTTTAATATGTCCGATTGGATACAACGAATGAGCAGTCAAGCAAAGTGGGGCACAAGTATTTGTTTTTGTCAGAGCCTTATAATATATTTGATCCGTATATCTTTTTGAATAAGTGCATTTTAAATAATACGAAAATGGAAACAGCTTACAAATTGCACATTTAAAACTGAATAGATTGCCGATCAAATGTGCCATAAACATGTTTGTCTGTCATTTATGTCAATAATTCACACTCACTGTCTCCTCTCCCTTTTTATACTTCACCCACACGTACTGGCACCATCTTTCACTGTTTCCCTTACAATCGGGATTCTTTCCCGATCGGTTTGACAACGTTGAGCAATAAACATTTTCCTACATAGACGAACATGGAGTTCCATGTGGGATTGCATTTTAACAAAAGATCACATCCATAGCCAAGCTTTCTTTTGACAACTTCGTCTCGTTGCTTTACCCCAAAGATCATATATATTTATAGGAAGGCCATGTACCAAAGATGCACGAAAGTGGTAAAGACCACACATAGTATTATACAGTGTGTTCTTGGAATCTGTATACACGACACGGCATGTCGACGGAGAGTAATTGCGCAATTTGTTTAATGTTAAAAGCAATCAAGCTTAGCACGCTGGTTACTTTAATTAATCCATTCACTCTATTATAAGATGTCACTGCGCTTGTTTTGTTTAATACTGCAGTTATTGTAATTTGCGTGTGGCTTTTCTACGGTACAGTGGAGGCAGAGAAATGCTACTAAGACACGTCTGCGATGAAGGTGAACAAATAAGAGACATGACCAGACTTACTGATAATGTTAAGGCTAATCATAGCACGGGGATAATGCTGTCCTGTAAATCACCATGACTGCAATAATATACATCATCACACATCCTTTCATTCCAGGGATGTGCCTTATCTCTCCAGCTTAGCAACACGTGTATTGCCTTACATATACTCACATATCATGATATGAAGGTGTTAATAGTAATATCCGATTGGCGTTCACAAAGCTTGTACAGGAATAATGGCATAATTACACTCTACATGCATCATGGGCGAAGAAATAAATTGAACAGAAAATGTTATAAAGAGAGAGAGAGAAAAAATAGAGAGATAGATAGAGAGAGAGAGAGAGAGAGAGAGAGAGAGAAGATAGAGAGATAGAGAGAGAAGATAGAGAGACAGACAGAGAGAGAGAGAGAGCAAGACAGAGAGAGAGAGAGAGAGAGAGAGAGAATGAACTGTGTTTAAGAAGGTCTGATAATAGCTTTCTATAGCAAAAAGACACTATTCTGTTCCTGTTGAAAATAAAGATAGAAGACGAGGATACAAATAACATCTACCGGCCGCATTTCGTTCACCACATATGCCCTTGACTTATATCAGTATCTATGTAAGTAATTAAATGCTCGGCCAGGAATCAATGCGATTAGATGGTCTGCACTGCCTTTGTTATTGAAATGATAATTGTGTCATCGCGAGTTATTACAGTTATACAGACAAGGCCAGTTATGACATAATCAAGGCATTCAGTATTATGATGTTTTGAGTTCTATGACTTAGTATGCTTAATCAGTCCCCGCCTTCCTTGTCAACTACAAATCAGTTGATTGTTTTAATTACCTTGGTGGACTACCACACAATAGTACCATATGTGAATCACATGAGCGTTGTTTTATCTTTAAGATATGAGAGGATGCATGTTCTAATTTGAAGCAGACACAATAGATTCTAAAAATAATGGCTAATTGTTGATATGTAAAAACATGCTGCCTAAGTTCTACTTAATATAATTTTTAAAAATGAAAATATTTCTTGTTTATTCATAATTTGCATGCTTTCGTATTCATGATAAGCATGGTAACGATACAGGCGAATCGTACAAAAGATCATGGAGTGGCAACAGGCACAAAACTGGCATGAATATGACTGTTAAGGTGAAACGCTTCATCAAACGACAACTAAAGAATTCATCAAGTTTGACATTTGCATAATATTGCTCGTAAATACGCAATGAAAATTTGGAGATAAGTTAGTCCCCCTAATTGATGAAAAAAATCCTTTAAAACTTGTTGAAGCCCAAACAAAATCACGTGTGATTGCTATATCAAGGCTTTATACATGTTATCTACGTAAGATATGAAGTTAGTATTTCTCCCTATGGGGCCCGTCGCTCTCATGTCATCTGAAATCTGCAGTCCTAAATCAATTTTCCTCCAGGATCAAATTTCGACATTTTAATCTTCACCAAAGAAAAAAAAATCCTCTTTTAAGATGGATCAAAAATAACAATTGTTTAATCAGAAGCGACAGATATGATCCCAGATATGCCTCGGAATTTCCCAATATGACCCAGAAATGCATTAGCTTGAAGGCACTTCCCCAACTGTCGCCAGCTAGATCTTTTGCGATTCTGGGAACTGTTGACTCGATTCAGAAATCAATAGGAAGTGAGAAAGAGAAATGACATTGGCGCTGCTAATTAATCCTGGTTTCTTTATTAAATGGTTAGGTAATTCTTGTCAGTTTGGGATAAGTAACACGACAGTTATATTTGTTTAAAACCCATGATGTATATCATCAGTGATTAAAATGACACTCTAATCAGACTTTGAATGATCGTGTTTATCGGCATTATAATATTAAAGTAGGGCATATAATATGATACAAATCTCACCATAATCCTGTAAGAAGTACACTTGTCTAGCCAATAATTTAATAGTTAACTTTTTTAAATTCTCTAATCTTTGAGACATACACACACACACACACACACACGCGCGCGCACACCCACATATATCAAGATGTTATGGTGGATTAAATCACATCTTCTCAATGCCTGAACTAATTTAAAATGAATCTATTTAAAGAGAAGGTTGAGTTCTGGGGGAGAGGTGAACATAAAATCTAAATCTAAATATGACATGTAACAGCTTAAAAATGAGAGCCCCATTTTTATGCCACATATTTGTGCAGTCCCATATACATCTTTAGGTGTACAGTGGTAGTTCTCTTTTACCTAGATTGGGCCAAATTTATATTATTTGATGATTCCAGAACCTTGCAGTGCGCACCAATACTTGATATGCTACATGATCAACCTTTTTTGATCGATTCCACACCGTTTCTTTCACATTGCAATCGCATGAGTAGAACTCAACTTTATCTTTGACGCCTTGATTTGTACCGCAAATACGGTTAATATGTTAAATCCGACCGTATGCTCCGCCGCTTAGCTCCATGCCGACGTTTTTCCATCTTGTGTGCCCCTTTTTAATCATATAGACCCTCTTTCGAGACGAATATCTATTCTGCACAGACAAAATAAACTTCACATTGCCTCTCATAATCATGCATCTATGAACGTATCAGGCATACTCGCGCATTTATATGATAAGAAGTAGGATATTGATGACGACGGAAATAACGGGTGCGATATTCCAAGTATAAGTAGCCCCCATGGAGTATTTATGAGGAGTGAAATTGCTTCGTGCCTGGCATACATGGGACACACTCTAGGCGATTATCCCTCCTCAGAACACAGTGAAGGGAGGGCTACAGGTGCACGGTGAGGGAGGATTTAAAAAGAGTCGGTTTTGCCCTCGTTCTTTAATATATCTCGTGTCTAAATTGCTCATTTAGTCTCTCAGTCATACTCGATGCGATTGCAGTGCAACATTCACTATTTTCAATGTATGTGTTTGTTTTCCTAAGATGTAATATATCATCACTAGCATATCTTTTATCCTCGCCACCTATTATGTGATGGTATTACAGCTTTAAAAATTTCACAGAGGAGATATTATTTATACAAAAGTTACTATTCTACTTAGATTTTTGGACATTCACGGGAATTTTCTCCATTGAAAAAATGAGAGACTTTACTTTTGCCTACATGATTGGGAGAATGTATGATTTAAACGAAAATTTCTCAATGACATATATAATGATACGCATATACTGACACATTCTTCCTCTCTCTCTCTCTCTCTCTCTCTCTCTCTCTCTCTCTCTCTCTATCTCATTCAATTATTATCCAGGCCAATTAATCAAACCCTTGCCACCTCGATAATTATCATAACTCCCAACTTATCATTTGATGTTCGTCGTGAAATTTAATCTTTTCTGACTGAATTGTAATTTTTCGAAATTGACTCGATAACAATTCACGAGTTGATATCGCCCTGAATTTCTCGACAACCGCAAATAATTCCAATAATGAAATATTTCATTCATTACCTGTATATTATGTCAGTAAGGAAATTTATACCAAATGGGTTCCCGCTTCCCATGTCATTGACATTGCACAATGGCGCCGGTGCATATCATGTATACAGTTTAATGAATTACAACGACCCCCAACGGAAAATTTAATATTGATAAATCGAATACCGATGAACTAAATTCAGATCCTAAGTATTACATTGCTGCTCCTCTAAAATATAGTGTCAGTAAATTTATCAAGTCGTACTTTGACATATATTTATTTGTAACGAACATAATTTCTACCTTTTATAAAAGTTTATTTTCCATGATATTCTGTTGGATATTCTGTTGCTTTGAATAACATTTTCCTTGTTTCAATATGAGACATATAGCATTAGTATCTAATCTCTCGAAGGTAACGCAAACCACTGGTTAATCTAGAATATTTTCATTATTTTTTTGTAATGGCAGGTTGAAAAATATTAAACACAACTTCATTCAATGAAGTCCCCCGGTCATTTCAAAAGACATTTGATCGATTAAGAACGTATTGAATGAAAGTTAAATACCTATACGAATTTCGAAAATACACATAAACAGTTATGATAATATTGCATATAATCTGCTCATACCTTCTTCTTCTTCTGTGGTGTTCACACTTGTACAAGCATTGCTTTTTAGTGGACCCCTCTGTTTCCAACATCTATTTTTTCATTTGTTTTAAATGCTTATAATTGATATGTAATGTTTTGTTGGAAACATGAATAAATTGAAATTGAAATTGAAATTGAAATTGAAATTCTATTTACTGACCACCCAAGTCAAATTTTTCGCAAAGAAATGCACGAAATTCATCCTTTTCCTCTTTTTAAATTTGAATACATACAGACTGTAGGGGTGAAGCTCAAATGGTCCTGTCTAGTAAAGGTCGGTAATAGAAAGTTAAGACAGCTATACGGGTACCCGCTTATAAAACGAATAATGGAAATGAGCAAGTGTTTTTCATTTATTTGCTTTTATTGCTCATGTTTCGTACCAATAAAATGATATAGTAATACTATTGGTATCAGATTTCATGACAGGACTTTACTGCATTTGCATTCAATTAGTGGGTACAGATAAATAAGTACCATATGCTTCTGTTTATGCCTCTGTTTATCGGTGTAGGCAGTAGATGATTGACTGCTTATTGGAAATAGACATGGGGGAATATAAACCTCTATGAGACGTGAAATAAATCACATTAATGGTGAAAGTGAAAGAAATATAAATTTCGACTTGAAGAAAGAGGAAAATATAAGTCACCAAAGTGCAGAAAGCACATAATTCACTATTAAATGGAAAATATGAAAGAGAATATTTAACTTTTCATAGACTACTCAGCGAAAGTGTCTATACGTACCGTATGAAAGTATTCAGTTATTATTTCAATGACTTTTTTCTTCATGTGGTCTTATTGGAGCAGATGACGTCATGAAAAGTGCAAAATCACTTGAATAAATGAGCTTAGCACACCTCTTGAATTGATGACTTGTACAGGGAGTATCTGTCCTTATATCAGATGCATACTCATTCACGCCAAATCCAAAAGTGACAACTAGTATTTCGATAAATTAAGAAAATGTCTTCATAGCATTTTTAATGCTTCATAGAAACAAATCTTAATAGACGATCACTGAACAGTTGCCATGGATGAAAGGAACATTCCTGTTGTTTTCTATATATATATATATATATATATAATGTAAAAATAAATGGTTCTGCGTCGGTGCATAAAATGAATAGGACACAAGGTAGATAAATAAAAACACCGGAGAAGTGAATATTCCACTGACGTTTCGGGCATAGCCCTTTATCGAAGTGCTTTATCGAATCACTTCGATAAAGGGCTATGCCCGAAACGTCAGTGGAATATTCACTTCTCCGGTGTTTTTATTTATCTACCTTGTGTCCTATATATATATATATATGTTGCATTACCACTATTCTTATCTAACAATCGAGATATCAAAACATCATATCGTCTGAAAATAGATTTCAGTCTGAATCCAACATAGTTCGGTCAATGACCAACCCAACAATCTTGATCTCACTCTTGTCCTTTTTATTACCATCACATAAATAGTATAGAGTGAGTGAGCGAAGGTGTGGTTGTTTCTACCATGATCAGCATACCAGCTAACTTTTACATAACAACGGCACACACAGTAATTGAGAAGTCCATCACAATTTCACGACAGAGGCAATGCATTGGTATTGTGTACAGCAAAGCAAGTATAGGAATGGATCTCAAAAAAGCATATATCATTAGAGAGCCTGTTCTTAATTGTACTGTTAATTCTAAAAAGAAAATTGTTTTGGAGTTGACATGAAGAAAAATATATATTTATATTATTCTCATTGCGAACATGACCCTAAACTAAACTGTATCATTGCACTGTGATAATGATGCTACATAACATTAGCAGTGAATAAACATGCTATACAAATTTAATTACAATTTTTTTTTTAAATTCACCCAATCATAGATATTTATCTATGATCATGTAGATGATGACAAAATATGAATATATAAATAAGGAACAGAATGAATTAAGAAAACATTTTCCTCTGTACAAAAATAGATTATGGGGTTCCGGAAGCTCAGCATTATTGTTTAATTAACGGTCAGAGATTTTTCATGCTGATAAAAAAAGTGCATACAAAAGGCAAAGCCCGCTTATTTTTTTTGTTAATCTTTCTTTGAAAATACCATAGATTATGCCTTACTATCTTATGTGTTTATATTACGTTACAGGTGCTATATAATCATTAATCAATATTACAATGTGGTTAGAATATATATTGTTCAATTAAAATAGATGGCTTCCCCTGTAGAAGGATAAGCATTAGGTTTGCCATATAAAAAGTTTACAATCCGACGTCTTCTTAAAAAAGATGAGCCATCATACTCAGAGGCAGACAATTAATGTGGCATTTTCAGTCTAGTATTCCCGTGTACTCGCTCATTGCGCTACACAGATATAACACTCAACTCCACACACTCACACATACACACGCGCGCACACAGTTTTCACCACTGGTACTTCTTAAGTTTCAAACTTCTGATGAGGGAGAGGGAGAAGGAGAGAGAGAGAGAGAGAAAGAGAGAGAGAGAGAGAGAGAGAGAGAGAAAGAAAGAGAAAGAGAGAGAGAGAGAAAGAGAGAGAGAAGGTGGGAAGTAAGAGAGTGAAAGAAGAGCCAAATGGAGGAACAGGTACGGAGGAGAGGGGATTCATGTATACGATGAAAACAAATGTTATTGAGACACAGATCATGCATTTGCGCTTATAACATACTATTATCATTAATAGATATTAATATAACTCCATGATCTGATGATGGGGGGGGGGGGGGTCTTCGATAGCAAACCTTTGATTCAGTTAACGTTCTTCCCGCTCACATGCACGTATGTCCTCGTTATGCTACAAACGATTTTGCATGGCAAATATTCATTTCCACCCACTTGATCAATATCATACCAAAATTCATAACGCCGCCGGGAAGGTTCTCATCGAGGCATCATTAGCATCGTAACAAATCTCTCGAATGCAGCCAAGTCACTGGTGGTGACAGTATGATACTTTTTGTGATTCCAGTCTCATATAAACAACAAATGGCACAGCTAGTGTAAGTATACGTTGGGTTGTAATATTCTACCTGAGTTTGACTTGTCTTCTTCAAATTCTTCACATAATAATAGTTCAATGAGTGCCTGTGTAATTGATGGAACGTTCATGCCTAGAATACTCTATTGTCTAGAGCAATTAATTTTTTTAAATCTTAGCAATGTTACTACCTAGGTTTCCACCCGATCAGGCTTCTTTAATGACGTATAAGGTATATTATCGTTATCATAATGATAATATACACAGATAGATTCTGAATCTGAATCTGAATAAGGATTGGAATAATATTAATCTACCCCTCCTTCCACTGCAGTTGTCACTTGGCACCTGCTAATGAGGAAAAGAATGATAATAAACTAAATAATCCAAACCAATGCTATGTTTTTTTTTACAATTCATAATAATGAGATGCAATTAAATCAAAGACAAAATCTAGGGCTACTCTTACTATCGCTTCGGATAAAAATGCAGAGCGAATGATTCAACAACCTGCGGACAATTTATATATTCATTTATTTACTTGTTTGTATTTATACATATTTATACAGGTACACATGATCAGATATTAATCTGTTTCCCATCTTGGATCTGGTAAATCATATTACATGTATAACAACTAGTAACAATAGCAAAGTATAACAAAGGAAAAATACAATACAACGACATCGTGGCAGACATATTTTACAAACTAAAATCCACTGGGTTATCATACTTCATGATTCATCAAGCCTTGTTAGATGTGATTCTGCTCTTGCTTTTATATATTTGTTATTCTACGTATGTGTCTTTCATCCCACTCTCAACCATCCCTCTCGTGCATAAACATTACTCGGTAAATCGGTTGCAGCGAAGGCTATACAAAGGCGAAGTTTTTTTTTCTTCAACTACAACGATTCGGAAGCGTCATTTGGTAATTGAGAAGTCTGAGTAGCTCTGATCCCTCTATAATAGCTAAATTTCAAATCTCTCTCTCTTTCTTTCTCCCCCCTCTGTCTCTCTCACTCAATCTCTCTCTCTCTCTCTCTATTTGAATCATAGGCGTTTAACTCCCCCAGTTTCGTGTCCTATTTTTCTTGTGCTCCACGATTTACACGATCACCCACACTACTACTATCTGGATCTGGAGAATTCTGAAAGTAGTATTATTATCATCTCATTAGTTCTTGGAGATATAGCTATAGATTTCGGGTAAATTGGGGAACTTTATGCAAACATTTTAAATAGGATTAGTTCTTGGCATGTACATGTAAGAGACTTTCAAAGGAAAAAGCCTTTGGTAGCAGAGAAGGTCGATTAACAACGTTTTATAGTTTTTTTCTTCAAATTCTTACCCATTCCATATTATATTACCTATGGCAATCCTTCACTGAGGTATATATATAGACAAATCTTCTGATGAATGAAATGATAACTAACCTGATTGAAAAGAATAATTAGTCTGAATATTTCATTTTTTCTCAATAATTCATGATCATAGAATCACATGTTGTTTGAGGAAGACAAACCAAAACCAGGAGGGAAATTACAATGAATACGTCAAGAATCAGACGATAATGGAAAACCTGAAAATGGCTTTCGTATTACCAACGCAGAAGTAAAAATGAAGATACAAATACTACAGGGGCTTTATGCTAAGGCAGAAAATCCATCGACCGGTTTGCAGCAAACAGGATTCTTGCTCCCCATCTCTAAGTCTCCTATCACTGTCTCCAATTTTGTTCATTTATTATAGCGCGCACTTCATCAAATATTTTCTTCTGGGCTGTCGTATCTGCGGATAGCACCTAAAGGCACACTGCATGAGCGCGGCATGACGGTATAGAGCAACTGGGATAGGTATAAGGGAAACACTGCCGTACATCTATCCGTGGGAACAGACGATCATATGTGATATCTGATAGTGGGCCAGGAGATGAAATATTGCAGTGACCTTAATCCTAGAAAAAAATTAGATAACGAAAAAAAAATTGAGGACCTTATTGTAGTCGTCTGCTGTAGTAGATTGAAGCATGCAACATACCAAGAAGTTACTTGCTGGTAACTTCTTGAACATACCATGGAGAAATCTTGGCTGTTTGCAGGGCAGTGCCGAATTTCAGCGCATGCAGTAGTTTTGATTATGAGCAAACGGCTTTTTACGAGTTATTCTCGGCCAATTTTATATAAGGTTTATGTGTGTAATTAAATATGGGTGTATGATTTTCAACAAGTTTAACGTTCCTACTTCATAAAAATGCAATAAGGGGAGATATAGAATATAAATTCGATAACAAATGATCACAAGGACATAATTTATAAGGAAAATGAAATAACGCCCGAACTCTGTAAATGTTTCAAGGTGAATAGTTCTGTGGAGAAATCACCGAACTTTGTACGCGAGAAAATAAATTTGTATAGAAACTTGACCTATATCTGAGGTACACATATTTATTGGTGCTGATCTCAATAACCCGATTTCGTAGCAAATTGTGATTAGGTACCTGTTATAATTCCTCCACAAAAAAAGCAAAAACACACACACGCGCACACACCTACCCATCCTACGTCTACCTAAGACAGATTGAATTACGAAGAGTAAGTGTAGAGACGGGTGATGTGTTGTAATGTACTAAAGTGCATTATACAGTATCGCGTTCGTAACCACACAATAGTCACGCAACTGCACGAATAAAAGCGCTGTTTTACATTAGGTTGATGTGCCCATAATGCCTCCTATTTTTGTCACTGAAATCTAAAATACCGAGAAACGCTCACATAATAAGCAGACTATGAGAGAGGGCATTATTTCATTCCAACTCACTTGAGAGAGTGTCGTGTATCTCTGTGATAGTATGCATGTGAATCAAACAAAACGAGTACATATAAATGTGGACGAACACTTGTTGTGGGGGAAGGGGTGTTCATGGTTCATTATAAAATATATATCGGAATTCAAATACCACCACATATTTCAAGGTTTGATAGACTATTTGTATAAGTGATACACTGTTATTATTGAGATTGTGACGAATTTTAAAGTGGAAATTAAATTGAAACCCGACGAGTAAGAGCAGTTTGTGTAGACATCCGAATACAAAAAACACCACACACGATTCAATAGCATGGTAAATGTACATCACGCATTAAATAAAAAATCCTTGACGAATTAAGACAACAAAAGTCATAATTTATCAAGGATTCTATTTACTTGGTTCAACATATTAAAAATTGACATTAGTGTTGAAAAATACACCGCTTTTCACTAAACGTTGCAAATGGTGCAAAGCTTGCAAAATCCGATATATTCATTTCTTTTTTTGAAACTGACTATTTTTCTAGCATTGGCTATACTCAGTTTCATACATAACTATCGTCATACTTTTTCATGTAGGCAGGAAAGGTTCTAATTCTGGCTTTTTCTCGTCTGGAAAATTCAACACAAATAAGCAATCTTTGATAGACAAACATTCTGATTAAATTATAATAAAAATGGTTTGAAGAACGATCATATTAAACCCTCCGTGCATTATTTACAAGAATAGATAACCAAACAAATTTTAAATTTGTAGTAAAAATCAGTCACTGTGATCCGCTTTTATTAGAACTTCATAATAAACTTTTTTCCTACTTGCATTTCATCCGCATTTCACCTGTAATATTGAACACACTATGAATTAACATAACTATACCTGCTTTGAAAAAAAGCCGCATCAATCAGCGATTCGCGAGGGATATAGTTTTATTTCTAAAAAAGGAACGTTGTTTACTTGTGAATCCTGGCATACGAGCTTAATTGGGTTTCTTTTACATCCATGGAGGATTCCTATAGTGTGGTCAACCCGACTCTTTTAGTTATCGAAAACACCCGCTGGGGATTGACGTTTGGAAAATATTGCATAATTCCGCGAAAAAATAACCGACTGAACTCAATTCAATTGGGAAAAAGATATATTTAAATATCCAAACTGTTACTGGGCATCAAGATATTCTGGTTGTATGTATATTTGTCAATAAACATAGCTTACCAAGGAGTGTTTTGGTTGTATTCATATTTGGTAGTAACAATGTAAGATTATTATTACATGTATTATCATTTCTTGATAGAGTGTTTCCAATTTTGTCTTCAAAATCTTTATTATGGAATGATTATTTCAGAGCGGAGGAATATGCTCTGTATGCACCAGGATTACACGGGTAATTATACTTTATGTTGTCTTTCTCGACACATTAATTGTCTTCCAATGCACTACAATTAATTAGTGTGATACAATACTCTTCCTTCTTTAAAAACGAGGGGGAAATAAGAACTATATTCTTCGGATTAGAATAGGTACGCTTTGACAAAATAGATCCATCTCATTTTTCATTCGCATAGAAATCGGAAAAGGCAGTCGCAGTTATTCTGATAAAGTGACATTTAGGATGGATGAAAAGGTAAGAGATTATTATCTCTGCAATGTTTTTGTAATAGCATGCAGGTTTCATGGTGCCTCGACAGAGCCCTCGAGGTTCTTTCACTACTAAACCTCGGTATTCCCTTTTCTTTGGTTTATTCTGTTGCATATCTTTTCTTTTTCTCTCCCTTTTTTCTCTCTCATACTTGGAATCTTCTCTTAAATTTGTAAATTCGCATGCATTTACACACGATTATGCACAGTGCATTTGCATACAATCTGTTTGAATTATATTCAAACGGAGTAATGGAATAAATGAAATGAACTGATTTTGAAACTGATATGTCTCTTACATGTAGAATGGTAAAATACTTAATATATGATACAAATGTAATGTTTCTTGATATATTTGAACAGGAATAGGGCGGCAATTTGACACTTTTGACAAAAACAATACATTGTGAATACACTCATATGATATCAAACGATTTCAAAAAAGTTAAATCAAATAAACTTACATTTTCTGGTGTGTGCATGTAACCATACAGTGGAATGATTATACAAATCCAAATATACAAAGATTTCAAACAGCAAGACACCTTTTTCATTGAGCAAAAGCTCAGCAAAATGTTAATGATGAAAAAGGAAAGATAGATGTACCTTAGTTTATGTGATGTTGCAAATTTGATATATAAAACTCACCATGGCTTTTCCCCTTCTCTGTTGGATTCGGCTTTCCCTCCATATTTGCAGTCAGAAATTGACTAATAAATCTCCTGGGCAGCGACAAACCAACAACCACTCAACGATCCTCGTCACACGCGGATTACTAATGCACGGAAATACCTCAATTTTTGGTCGTTTGTCAGAGAGAGATAGTGAGAGAGAAAATGAGAGAATACAGGAGATAACGAACTCTCAATGTTCAACACTAACAGAGCTCGGAGAAGCAAGGAAAGACGGCCACACATAGACTCCAAAAGAAACGAGCGCCAGACTGTCGACCGTCCCTGGAAACGCTGGCTATTCATTTATACGTGTTATTGGCAAATCACATGCGCGATGCGAATGACGGGCAGTTGTACAAGTGGTCTCCCCCTTGGTAGAAAGCGTTTTGGCGGGAAAACTAGTAAAGCGGGGTCGACCCGTACTCAAAATGTGCGCGCACGCTTTACAACGTGAACGCGAGATAACCTTGCACATAATATACCGAATAATAAAGATAAGAAAATGAGAACTGAAACTTATATTATAAACCTTTACTCGTGTTTAAGAAATATAATTCTATATTGTATTTAAGCATTAAGCGTGTATTAGACATATTAACAAATCAAATATAACGGTCTACACATTCGGTACAAATGGTTAGCGAATAATAACGCGATAAAATGTTCTTTGAAGTAAAAATAAAAATAAAAGTGCTTTACTTGTTGAATATCTACTGACCTCTTGCCTTATCCTTCTGTTTTCGCCATTAATGAAAAGAACTTTTCATATATTATACTTTGTTTTTTTCCATCTATAACCTTCCTTAGGTTATCCTTTTTTTTAAACTTCCTTCTATAACCTTTCCTTATGTTATTCTTTGTTTCTACCTTTTATAGTTTCATTATGTTATTCTTTGTTTCTTTCTTCTATAACATTCCCTTATGTTATCTTTATTCATTCCTTTTATAACCTTTTCTTATGTTATCCTTATTTACTTCCTTCTATAACCTTTTTCTTATGTTATCCCTTTTTTATTTTTTTATTTTTACTTCCTTCTATAAATGTTCCTTGTTATTCTTTCTATTTACCTTTTATAGTTCATTATGTTATTCTTTGTTTCTTTCCACTATAACCTTTTATTATGTTATCATTTTACTTCCTTCTATAACCTTTCCTTATGTTATCCTAATTGAATTCCTTCTATAACCTTTCCTTATGTTATCCTTTGTTTCTTCTTTCTATAAACTTTCCTTATGTTATCCATTTTTACTTCCTTCTTTAACTTTTCCTTATGTTATCCTTATTTACTTCCTTCTATAAACTTTCCTTATGTTATCCTTTGTTTCTTCTTTCTGTAACCTTTCCTTATGTTATCCCCTTTTACATCCTTCTATAATCTTTCCTTATGTTATCCTTATTTACTTCCTTCTATAACCTTTCCTTATATTATCCTTATTTACTTCCTTCTATAACCTTTCCTTATGTTATCCCCTTTTACATCCTTCTATAATCTTTCCTTATGTTATCCTTATTTACTTCCTTCTATAACCTTTCCTTATGTTATCCCCTTTGACATTCTTCTATAATCTTTCCTTATGTTATCCTTATTTACTTCCTTCTATAACCTTTCCTTATATTATCCTTATTTACTTCCTTCTATAACCTTTCCTTATGTTATCCCCTTTTACATCCTTCTATAATCTTTCCTTATGTTATCCTTATTTACTTCCTTCTATAACCTTTCCTTATGTTATCCTTATTTATTTCCTTCTATAACCTTTCCTTATGTTATCCCTATTTATTTCCTTCTTTAACCTTTCCTTATGTTTTCCTTATTTACTTCCTTCCACAACCTATCCTTATGTTATTATTTTATTCTTCCTTCTTTAACCTTTCCCTATGTTATCCTTTGTGTCTTCTTTCTTTTACCCTTTCTTATGTTATCCTTTTTGTCTTCCTTCTTTTACCTTTTCTTATGTTAGTAACAAAACTGCTAGATCGGTTTGGAGCGGTCTAGGAAGCGAACCGGTCCAGAAGAACACATCGCGAAGCGATCTTGTGGATCGGTCCAGAAGATCGCTTCCTCAGTGGCACGGTTGTCCGTCCACACTCAAATCTCTTATTTTTTCCACATGTGATATGAAGTATTCTTACTATCCATGAACATCCATATAAATATCTATATTTCTACTCCTCAAAAGACAGCTGGCCTGTGTTCTAACTAGCGGTAGGCCAAAAGAGAAATCGGAAGCAATTTCATTAAATTTCATCTCATCTTTTATCTTATCTATCACTTCCAGAACATGATGCGTTACATCGATTTTATAACATTCTTAACTCAGTTGCATTCACCTTGATTCGTATATGTCAGAATCAAATAACATGCACTGTAGTTAAAATTCCACCATCAAGCCTTGCTATGTATTGGCTTTTTGCGAACCTGACGGTAGATATGTTCAGAACTTTTACCTTAGGGGTTAAGTACACTGTGTATTCAGCTCAGCAAAATGCATTCCTCCCCCTCTTCCCATCTCATTAAATTCTCTCATGGTTTTCCCACTAGATCGCGATGTGCACGTCAGGTCAAAGCTGAATATATTTGAGATCAGGTTCCGTGATCTATCGTTCACCTTTCCATTTGTCCCTTTTCATTGAGGACCAATGCGAAAGGCGTTTTTCTAATGGCTACCATTTTCTTGATTAGGAGAGAGATCTTGTCAAAGAGCACAAGACCCTTCCACACTTTGCACTCTTATCCGGAGCATGCACGGCTTGCAATCCTGAAAGAGTTCATCCATTTTGAGTGCACCACCTTGCTTTTATCCCCTGGTATTGCAGCGGGTGATTCAACGTCCAGAAAGGGGTTCGATGTCATGTTCAAAAGAGTGTTTATAGAATAGGTCTTTTAAATAGAGGACGTGATGAAGAGGAATGTGACACTGGCAAAAAGACAAAACTTCAAGATGCCTTAGTGTAGACATAGAAATAGAAATATCGTAGTAGGGGGTAATTCAGATGTGTAAAGGGAGAAAATAGGGAAGTCTTTATAACGCAACTTACAAGACCACAGAAGATAATTTTTCTTACATAGGGGATGAATATAGACCAATGATAAGAAGGGACGATAAGATCGGGAAAGAAAGATTGAGAGCGTAAGAGGGACGAGAGATGGATAGAGAGAGATAGAGAGAGAGAGAGAGATGGGAAGGTGACGGGGATATAAGAAAACCAAAATGAAACGAGAAATCGATGGGGAAGAATATTTTATTTCTGTCTAGTAAAGTATCATGCAATGCAGCATACCAATTATTTTTAGTTCGCAATAAATGTATTACTTCGAGCAAAAATTGCGTTTACCATTGTTAGTATGCTCAGTAGTTATATCAAAATAGAAGGAGGCAAAAATCGGAAAAGCCGATTTGTGTTTGGAATAACAAAGTCTTGCTATGTCTGTCTCTCCTATCATTCACCAACCTTATCGCACTGTCTCATTTTTCCTCTCTGTCAGAATCTCCTTCCCACTCTCCACTTAGTCGTAACACTCTCTCTACCACATCTTTCTTTCTCTCTTCGTTTTATCTCAGGCGCAATCGATGAACTCAATCTCCTCTCACATTAGTCCCCCCCCCCTCTCTTTCTCTCTCTCTCTCTGCTCTGTCTCTCTTTCTTTCCTCTCTCTCTACTCTCTCTCTCTCTCCCTATATAGTACCCCTCTTTTTGCCTCTTTCTCTCCTCTCCATCGCTCTCTTTCCCTCTCTCTCTCCTCTGCCTATCTCTCTCTCTCTCTGTGTCTCTTTCTCTTCTCCATCTCCCTTTTCCATCTCTCATGTTCACACCTCACACCTTTCTATCTCTTATCTCCCCCTCTATCAGTGGCTTTCCCTCGTCAAGTCTCCAGCTCGTTACTCCACCTGTACAAAATGACACGGGTTCCAAAGCCCTCCCCAGAGAGCCCCCCTATATTGACTTTCTTCCATGATCGTGTTTGCGTTCATGATTGAAAAATGCACCTCTCGAACGCAGATACATCTACGTATCAGATACAGAGGGCCATCGCAGACTTCGATATATATTCAAGGATGGTTGTGTCGAGGATAGGGATGACTATAGAATTGTTTTTAGTCTCAATTGTTTCTTGATAGACATTAATATCAAAGAAAAATGGACACGTGGTTAAAGCTTGGACATGTTTTAAAGTAAAGGTATAAATCCTGCTTTCCATCTTTATTCCCGGTTCCCATAATGCAGATCAATATCATTCATTCTCATCTAAACCTGTTTCTTCTGCACAAGAACGCCTTTTTTGATAATCTTAATGATAGCTCTATAGCATTGTTTCCAATCATATTCTACATACATAATTTAAAGAAACGTGAGCCCGTGAATATTCTGTAAAAACTGCTCTCATTTCTCTTTTTGCTTGTGTTATGACAGCCAATAATTATTTGTTTCGTTCTTTTGGATTGTGGAAAGAAATTGAAATAATTTAGCCGACTTAAAATGCGCATAATATTTCATATGTAATGCTATGTTTCCATAGCAACCAGGAATCCATTAGCATCCCCCACCGGGTCTTACCGATATCAGTACAATTTAAAGAGAAATCTGTAAAGCGCCAGCACACTACTGTATATATCCCCCAGCATGCACCATAACATAGCAAGGCAATCGGCAATATCAGAGGACGTCTTTGGGTCGATAAAAAGAGAAAAAGGGAAATGGCGGCGAGTATTTACAAACCATCGCATTAACGCCTGATCATATCTGCATCTTTCGATCATATCACCTAATGCTATTAGAGGTATGCAATGCTATGTATAGAAACTGTGGGTTATACAAGGAGATGTGGCTTGAAATACTCATGTAATGGGATTTGCTTCATGCAGTCAGACCTTCTCATTCGAACTTAATGCCCTGAAAACAGGTCTAGGCGTCAACGCAAATACACGGACGATATGCATCCGGTCGGCTTATTAATCGCTCCATTAAATTGATTGACCATTGAACTAAGTACACAAAAGCATTCGATCCGACGGGGGTTCGCGATTGCCTGATTATTGTTCTTGCGCAGATGATTACAGCGATATATTTATAGAGATAATAGGGAAATTAAATTGTGTATTTGTCTTATGGGTCTCGAAAATGTGTGTTAAAAGATAACCACCGCCAAAACATACAGGTTTCGTTTGTGCCATGCATAATTCGATTTTTTTTTCCCCTGTTTAATTAAGGAAACCAAAGACTAACTAGGCAGAAAACCGTTACAACGCAGCCTAATGGGCCATAATATCATTTGATGAGAATCTGATGAGAATCATATATTAAAATATGTCAAATATAGCACGAAACTAAGAGTATTTGAAATAATTAAATGCTATCTCCATCATTCGAGTAAATAATTTTTTCTATGTGGAGTTAAATTGCATTGTTATAAAATGCCATTCTAATGTTGCTCAGTCATGAAATTTGGAAACACATATATATATTAAAGGTATACATGGAATATGACATATTTAAGGTTAAACAGAAAATTAGTTAACTAATTCATTTATAGGGACGTCTACATCTAAACAAACGGGTGCAACTATCCAGGGAAGATGTGAACATGTCACGTTACTATAGCAACTCAGCATTATTCGGTCAATCCCCTCACTCGACTATGAACTTCAACCTTATCCTATGATTACTTCGTAAATCATGAAATATCCTTCACCGAAAGGGCATTGCTATTTATCATAGACTGTAGGAGCGTGTACAAGCTTGCATCTGAAATGGTAATAGACAATGCATCGTTGTGCAATCTAGACCAAGGTATGTGCCTAATTGTCAGCCCCCAACGTTTTATCTGTAAGTCAACGTTTTTAAAACTAAGCCCCCACATATTAATTAAGGCCTGTTCGTGTTTTCTATTCTGTTGTAGCTAACGATGCTTAACATGCCAATTACGGCTGAGTACTTGGACTCTGAGTGTTTAACAAAAAGTGAGTTGGAGAAACATAGGATAAGAGTAAGAACAAGACAGGTGCCAAAACGGCTTGAGAGAAAATTCTCCTAGAACCGTAATACCGAGTGCTTAAGCGAGGGCCGATTGTTATACTATAGGGCATGAACAAGCATTGTATACACGACATTGAATAATTTATGACAATAAAAGCTTACTTTTGCAATGAGATGATTTCCGTCTAAATGATGTTACGGTATAGTACAAACATTTTGATAGATCTTTTGTTAGATTGAAATAAATATCAGTGAAGTAAAGGTCCCAATTTAAGTTATCCACGCTTTCACGGTTGCTTGATTACTGGACATAACCTACACCCAAATGCTGTTAGTATTGTAAACAATCTTTATTGAAATGATTTAAGATCCAGTCAGAAGAATATTATAATTTGAGTTTAAGTTGATTGAGGACGAATGTAGTTTGATGCCAAAGAATGAGGTCGTTTGAAAAGAGATGGCGCTATTACAGCGCACGGTATAGTCCTCATTGCGCTGTTTCTGGCAAGAGCCTATCGGCATGCGAGATACCCACGTGATCACGATGGTGACGCCATCCAAAGTACACTGATTGCAGCTACCTGCTTACAGTATTGTGTGGGCGCATACAACGGTACAGTATATCCGCTACCATCAAACACGATATGGAAAAAACGATAATATGTAAGTAGGGTCTTTGACAATATTATTTGTTTAGCCACAGGCACTTCAAAACCATGTAATACAATTGATATGAGATTTGAAAAAACATTGATATTAAATTTGCATTTAAAAAAAGGAAAAGTGGGAAATTAGAAACATAAATTATTTTCCCTTATATCATGTACATGATAATTAAGAAATTCATATATTAGGTGAAGTTATTGTTCGGCATGCGAATTGACATGTCAATGCATCATTGACATATTAGAAACGGTATGAGCTTAAATAATTTTAAAATGTTAAACATCGTTTAGAAACGAAATATAATGACTAAAAGAATAACGGTGTACTGCAACAACAAGACTTTATATCCGCATTTAAATTAATCAACATTGTGCTCACGTTGGATTATACAGAACAATCCATGATATCTTATTTCAGTTCTCTTTCTGTCTTGTTACCCCCTTTTAAGCTCATTTTCTGTTGTCAGTCTCACAAGATTGGTAAATGCGTATCCATTTTTGGGTTAAATATTTAATTTCATCAATTGGGGGGGGGGGGGGGGAACCACCGACTCTGCGAGTGAAAAGCTAGAAATTAGAAATCGATGGCACATTATATCCTCGTCTAGTTTCTTTCGTTAGTGATGAGTGCCGGTGCCGCCATAATTGAGGTTTTCCCTCTTCATGCCCCCCTTCTTAGCCCCATGTTGTGCTTTTCACGGGAGTAATGACATCATCGTTGCCATGGGAAAACCCTTGATATCGGTCCCTTGTTTGGAGGAAGCTCATCACTCAAGAGTTTATTTATATCAGTCTGAGTTCACGCCGGAACATATCTGGCACGGAATATATCCGGACAATATTGTAAAAGAAAGCAACACCAAAAGGAATCTAAAGCGAAGAGCAAACCTTAAAGCTTGCCAATAGATTCCTTCACCACTCCGCTTTCCATGGGATCAGTTACAATGCTCCACAATTTTACTTTTAAAGCTAATTGTATGAACACCATACCAATTGTTTGCTATCATTCTCTATTCTGATATCCTAGAACCCCGACCTATATCCACAACCACCTATTATCATACAGCGCCAGCTTTGGTTCAAATGCATACATTTGCATGTAGAGAGAGACGAGTGGATGCAGAATGAGGAAGGATAAAAAGACAAATGTTTGTAGATGGAAGAAAGAGAAAAGTGCCAAAGTTCAAACGGGAAGGGTTGAGGTTAGGAAAGATAGATAGAGAGAAATAACGATAGTGGTTAGAATTCGGTTTGAGAGAGAGAGGGGGAGAGAGAGAGGGGGAGAGAGAGAGAGAGGGAGGGAGAGAGAGAGAGAGAGAGAGAGAGAGAGAGGTAAAGGGAGAGAGAGAGAGTGTGGGTGAAATAAAAAGCAGATACATAATGGCTGACGAAAATGAACTGTTTTGGAGGAACTGAATATATTCGTGATGGTGAAGTGTCTTGCTTGCATTTCATAGCAATGCACTATTGCGTCATACGCATACCATAGATATAGGTGCACTTAAATCGATGAATGACGAGCAGTCAGCATTTTCTTCACATCTTTTGTAACAAACAAGAAATTTTTATGAAACCAAGTCAAGAATAGAAAAACTCCTTCTGCTACGTTTCTGATTCACAATTCTCAAGACTGGATCCATTCGATGGTTTTTCTAAAACGGTTTTCCTAAATTCTATCAGGTAAAAAGGTATTAAAAAAAAAAGAAAACATGCAAAAAGGGTCAAAAGCTCAAGTTGATTTATACAGTGTACAATCAGTCAGAAGAGAAGAAGAAGAAGAAAGAAAAGGAGAAGAAGAAGTAGAAGAACAAGGAGAAAAGAAGAAGAAGAAGAAGAAGTAGAAGAAGATCCAGCATACCCTGTTTTCATACTGGATGCACGTCTCAACAAAAGAATACGCTTGAAGCTGATTAAAGTAAAACGAGGGCGATCCACGCCGCCAAAAATGAAAACAATGCCTGAAACATATTCCTTCGGTCTGGGGGTATATCGGATACAATCTTGTGTTCTTATTAAATTCAGTCAATTACCACCGCATCCTCGTGTTCGACAACGATGTGGAGAAGATATTCAGTGTGACGGGCAGAAGGGAGTAACTACGGAGGGCAGGGGCCATGACCCCCTCATCGAATGAGCAAAATCAGAAAAAAATTGGCCTTGTTAATTCGCATTCTGTTTACCGAGTAAAAACCTAAATGATGCTATTACCCCCTTTATGGATACACCTTCCCATCTTGAGGTGAGGACATGGTTAAGCCGACGTGGATGGTGACTAAATGTATAATTAAGAAGAAAAACCAAGGACGAATATTGAGACAATAATATTTATAAGACACTAGCGCCCATGGACCCCAATGACAAGTATTGCAACAACGAAATCACTATAACTTTATATTAGTAATCTTTGAAATTATTTCAGTTTGAGGGCATTTCATTTGTCAGTCCTGTGATTGGCTATGAATACAAAATAATTGATATTTTATTCAAACCATAGCACGAACTATTGTGGTTCCCAAAATCTAAGCATTAAAACAAAACAAAAAGGATGCATGTTTAGATGTGAACAAGCATTTAACAGAACGCGTAAGCTTGGTTATGGTTTTCTTGTCCCAATTTTATTCAGAAAAAAAATCACTTTAAAACACACAAAAATATGCGTCGGACTTTCAATTTGCTGTGTAACTCGTTGAAATGACAGTCTTGGCTCAACATTTCTTATATTTAATCACATAGTTTATAGTAAAAAAAATGCAAATCTAACTTTAGTCTTTGAAAATGTACAGGAATCATTCTACATTAGGCACACAAGAACTACTCAACATAAAAACGTTGGCGGATGTTGTTTTCACCATTTCCTCGTCTCTCACTTTAAAGGCATCGTTTAACACTGTTAAATCTGAGATGCATGGCCCTACGTGTTATCACTGTTTGTGATATGGTGTAATATTGAAGCCCTAAAAAAATTGCGCTTCAAAATGATCATGAAGTGCCTCAAAAAAGTAAAAACCTTTGAGTGACCGGTTTTACCATACTAATTTTTACCAATAGACTGTAGTATTATAAAAACAGTTAGGAAAGCGAATTCCGAAATTTCTAATTCCAATCATAGATATCTTGATAATCAGACAGGCGATCGACTTGTAAAAGTCATGGGGTTCCTGACTGGCCTAAAGGTTTATACTTATGATTGCAGCATGAGCTAAATCCAGGATTTTGTTTCAGAATCTGAGACAAAGATACCCAATCCCTTTAACAACGAATGCAATCAGGAGGAAGACTAGTTGGAATAGCAAAGATTTAATGGCGTAGCACGGACGTCAACACTGAAAATACTTTGTTGGTAACGGATGAATTAGTTTGGGGCTAAAGACAAGGGCTGTTTGCTACCTCCCTTTGGTCTCGTCTCTCATCACCTATCACTCAAAGACACGGACTCCAAGCTAGATTTTCATCCTATAAGCTCACAATTTCATCCGCTACCACGGATCTTCTTAAAGGCCCATATTAAACCCCTCCAACTTGTCAAGTATAATAATTATATCGCGCATAATAAACCATTACAACAATTATTATTATTATTTATTATTATCATTAAACAAGTTATCATCATTAGCGTAGTCTGTCAATATTTTGTAGGATATAATATGTTATTTGCAATATCATCATACTAGAGACAGAATTATATGAAATTGAATAGTGATATTGTTTCTGGACAGTAGAATTTAAAGATACTATACATGCTGCGTGCATTGAAGACACAAAGTAGATAGAAGACATCTGCGGGGATCAACATAAACTTTTAACAAGATAAAGATAAGTTGAACATAGAATACCAAGGGGAAATTGCACGTTTCCTTTCTAATAGAATCTATGTTTTCTCATTTTGTTCGATTCGAAAGGAAAGTTCATGTGATATACTTTTTGATTGACCTTCGTTGTCTCCAGGAGAATCTCATCCGTTAAGATTCATCCTTCAGTCTTTCGTCAAATAAATTTGGTTTATCTGACGCTTTTCTTCCCCTATCACACGTGACATTTTTTCATCTTTTTCAGTTACATTTGTTACTTCAATTGTTATGCCAAGCAAGTCTATATTCCTTTATTGTTCCGTCTGTAGTTTCCTCAGATTCTTCTCCTGTATTCTGTTCACATTCATTACCAACCAAAGACTTTTACTCAACTTTTAAACAATTATTCTAAATCTAAACCCTTCTATCCTAGGATTTTTATGGAATTCATGTGATAACTTCATATTGTAGACCTTCAGGCTATCATATAAACAACATGACACTTTAAAATATGGTTCTTCGTCTAATCAATATGGATGAAGTTTCTCCTTACCACGTCATTCCTAAATTTCAATTCATTCACGATTTCGTGACGGGATAAACTTTGATCCGTAACCTTAAAGGGTGCCCTAAGGATGAAGATCTCGTCGGGTGACAGTCAACGAGACCTACGTTCCATCAGACCATACTACTTTATTTGCCACTAAAAACATTTTCATGTTTAAGACGAATAAATGACATTAAAAAAATACATAGAACAAACCTTGTAGATTGTCATGCCGATATAAACACACAACATTGTTGTAACCAGTATTTTTTTTTAAATGAAAAAACAATACTACATTGTGCAATCAATGGTGTACGACAAAACCTGGTTTAACATCGGCTTGCATGTTAATCTGACAAGTCTAATTCTTTTAAGGTCTTTTTAACGATAACCATGCAGCCGTTACTACCAATGTGTCCTACTTTGGGACGTCAGTCATCAGAAGGGCATGACAATCTTCGTCATTTTTCTTTATGATTCATAACGAATGTACGACAATATATTTGTTCGCTCGACAGTCGAAAGACTGTTGTTAGACAAATTCACGACAGCCACAAAACATAGATACCACAAAACATTTTGCCTCACGATGGCAAGTTGATGCCACGATGCTCTAAATTTCGCAGGACTGTCTTGCGACGACTCCCGATGACCCACGATTTGCCCGAACTATCTGTCGCGTCGTGGTAGAAATGCATCGTGGGTTCATTGCAGGCCTCAAGTTCTCTGACGGACTAGGTAACGAGGTTTAATGCCTAACCCAAGGGCACTAGCGCATCGACTTGGTTCCCAGACCGGGTCTTCCCAGTGGTCTCCTACCATCTAAGCTCTACCCCTGAGCCATCACGCCTTTTTAAAGAAATGAAGACTAATGTACCCTTTTTTTCGATATCTCTTTAAAAGTTTGGCGGGAACGGTTTCTTTGACATGGAGACCTAGCTGCTGCTTGGCGGATCGAGCGAAGCAAAATCAGAAGATTTAAGAGATATAAACATGTGACGTCATCACAAACTCATCGCATGTGGTAATCATTCAGGTGACTGATGAAATAAACGAAAGAAAAACAAAGGGAAAGTCCAAGATACTGACATGTGATGCAAAACATAAGGGGTAAAGACGGATTACCTATTTAAACAGGTAGATGAATGAGTGAGCTTATACGAGGTTGGAAATGAGATGGAAAAGCCGAATAACGTTAGGAAAGTAAAGTTTATATATTATTCTAGAATCTAGAGCGTCTATTCATGATATGTCTGGAAGGCCCCTCAAAGAATCGCATTTTAACATAATGTGACAAGGTGGAAGAAAAGAGACAAAATAAAGAAAAAACAAAATAGACCATTTTAGTGGAACATAAATTCTTCAGCTTGAAATGTAGATGATTCCTTCTTGAAAACTCCCTTATTAAACCTGGATAAGAACGAGCATTATATTTTTACAGTTTTGTTGAAGTATCCGAATTTTGAAGTTCTTAACGCAGTGGTGAATGTTCAGAAAAAGAAAACGACTGTTTAAAAAATGTTGAGGTATTTTGTCAAGCAAATATAGTGTTAGTATCAACCGGCAAATAAATCTTTAAGACGTAGAGGAAATGGGAGAGAGAGAGAGAGGGGGGGGGGGGAGAGAGAGAGAAAGAGAGAGAAGGAAAAGAGAAAACTTTGCAAACTTAAACTAAAAACTCGTTTTCTGAGATCACGTCATCAGTGTATGCTAATGCATTGGCACTCAGAGGCAACTCGTTCAAGTTCTCACACGCAACCCACTTTTTCTCTCATCCTCCGCTAGAACACAATATTTATCTTCTCTCTATCTACTTCCACGGTGTATTTCATCCTAAATTGTCTCTGACGAGCAGTAAAACAACAAATCAATAACCCAACTACTCTTTCAAAAAAACACCGGCTTGACAAATGGTCGTCTCAATTATTTTCGTTCGAGATTTACCAAAGGAGGGAAACGCGCACACGGCTGTTGACTTAACCCTTGTAAAGTGATGTACATGTACGCATAGACTCTTTTAATGGAAGCGAACTGTTTTTCACTTTCGTCTTTCCATGTTTAAAACCTTGGAATAACTAACCTGCCTAATGGCGAAATTTTAACAAGCGTACTTTATCATCAGAGAGGGAGACATCGGGTAGGAGGGGGGGGGGGGGGGTCAATTTATTTTTCCCGAATGAGTATCTTCTAGTATCTTCTGTATCTTCTTGTTTTCTGGCTAACTTGATGGGAAATCTGATCTTAGCAAGGATGTTGGTGATGAGGTATTCGAATTGTGTTTTGGTGGTGCATATTAAAGTATAGACGAAAATAAACAGCGTCACAAATACAATATTTGACGATGCAAAAGATAGTTGAGTCGAGAATCGAGGCTCAAGTATGTGGTAAACAAGTTGGTCGAATGGGAATTTTTTTGCCATAGACGAGAAAAACAAACGTAGAAACAGAGAAAGAAATTGTGAAAAAATACAGACAAAGCGAAACCGAAACCCAGATTATATTGATTGTTGCAATGCATTTGGGATCCCTTGTGGACGATGATATAGAAATAGAAATGATGGGAACAGGGGATGAGCCGGAAAAAACAACTATACAGAGACAGAGACAGATAGAGATAGAGAGAGAGAGAGAGAGAGAGAGATAGAGAGAGAGAGAGAGTGTGTGTGTGTGTGTGTGTAACAGAAAGAGAGACAGAAAGAGAGAGAGAGGCACAGAGAGAACGAGAAACAGAGAGAGAGACAGAGAGAGAGATAGAGAGAGAGATAGAGAGAGAGAGAGAGAGAGAGAGAGACAGAGGAGTAGAGGAGAGAAGTAGGGGGACGAAACAGACAGACCATGGGGGGGGGGGGGGGGGAGAGACTTGTGGAGCTATACAAGAATTGCCTATTAACCTTTGGGTGACAATCACTAACGAGCTCTCTAACCACCATTGATTACTCTACTCAACTCTCATCTCATACCAAAGATCACAGAATGGGAACTTTCTCTGTACACTTAATAACTTTCTTAACTCCTTTCGCACATCTTTTCTTTTCATAGAATACAGAATATATTTGTCTCCTTCTTATCCTTATCTTACAATTTTTCAACTAACATGGCATTTAACCTCTCTATTTACTTCTCCAGAAATGCAATTGACAGTAAAAAAAAGAAATTCCAATCACAAAATGACATCTAAAGAGTCAATGGAGATGCAGCAAAAGTGCCCCCGAATATAGTAGTGATTAGAGAGAGAAAGAGATAGATAGAAAGCAATAGACAGTTTTAAGTAGCGAAATGTTGATTAAAGACAGGCTGTGCATTAACGAATGCACCTATTGAGAGACTTTAACGAGGGCAATGAGATTAATTCACGGCTCTTAGCCTCATGGGGAAGAGCAAGAATGTGATTTATGCCTGCTAATTGCAGTTGGGAAAGGCGCGAGAAAGGTCTCTTGAGCCTTTTATGGGTCCGTTAGTACGCCACGGAAAGTGTACACGAGGGCCCTCTTGGACGCGGCCAATCGTTCAGAAAATGAAGACTGAAGATCGAAAAATGAATTTAGTCTTCCTATCAAAGTGCATTAATCAGTCCAAAGGAATTTTAAATGGTGGAAAGGGTTTTAATTTGTGAAAGATGAGACTAGAGTATTTTCTCTTCATTTTTATGGAATGACTGAACGATCATTTTGAGATCATGGGGTTCATAATGGTTGCCCTTGCATTTGTCGCTACCGTGATTCCTATACTAATTTGTACATCAGAATATTCTATGTTTAAATTTGGTTTAATAGTGAATAGAAATTAAAGCTATATCTAGTTCATTGTAATACAAAGACATTCTGCCTTATACAGATACTACCAAATTACCTTTGTTCGAATAGGATAAGACTTTAGTTTGTGTACTTTTTCCATGAGTTGTTTTCAATAGATCTGGATGGGTACAGTCCACTAGGTAGTGTAGATGTGGACGAAAGTAAGGAAGTGTAGTGGACGGGAGGAGTGGAGTGAAGATATTCACTACGCACCTTATCGATGATATTACATAGTTTTTCTCTCCTATTTTGGGGGTGATTATTGTCAAAATTTATTTTCTCTTTCTTTTCATTTCCTAAGTATTCTGGTACAATATTCACTTCTCTAGGAACAAATGCCCCGGGCGTCAAGAAACTACGCCTTAGCTATTTTACTGCATGGTGTTGATTAATGTATTTCCCCCTATCACTGCACGCAAAGTCACGCAGTCCAAGCCAGTAACCGCCATTCTCTTGGGCAAAAACCATCATGTATATACATTACGTATTCAGAGCTGATGTTCATATTATTCAGCATTGTCCTTAATCTTACAAACATATTAAAAACCAAATTAGATACATTTCCACGAGTTATTGCTCCAAGCATTGAGGTAGAATCCCCAAACGCATCAATCACTTCTTATCGTCAACATCGAGCTTTTTTTTCTCACTCTCTTTGCCATTTTTCCAAAAGGAGAGTCATTTATCCGATTGAAAGAGATAAAAGCCTTGATGAGTCGCTGCTTTAGCGTCGCACGCATTTTTTTCCCTGGCGCCAATATTGGAGAATGTTGGCGGCATCATTAAACTACGATATAATGTGCGCCATTGCGTCGGTTTGTGGTATTTTGTGCGCATTTTCATGTGACTGTAGATGTTGATTGAAAGTAGCTTATTTGATAATACTTTCAAAAGAAGAGGATCTGAAATAATAGCACAGTAAGCTATAGAAATTTATGTCTGAGAAAGACTGGTTCATGTGGGTAGAGAAAGGATTTTTTTTTTGAGAAATAAGGAAAATCCATCATCAGTTCACAGATGAATGACATTTCGATAAAAATCTAGAAAATTATAAGGAGATGCAATATGATAAATTTAATTAAAGCAGTAAGGTTTTGATTTGGAGCGAGGCTCATGCCGAGGAGGAAAAACAGGATAATGATGACGTGAAGCAAAATCAGTGTGAGAAAGGGAGATAACAATTTTTTTTTTTAGATGAAAAAATGAAGAAAAAAAGTGTAAAAAATCGGATTCAAAGGTGTAAACATAAATGTATTTGAGAGGGATGCAGGAAGGTATAAAAACAAAAGGGACATTATTAGGAAAATGAGAGAGATCGAAATTCCGATCACATTGGGGAAACAAAAACAAACATCCAAGCTGTCAACACATCCAAAATCTATATATAACGAAAACGCAAGGTTATGCCCCTCTTAGATGAAAACAGGACAGGAAATAAAGAGAGAAGAACAAGGAGGAATCAAACAGAAAAACTGGTAAATATGTAGGTCTGCCTATGATTGTGTTTCATTTCGGGATTTCCCTTTTGATATAATCGTAAGGCATCTGACATTCGTACTGGGAAATTAGCGATAATATTTCATCAAATCATATGTGATTATCGACATTTCGACGCAATGGGTTGTCAATGTCAGGCAAGATGAGATAGATTGTGGAAGCCACGGGAATTGGAAGAAAAATTTATTTTTAACAAACATGGGAGTATTTCTTGCCAGAATCTACCCAGAAGTTCATGTTATGCTGTCATCAGACGTGTTTATTGACCGTTTGCATGGCATGATCTATATAAAAAAAATGAATTGAATTGAATATTCGTATGTTGTATACGTGCACATTCAGGGTATGTTGTTCCATACATTACTTACACCTATCGATAAATGTATAATGAGATGCAAATTAATGAATTAAATAATTAGATACATCCAAGGTTTCGAATATCCCATGAATTTTCGATGATTGTTTCAATTCGATAGTCGTACCATAGTTTGAAACAGACAAAACATATAAGTGTTGGTACTTTTGACCTCTCTTTATTGTTCCTGGTACTATTTAACTAATGTTGGACTCAAAATTACCAAATATTTTAAAATTGCCCAGATATTTCGGGTCAGACATTATAAAGTAATACTAATTTTCATATTTCATATTTCTCTCTACATAATCCCCCCGATTTCTCCCCACCCACAATTCGCAGATCAATATCTTTTTCATGAATAATAATTTTAGCGTACTGTAAGGAATCCGTATTTTCTCTATAATCTCCCTATCTTTCCTTCCTACACCCTCCATTTTTATCTTTACCCATCATCGTTATCTCTCTTAATGCTAATGATAAGGAGTCCATATTTCTATATATACCCCTCTCTTTCTATTTTTCTCTTCCATCTTTTCTTGACCCACCATGTTTAAATCTCTGTATAAATAATGAGTCCATCTTGTTGTAAGGGATCCGTGTTTTCTCTACCACCCCCCTCTCTTTCTCCCCTACTCCCTCCATTATTATCTTAACACATGGCGGTTATCCCTCTTTATGACTAATGAGTCCTTCTTATTGTAAGCGATCCGAGCTTCGTCACTGACCAAATCGACATCGATTTGGAGATCGAATGGCACGTGTTCAAGACACACCGCGGCCAGTGCACTTTGGCATAGTAGTGATCATGCCGCGGCAGTCACACACCTGTGAATACGTCACAAGGCTTTCCCTTGAACGTAATACTGAGTCCTAGCAATAACGGACAAATAATTTGTTCGCCTAAATCAAGGAAATGTAGTACGTTGAATGTCCAACTATGTGATATATGAGTGATATTTTGGTAGACAGTACATGCTAATAATGGGTAACAAAAAGAAAACTAATTTTGTCCCGACAACATAATATGAGCAATATGAGTTTTGCTTTCGGGCAAGATTTTGCTATGCGTTATATTCTGCTGGTCTAAACGACTTACATCCAGATACATGTAGATACAAATAAGTCATATAACTTAGAGCCAATTTCTCATGAGAAGAAATGTGAATGCCAGAACTCAAAATTGCTTTAAATGCAATATCGAGTAATGATAAAGGAAAACAACGATTGGTTCGCCAGTCTTTTCAAAAGTGCTCATGTAATACAAAAATCATAGTAGACATTCAATACGTATTAAAACATTGATAATGAACAGTTCTTCTCTTTAAAATGAAGGCTTAATAATGAGTAAATGAAGATTCAACGTTGGAAAAAGGTGATAAATGAGTGATATCTGACCCATATGCGACTCATTATCACAAAAACACAAGTAACTTACAAAATGACATATTTTATTGCAAGGGAACGTGAAAGATCAAAATAAACGATTTTGATGCTTAAGCTTTATATGATTTACAAAGAAAACGACAAAGTTTATATGGCAAATGAATGAACTAATTTGGACCTATAAAGAGCTTTTGATGACGTAAGCAAATGTATTGCAGAGGGATTCATAACATATCTTCATGGAAATGATGTGAAGGAAAAGGATAAAAAGAGCCAGAAAGTGCCCTCAAGAGATTGAATCATATGCTAACATGATTTTATGCAAATAACGGTTTTTTTTCTAATACAATAACAGTGACCTCCTTTGCAATCCAATGATTGATAAAATGATTGACTACATCTAAAGAGCTGAGGTGATCCCATTTCTTAATCCATCAACATACTTCAAACATCGAAAGGTCAGACACATCATACAGTGAGCATGGATTTCCCTGAAGTAATAAACAAAAATAAACATTTCAGTCGAGACCTGAAGTCGAGACAGCAGTGAAGGTGGATACAGATTCGTGACACTACAGTGCATCAGTGCTATCCTCTTCAAATATTGTAGGACGAACGACCTTCGCATTGGAAATGTTTTTTAAAAAAAAGCATTATGGTTTTAAAGAATTATCTACAACATGGGGAGCGAGAAATTTCTATTCTTATTAACCTAATTGTTGACACAGTATGTTATTAAAAACTTATGAAAACACACGTCTTGCGAATCTAGGATAAATATGCAGGATTCAGGGAGCTCACAATATGACAAGAGGGATCAGATCTCTATCGTCTCGATCTATCTTTGTTGTTGCAAAAGCATATTATTTGAAAAACTACGAGAAACCTTCCATGATGGAAGGAAGAGGCAGTACATAGACAGGTGCATTGTGGAGCTTTCTCAACATCACATCTTTAGAATGTAATTAACTTTATACATGATCTCGTGGCCTGGGGTTATAGTCGGGTGAAACTATGCACCAGTGGATAAAATGAAGCATTCTGGGTGTTCTTTATGGTGATGCGATTTTCGCAATATTGTGAGCGCGGTCAACGTAGCTCCATTTAGACTTCAAGTACAGGTTCTCTGCATGCTATATAGAATGACCGACCCCTGAGCAACAATTTATTCATGAAGATTCTGACTTTGATCGATTTATCCAGATATGATCGATAAATCATCCGGTGGTTGGGGTCATATCTTTGACGGGTCAGCGATGTGAGATTAGGATAGAATACATCTATCATGGAGAGAGAGAGAGAGAGAGAGAGAGAGAGATACAACGAGGTGCCAGTCTTCCTTCGCTCTTTTTCTGACGTCATCACGTTTGTTTCATCACGATGACCCGTACTCTAACAGGGTAATTTACTCTGATAAGGAAGAGGAATATAAAATCAAATGACCCACATGTTACTCCCTTGAGGATTTCCGACATATCAGCGAAATTGTGGCAAATGACGATTGCATGATTTACTTTGAAATATCAATGAGGGCTTAGAATGTTTCGAAGGCGCATTTTTGTGTACAATATATATACATTGTATTATATGCAAATATAAATGTCTATGCCTGTGAGACATCTTTGATTTGATTTGATTTGATTTGATTTGATTTTATTTATTCATCATCAATAACATCAGTGATTAGACATCTGTTCCCGCTTTTTACGTTGCTATCTCTAGTTTTGTTGATATGCTTATTATTGCTTAAATTCAAATTTGTATTTGTTTTAGCTTTAAATTCCGAAGAATGTCAAAGCCAAAGTCAAAAGCTAAACCGATTCCGTGTCTGAATTGCGTCGTCCTATCACGTTTATGATCCTGTCACGTGCATAACCGATTGGTAAATGAATTGCACATCTATCTCGTTAAGATACTGATGCATTCAAGTACACGATTCTACCTGACTGCTAACGATATATTATTCTTTTATGCGGCTTAAAAGCAAAAAGCAATTTATATGATTACACATTTTTAATTTATCTATTTGTATGGGAAACAAAATTGGTTTCTTTATCTATACCAACACCAGTCTTTTAGTATAAGTTTAAAATAATTTCTTAGTATTATCAAACTAATCTAATTATAATGATTATTTTGTATTCTTCAAAAGCCATCAATGCTATGAACATTCTCATTACTCACTCTATTGCACATCATTTTGGAAAATCATTCTTTTGAATGATCGACTGCATCTCAAGCGAAAAATTAATCACATTTTGAAATACATTATGAGAGTCGTCAAATTTCCACCGATGCGAATGGGGTATTTGCACTTCTGCAATTAGTATAACGAGTTAACCTGGGCTGGATTTTAATGAAAGATCGCACCTTTCAAAGGCATTATATCCGTGTCTGTAACGTCAAAGGTATGCCCTCGTATCAAAGAAAGAGGAGAAGGAGGAGCAAAAAATGGTTCCGTTAAAGGTAAAGACCAGTATTGGCACCGCCCCAATTTCAAAAAAATGAAATGGAAGCTCTTATTACCAATCATGTGAAGGAATATGTTTTGACTAATACATGATGATAAAAATGTTGCCAGGAAATCGCCTACTAATTGATATATTTGGTAAACTAGTTTATCTATTGGTGTGTGAGAGATAAACGCACGTGTCGCGCACGTGTGCGTAGTCCCATATACATCTTTCTGTGTACAGTGTTTGTAACTTTACCAAGACTTGGCCAAATTTCTTATCATTTTGATGATTCCAGAACCTTGCAATACACACAAATTCTTATATGCTAGATGATCAACCTTTTCTGGTCGATTCCACACCGTTTCTTTCACAATGCAATTGCATGACCATAACTGGTCTTTATCTTTAATAACAAAGCATCTTGTACTTTACACTTTGTGTTCATCCAGCTATTCTCTAGCTGATATTAGCTTTCATTACCTCGATGCCAAAATACATTTAGCGGGAACACGACACGTTCGATATTAAGTGCTAACTGAATTAGGGTGTAATCTGTAGTGGCAGTGACATTGGAACAAGCACAGGTTCGTGGCAGTCACCTTAGTGGTGTATCTCCATAATGTCATGCAGAGTTCTCGACATGTAATATTTATAGTAGTGCAGCAGCAGAATGCGTGTGCTTGCCCGAACTCCACATAATATTTTTTCAGTTATGATAATCTTCTGAATTTGTTTTGAAATAACATTAATTATAAATGTGTATTATAGTGTACCTAGTATTTTCATAATAATGTTACACGCATTTGTTTCTATCATCATAAATCACTAACATGTACTGAAGTTTAAGCAACTGAAAACAGATGCCTTAGTTTCTGATAAGGGGATGGGCAGTAATTGTTATCATTAAAATCTTCCTTTTTCTTCCATCAACAAAAATCAACGCTACCACCACCTCAAGAACAACCACAACAAAATCATTAACTCGTCTGCTAAGAATCTCTGTACGTGTCAAAAGCAATTTTAAGAGATTGTCAGAGTCAGAGTCGTGAAACACCTGCTATATGCCGCTACATGAGTAGCGACCAGGTACCCCTTACAACCCCCGTTAAAAACCTCTCGTGAATAGAGGGTCGAGGGACCGCATTACGTCGCATTACCAGCCTGAAGACGCGCTAATATACCCAAGCCCTGTCCCGCCCGTTTCCCTCCTACACCACTACGTCAAAATCACATCATCATAAAAGGCAAGTTTATTACCTCTCTCAATAATGCATTACCCCTGTACACAAAGCCAAGATGCGAAGCCTCGCAGGATTACTTTACAGTTTATCACACCGTCCCCGCCGCCAGCCAGAGATGCGTCACTGCTAGTCTAGTATCCAGACTTTGATGTTGCGTCGCTTAATGACATTGAGACTGGCCTTGGATTTGCCATGGGCAATCATTTACGACTAGATATTTCTTTACTATAATTTAAATATTTAAATGATAATCACTCATCTCAGTCAGTAACTGATGTGTTCTCCTGATATTCACAATTGATTTCACGAACAAATCCCTTTGAAAAAGCGTTACTCCTACTATTATAATGCGAACATTTTCTCCTCCGATATAATCTCTGCATAATTATAAATATGTATATTTGTCTTGATCATATCACTGACATACAGAAATAATACCGAAAGAAGTCCAAACAACAAAATTACAACTCTTCCAAATTAGGTGAATATATTTACACGTTATGTATGGCGAGATCTACGGTAGATGTAAACATATCGATATGGACATAATCATCTGTAGATTAAACAAAAATCACAAGTGTGTTGAAACAATATGCGATTATAGGTAGGTATTGTATACGAAATGATATTACAATAGCTTCAAGGTTGCAATATCATAATTCCGTTATGCATTCCCAACTCAGACACTATTATGCAGTTTACTTCATAATTATTATTGTCATTGTTATTATTACAACTACCCTCTTACAATAGCGCGTGGGAATAGATTAGTTTTTATTGTAATTTGCAATTTTGAACACATGAATTCTCCCGATTTGAAAAGCATGGCCATTGTAAATAATTACTTTCGACCGAGGCAAGTATCAGTTTGACTACGGAGTTAATTTAATGAGCAAACAAATGGGAGCCAGATGTTTCTTTCTTTTCATGAAATTGATAGGATTCTAAATTAACTTTTTTTCCTTTTCTTTGGTAGTTCATTGAGGCCACCATAGGTGAGCGAAACCGATCCTATATCAAAACCTAATTTAACATCAGCCTAATCTGCTGAACTGAACTGAACTCATATTACTTTCCTCGTTTTGGTTGGATGGATGTCAAAAACTCTAATGCCAACAACAAATCTAGCTTATGGAGTGAGCCAAATCCTTTTGTTTTGCCGAGATACACTATTTTTTTCTTTATAAATATAAATTCTGTCCCTGAAAAGAATGTTGGGCCTTCGCAATACTACCAGGACAAACGTCTGATTGCGAACTGACGAACAGTAAACAAAAGCAATTCATCCATGTCAAGCAAATGGAAACAAATCCATCATACGTAGTGCCCTTGGCAATGCAACATCGTCCTGTAAATTATGCAAATATAACACTATGCGGTATACATGTAAGTGCATTCACTGGACTTTTATATTAAAAACCCATTCCACTGGGCGTACTGTCTTTAAATATAATATTATAGTATTAATGACTGCTTTGAGAGAAATAGTTGTTTTTATACGCTCAAGGGAAGGTTAGAATTGTGCTATTACCCGAGGCGTGCCGAGGGGAATAGCCCAATTGTAACCTTCCCGAGAGCGTATAAAAACAACTATTTCTCGAATATTAAAGCAGTCATTAATACTTTTATATGCCGAAAAAAAATAGACTAAAAAATAAAAAATAAATAATATTTTCTTTTTGGTCGAAGATGGGATTCGAATTCTTGCGTACATGAGGTGATGTATCTACAAACAACGCCGTAGACCTCTCGGCCATCGCGCACTGTTATCATGTATGGCAGTTTTCTCCAATATATACATTAAAATGATTTGAAAACGGATTCGCGTGATGGATGCTTCGCAAAAGCTCCATTAAACGGACCCTTCTTTTACTTTTGCAATGCATATTGGCACGAACTTAGATCAAGTTCTATCGGCAGATGTTGTTTTTTTGTTTTTGGAAGTTTATTTTCGTCTTCATGTCAACAATGCAAGATAAAATTGTCGGTAAGATCGATCGAGATTCAATTGTATTGAAATTACCGACCAATTTTTCGCACACGTACGGTATCCTCAATTGCTCAGACTATTTTTTAACATGTAAACCTATGGGGTAACCATGGAGACTGACCTATTTTCCCAATAACCATGGTTATTGGGATTTTAGAACTGTCTTAACCATGGTTACTGGGAATTTTCGGGAACAGTTAAAGTTTATGAATGCAATTTCGACCAATCAGATTGCTGGATTACTTAAGTGAGGTATATAATAGATAATCATAGTACATTTGAAACATATCTGGACAAAATTCAGCTAGAACACGACTGAATGCTTCTCTGGTGAAAATAAATCGGCAGCAGTATACGACATCTGATTTTTGTATCTAATTATCCAAAGGAGAAAAAGAAATTTACTATATTGATGAAGACAGCTTTTGATATAAAGGAATTAATCAAAACAGTTGGAGAAATGTTTCCGCGATTAAGAAGAAGAATCTCGTGAGTTCTAGGGCACGTGTTAACACACGCTCATGTAAGACAGCCAAAAAATAGGTACGCTGAAAACAAATCACTTTATTTTGATTCTTCGCTTCGATTATTAATAGTGTTTTTCAAATGCCCTAGAGTGATCAGATGTGATACAAACACAATCGTTCAGAAAATGAAACTCGGTGCACGAACTCATTAAACATGAGTCTTAATAGGCTCCAGGGCAGAGAAAGAGGAAACATTCGACAGTTGTAATTAAACGTGACATGGGCTCCATTAGCAGCCCGACCAGGGATATACTCTCCGCCTAACATCACTTGAGCTACTCGGGAGCTACTACTTGGAATATTCCTCGATGGTATGAGCAGATTCAGACATGCTTAGTCTAAGCAATGAGAGAGTTTCTGATCTATGAATGGCGTCGTACGCAGCGAAAAAAACACACAAATAATGTTTAATACAGAAAACATTAGTATTAATGCTGTTCTTTCAGATAGCTCTGCAAACTGATCCTTGCTTTTCAATCCATATTTTGATAAATTTGAAACCTAATACGATATACGTTTTATACAGGTGAAGGACTTCTATAATTCCAGCTAACAAACATTACAAGTTTGATGCCTTTATGTAATATACAAAAGGTTTTGTTGACTTAATGTTTTAGACAGCTGCAACATTGTATTATGTTTGTTTTTGCTTTCTCATTGTGACGGTTTCCGAATCATCATACAAGAGGTGGTTATCCACCTTTAATTCTTAATGATAGAGACACAATACCGCAGTGACCAGAGAAGATAATGGTATCTCGAAAACCAGATGTCGCCGGTTAAAACCACATAAGGGTACTGAATCTGTTTATTTGTAATTCTGTATTCTCATGTTTTAAAATTGTTCGTCTCAGTTGGGCGTTTTCCCCATGACGCGAAGGGCCTCTTTTTAACAGAATTTACCACACAAGGGGCTAATCTTGTCGGTTTCTTCGAAATCTAAAAAACATTTCAGGGGCAGGCCTGGCCTTACTGAATCGCAAAAGTCTCTTAAAGATACCAGTCATTTTTCTTTTCTGTAGATGATTAAGCTTATAACTGTGTTTATTTGGGAATTGAAGTTGGAAGACGTGCCGTGAAATCTTTCTTAGAGGTAATTTTTAATTTTTCGTTTCGAGGTAAGCTCCATGTAAAGGCCACCTGTCTACAATGTTCACCTATATTGCCTTTTAGAAACAAATATCTTTTGTGGAAACTAACAACAAAGGTCAGCTGTCTTCCCTGGTCGCTTTTTCTACATCTTCCTTTGTGACATTAATTGACATGCTCGACTGTACATTTGAATGTAAGGACCGGTCCGATAAGAACGTTACATAATTATGCTCATTCTGGAAGATGACGTCGCATTGGGCACGATGCGAACGTTTTGTAGATGACACCAGGGGGGTGTTTCACAAAGACTAAGATCGACTTTAAGTTGGACTTAGCTATGGCAGGCCATTCATGCCACTGGTTGCTATCACCATTGGTCTCTCAATTATGATATTTAGATAATATTTTTCCTTCAAAAACGAACTATAAAAAAAAGGAAATTCCGTAGATTTGTGACTACGATTTGTACGTCCGTTGAGAAACCAATGTCAGGAATGGTTAGTAGAAATAGTGAGTTAAGTTCAACTTTAAGTTGATCTTAGTCTTTGTGAAAAAAACATCCCCCAGAGGTTGTTCAGGATGCCCGGTGAAGCCATCCTTTTCAGTCAGTTAGGCCAGCATCATTCATCGGTACCTCATAAAGATCTCAGCCAACGCCTGAGCTAGTGCGATGTAACGGCAGCTCACCTGAACGGACCGACATCGACAGATTGCCCTGGACCTCGCCTACGCATGTCCAGCTGTTCCAATCATAGTAACTTTCAAAGCTCCCGTGAAAGGGAATAAGAAAAGTAGTTGACCAATGTTTTGCTTCATATCAGGTACATTTATGCCAGGTCAATCGTTTTAACAGCACGTATGTTGGTTTTATTTGTTAACATATTTATTACGTAAAGTAATGTGAACATTGTTGTTTTTAGGGCAAGCATCGAATATTGCCCATAAGATGTGAAAAATGTCGCTGAAAATAGAAAATTACCACTTTTCCCATAACCTGCATCATTAAGCAGGCGCGGATCGACGGGGGGGGGGGGGTTTAGGGGGTTTAAACCCCCCCCCCCCCCCTTGGGCGGCCCCCCCCCCCCCCAAAAAAAAAAAAGCAAAAAAGAGAAAAAAAAAAGAAAAAAAGAAAGAAAAAAGAACGCACGCTGGAGAGAAACCCTTTCAAGTGCAAATATTGTGAGAAGATATTCAACTCATCTGGTAACTTATCCAAACACATGATAACTCTGGATATAACTGTGTATTTAACTGTTACTTGATTTAAAAAGACGTTATCATGCACTGTTTTTTATGGTCTCCATTGTGTTAATAGATGCCAGGAAAACATCACTTACGGGGTTCAAATAAACACCAAAAAAAAAATCGGCTCGCCGCTTCGCGGCTCGTGGACGATGCTCCGCATCGTCATTATTTTGGTCAAACCCCCCCCCCCTTAGCAAAAAGCTAGATCCGCCCCTGTTAAGAGTAACATAATGCTTTGACGCTTTCATCACAGTACAGGTCAGGGAAGAATACTGACAATATGTCTGGCTTTCTCACAGTAAAGTTCGTAAATACTCATGGGTCTATGATCTACATAAGAGGCATGTAGTCTACATCCATCGAAACAATACAAGAATAACGACTAATCCGTTTGAATTATAAAAATGGTCGCCATTAACCATTACTAAGTGCTTTGCATGAAAAATAGTTTAAAATATAAAACCCGACATCATCCTTAATATAAAGGAAATACGTATTCATGCGTATGAGTGCTAATAATTCCAAGCTTATCTCCACATACGAATACATCCACCCCCTGATTTCTAGAAAACATTGTATTTTGAAGTTGCAGTGTGATTGAGACTGCTAGAGTAATTATCAGTCCCTTCTTGATGATTAGGAAGCATTTTCTAACCGCGGAGATGGGAAGAAGAAATTAGTCAGGTTCCAATTACAATCGGTATTGATTGAAACGTCTGCTTCTTTAATACACGCACTGATGAATCAACTGACATAATACTTCCAAAATAGAGAGGCCAATGACCCTCTCATGAAGCAATGATCTGTTATTGTCAGAGGCAGGGGAATCTCCTTCTTGGATTTGTATTTCCCCTGCGGAAAAACATGACGATGCAAAAGGTTTTTAACTTTCATTCAGCATTGAATGTTTAAGGGTTTAATCTCGAGTATAATCTAGGTTCTGTTTAATATGAACGATATAATCATAAACCTTTGCAGGTTTTAATATGGTATTTCAGCTGCATGCATGGTTGTGAGAAAAAGAGTGTACTTATACCTATCATTTCGTCATCTACTAGACAAACACATCACAAAATAAAAGGAAGCTTAAATGTAAGAATGCGAGTTTCATACCCTTGATAATCCGATGACGAACGTCAAATTGTATTTTACATTACAATCAAAAGGGTTAATACAAATTTGTAACAGATTTTCGGGAATCCTGCCCATTCTTAGATTTTTTTAGAGCAAAAATCTGCAGGGCACAAAAGCAAACTGACCAAATTACTTTCGGTTGATCTTCATTATCATTCAACTTCTCTCGCCTGTCCTTTCTTTTTCATCTTCATAATCAAAGCTGTAGTGTAAACACAAGCCTTTAAACACGATGGCCATGTCCCACGAGCTCAGCTGTTCAGGGTAGTAGAATGCAGGCATCTTTGACTGAAGCAATGATGCGATGTACAACTGGGAAACCTTGCTTTGACTTGGGCCTTCAGCTGCCGTGAGCTCATCGTATTTCAGGAAAAAGCAACATGTAATCAGCCTCTGCAAATATTTTAGTTCACACCGCACCGTATGGTTCATTCCCGAAATTTTGGAAAGCATTTGCAAAGTAAACATGAATTTGATTTTTTTTCTTCCTTCAAACATGATGTCAAAGAGGTTATTTGGAGCCTGTCATCTAGGATTTTCTTTCAAAGCTAACTGGATATTCCACATGACTGTTAACTCACGTCATTTTCTCTGAATACCTAAAGCATGCTGGGAATATTTGGATTACAGCATACATCATATCTAGATGGTAATGACTGAACCGATTAATGGAATCAAGGGAGAAACTATGTGAAGAACCCGGCGCCGCTTAACCATCACTTGAGCTGTCGAAGGCGCTTTGGGAATTACTGTTTGAAGGATAGAGACTCACAGAGAGAGAGAGAGAGAAAGAGAGAGAGAGAGACCGAGGGATGGGAGTTACAGAGAGACAGAAAGACAGACACAGATAAACATAGAGTGAGAGAGTGAGAGAAAGAAAGAGTTAGAGAGAGAGAGAGAGAGAGAGAGAGATTGAAGAAGAGAGACAGGGAGGGTAAAGAGAAAGTAGAAAAAATGTGGGAGAGGGAAAGAGGGTGTGTGTGTCTGAGAGAAAGAGAGAGAGAGAGAGAGATTGGGAAGACCTAATGAAGATAGAAATGAGCTTACATGTATGTCTTCGTGTGGGTGTGTAAGAGAGAGAGAGAGAGAGAGAGAGAAGAAAAAAGAGAGAAGAGGGAAGGGGAAGACAACCACATGGCTCGGGGGAGAAACACAA
Source organism: Strongylocentrotus droebachiensis (assembly GCA_035222895.1). Lineage (NCBI taxonomy): Eukaryota > Metazoa > Echinodermata > Echinoidea > Camarodonta > Strongylocentrotidae > Strongylocentrotus > Strongylocentrotus droebachiensis. Next base: position 43,365 of record JAVYIG010000542.1, on the reverse strand, counting down.
GATATGGCTCATGGCCTAAATTGCTGCGATTCCCCCTTATTTAGATTTGTATTAGCTCTTCCATTCAAAGTTCAATTTCTGTTGCAATAATATGATACAGTTACCTGTATTTCGAAAATGCTTGCACGTCGAAATTGCTTTCACTTATATTTATGCCACAATCAAAGTATTTTGTAGTGGTTTCGGAGAACTGGCTAAAAAATACTTATCATTTCATAATATGATATGATTTAATTAACTAAAGGCACGTTACGTAGCTTATACAAATATGTACTACTCAAATGATAAAAAATTAAGAATATTTATTTTTATTTTGGCAATCAGTCCCTAAAGTTGGGTATAGACACGGCACTTTATTGCCAAATGACGGTGTGACAAAATATGTCTCTGGTCATAATTGAGCAAATCCGTAGTAATTAAATTAAAATATTGACGACAACAAAACTGACAGTATGTTTTCCAAAACGGAGTCTATGTTTTTACTCTCAAAGTTATATACAAAATTAGAAGGTCATTCAAATCTATTTCTTCGCCATTTCGTCTTTTACCAACACGATATATCACCTTAAACATGTTTTGCAACACAGATGTTGTGTAGGTGTATGTTTGCAATCAGTGAGTTTGTTCATCCTTCCGTCATCGAGTCAAGTCGCAATCAGAGTGGAACCGCTTTTATTGAAATGCGTGGCTTTAATCTCGCCCTTCTCTCGTCAAATAAGAAAAATCTGTAGTCCTGGAAAGTCAATTACGACAGCCTATGTTCCATATGGCACAGATTTGCCCTGTAGATATGTTATTACACTGGCTTCCTTGAGCTGTACTCCTTTACATGATGATTCAACTTGTTGAAAATTTGTGTATCGCAAATATGATATAAGAAAGTATGAAGTTCTGCTCGGTGTGCGAGACAATACACAACAAATACAAGAAATAATGATGCTCCGTTAACGACGAAGCTACTTAGTTTTTGTTCACTATTACTTGACAAAGAACTTAGGGTGAACATGTGAAATTTATTCTTGCACGGAGCATTATTATACCTTGTATTTTTTGTATATTATATCTATACATGATATATTCCCCTTATTACAAATATTTTGTTGCACAAACTCACTTTGTTTACGCATTTACTGATCCCTCTGGATTTACCTGGACTGAGAAATATTAAAAGTGACGTTTAACCGAGTTCGCTCTCGCTTCCCTATATAGCTTTTCACCATTTCACCTGTTTAAAAGTTGACCTCCTACGCATTTCATAGAAGGAATCTGATGTTTCCATTGTCATGCCTTTACTATTTTCGTCATCTAACCAATAATCAATCATTCTTTTAAGTAACGTTACGAGACTGACCTTTATTAAGCAAAGCCATTAATCTTACCGCATAAATGAATAAAACATTGCACTGCACACTTTTCGCGAGTCCAAACAAACCCATATGGCATTCCCAAATGAAGAAGTCGGTCCACATAATGCATTCGTATGGTAAAATGGCGTGGGTTAGCAGCAAACTCATGAATGGTTTTGTTTAAAAGTGAATCATAATTTAGAACAGGTCAGTTCTCTCTGGTGATGAAGCATAAGGCAACCTAACGAAACAAAACAGCAAAAACCTAAACAAACAAAAGGGGTTGTTTATGTCTACCATGTTTTACATTACAAATCTCTTAATTATTATATCCCGCATACTGGAAATCTTGCAATCTGATTGGTCTAAACGAGGTCACATGATAAAAGATAGATAAGTAATATCTACCTGAGATAGTACTTTTGTAAGGGAACTTTTTGCTGCTGCCCCACTTGCCATTCACACTAAAAAAAAAAGGTGCAACTATGCACCTTTAGGGGTTCAAACCGATGCAACAATAGCAGCACCTTTAGGGGTTAAATCCTGCACCCTTTTTAAATGTGCAATCCTGCACCCTTCAAAAGGGTGCCAGATTGAACCTTTTGGGGGAAATGTTAGTACCCTTTATGGTTCAATCCTGCACCTTTAGGGGTGCAAACCGATGCAACAATAGCAGCACCTTTAGGGGTTAAATCCTGCACCCTTTAGGAGGGTGCCAGAATGCACCTTTTAGGAGACATGTTAGTACCCTTAATGGTTCAATCCTGCTCCTTTAGGGGTGCAAACCGATGCAATAGCAGCACATTAAGGGGTTCAATCCTGCACCATTTAAAAGGTGCAATCCTGCACCCATCATCGAGGAATACTCGTTACATTTGCTCGTGCACATATACATATTAAACATGCATGATGTTTCTTGGTTAGTAAAAATATAATCAATATATATATTGCTAAAACGTGAATGTAATTGTAACATGATCAGACAAAATAATCTATTGGTTAATGATTGCCGAAGGAAAATAAAAATCACATAATTGATGTGCATTGTCATAATTTGCTTAACAAATCATATGATAAATGTATTTTTATGTGAACACGTGGAAAGTAATCATGAATATGCATGCGATATGCAAACATTTATTTTGCACCTTTTTGGGTTGTTAGGGTTCATTTTTGTGGGAAGGGTACAAAATCTTATATTGCACCCTTTTTTTAACCCCTTTTCCTTCAATAGGGTTCATTTTTATGTAAAGGGTGCAAACTCTTATTTTGCACCCTTTTTTGCACCCTTTTTTCTTAGAGTGTTGAATACGCGTAGCAAAGTAGGTTACGCGAAATGTCAATGTCAAATGAGCGCGCATCGACTTTGTTACATTATATGCATGTTGCGCTTTGTAAAATCTAGCTGAAGCTAAACTGTCTGCAGAATCAGTTCTTTTAATTATGCAAAATTTACTTTAAATAGACCTTATTGCCGATGTGGGATATAAAACAAATATGAACCTCCTTTACTCGGGCAATGGATACAAACTATCATTACCCTCGTAGTCGATTTATATTTGCATAATAGCTAATGATCATAACCGATCGACATTAAATGTAGATCGCTTATACTCACGTTTGAGAATATTCTGATAATCATTCACCATAAATGTACTTGGAACCCAAATAGATGCCCTGCAGTTAGAGATTCTTTAAAGCTCATTGGTGATAAGATGATGTTTTCTTTATACATGACATTTGTGTCGCCTTTTTCATTTATTTTTATTTTTCAAAATTGGAACAAAATCGTGTCTATCATGTCTATTCGATGACAAAAGAAGTAATAATTCTACTTTGGCATGTGAGAGCAGGGAGGATTAGTACAGTTTGCAAATGAGAAATATTTTCCATTCCAAAGATGATTGACAGTTTAAGCCGTCGGGGTAGGGTTGCGAAAACATGAATCTCCACAAAGAGTAAATAGCGAGATATAAATATTATCCAGTTTGATTGACAAATATATTAGTTTGGAACATCATATTGAGGCTGCCTCTTGGCTCTGTCATTGGAAATGAACACATTATCAGTTAATATTGTGGGCGATTTTGTACATCTTGACGAACGTTGTGGACAGAACGAGGCAAACTACTACTAGAGGCAAGCAATTTTGTCGGCAGTAGTTTTCTGCACCATCCTTTGATTTCTTCTCATTACACCCCCTCAAAAAGTTGAATCGTATTCTAAGACTAATGATCATCATTGCTTGTATAAACCCAAAATGGCAATTCGTACATCTTTGAAAGTTCAACCTGTGAATATTGACAAAAATAGATTTTGTTTATTAAAACTGAAACATGGTGGAACTTAATATTATCAGCCCTTTTTTTTTCTCTTATCCTCAAGCGAGGTTTTTATTTCCATAATAATAATACATTTGGACATTAATAGCTCAATAATTGAGTGAAACATAACATAGGTTAAAGATTAAAGTACATTCAACAATTCTTCCAGCTTAGTATTATTTTCTTTGCTAACACATTCATATCTTAAAAATAATCTTAGCAACGACTTGAATTTAAAAAAAAAAAAAGTATGTGGGTAATAAACAGAACCATTAACAATCTTCTTAACGTAACATTTATAAATTGCATATTGCGCATAATTTAAAATAATATTCAGAAGTGAATATTACCAGCCCTACATAAGTAGATTGCCTCCATCGCTCTGAGACAAACGTGTTAAAGTGCAGGGCACCAATAATGAGTTGAATGAATACAATAATAACAGTGTTTAATGTTAATTAGATAACTAGGTCTAAAATAAATAAAACTCATGAAATTCATACACTAATAATGTAGAAATTAGATGAAAATACGGCGCACTAAATTCATTCGTAAATCTGAATATAATGCACACAAAGTATATAGCGTACATGTATAATGGCTTTGGTGCTTATTCAATGATGCCACTTAAAATTAAAAAAAAGAAAAACACAGGATGTATAAATCATCTGCTCTAAAGAAAAAAGTGAAACGAAGGGAATGCTAGGAAATAATAGAAACAAGAAGAAAATAGTATTATTTAGAGAAAGAGAGATGTATATATTTACAGAAAGAGAGATGTACAATGTATATATGTACACAAAGAGATAGAAGAAAAAAGCTGGAGAGAGTTGGGGAGAGACAAAGAAAGAGCATGAGATGGAGAAATTATGAATAAAGAGAAATGATAATAGAGAAGATGATAGCGAATGAGAAAGGAAGAGAAACGTGTAATGGATCCCTCTCACCACGCTCCGATTAAAAAGTGTCGAAATTCGAAAATTTAAAGTGAAATGGAGCGGGCTCGCGGGCTGGTGCCATCTGGTTGTATGGGTCAATAATATACTCGGATATCAACAAACACACCTGCTGGTAACAGCAAATAGACATCCCTACGTGTGAAAGCCCAGACGAATGCATGTCATGTCATGCTCTTTATTAGAGCACATACCTGTCGACATGATGGAGAGAGAGTGATTCTACGGGAACATACGTTATGTTCGTCACTGCATGAAGATAAGACAGGTCATACAGCTTTTAATGCGAACAATCATCTTATATTGATGGAAAGCTGAGTTTAGATCCTTTATGCGGATAGTGTTCTGACGATTGATATATTTATCTACATGTACATCCCCTATCAATATATTCTATGTTCGCAATTCAATGGACTTATCTCTTAATGCTCCAATATGCTTGAAAACATTAAGTCATTATGCTATGTATACAGTTTGTACATTCAAGCATTTGTGTATAAATATTTATTACATTGTGTTGCTTAGCAAAAATACTTAAAGTATACTTGTGAATATTGCATACACTGTCTCAGTCAACCGTCTACTCTTCTCTCTTTCTCTCTCTCTTTCTCTCTCTCTCTCTATCTCTCTCTCTTTCTCATTATCTCCCTCTCCTCGGGTATACCTCCAGGTGTACATAGGTGGTGTATGTTAGGAAGAAAACTGCTTATGAAACATGTCTGTAATATCATGATATCAGTCAACATATTAAGCAACCACGTCAATCAAAACCAGAAATGTTTAAAGCAGCACAAACTGATCAATTACCACCATGACGACGAGAGAGAAGAAGCAGATAATGGAAAGTAAAGGTAAGAGATGAAACAAAGTGGATAGATAGGAAATGCAAGAGAAACAAAGAGATACAAAGAGAAAGGGATAGAGTGAAAGAGAGGAGTGAGTGAACGAGAGAGAAAGAGAGAGAGAGAGAGGAAAAGGGAGGGGGAGGACAAATCCGTGAAATATTGAGCTGTTGAGCCAGACAGATATAATCACAATGTAAGACAACCTCTGTTAAACAATGTCCATATACCATATTACTACTACTACAACTACTAGTATTACTACACACACATACACAAACGAACGCACACGCACACATATCTACAAACACCATACCCACATAATGTAATTTTTTTAAAGAAATGGTTACGTTTTACTGTGAAATGTCAAACGACTAATCTTCGCGCCAAGGATAGGCCTATATGGTACAAAGATATACATTTTATGTAGTGAAATATAATGTGTTGGAGCAACCGACGGCTTTTGAATGTCTGTATCTGGGCGAGTCGACAGTCAAGTGTTAGTGAAGGTTGGCAAACTCAATTTCCAAAGACAAATAAGACTAGATTCTCCGATATTAAACAGGTGCACAGAGCAAAGACTTCGATCAATACCCGTCATATGAGTATGGCTGCAGCATGAAGAATGGGTCGGGCTGCAACTTTACTCCGGGCGTAATCCACTTTTCAATCGAAAAGCAGCAGTAAAAACTGAGCTCTCTCTCTCTCTCTCTCTCTCTTTCTCATCCATAAACACACCCTCACTATCTCTCCATCACTGCCATTCACACACACAAACACACACACACGCACACGCACGCACATTTGCGCACCCAAACACAGTCCCCAATCTCTCTCTCTCTCTATCTATCTCTGTCTTCGTCTATGTCCCTCCAAGGGGGAGGGGACACAGGCATTCTCCATTTACTTAAATGTGTGTTCTAAATAAATCCACTGCTCCACCTATCGAAAATATATATATCGACAATATAAATGAATGCTGATATACATGCAGGTCTTAATACATAGTGTGAGGAATTGTCATAAAGCCCTACTGGAATGGCATCATGAAAGTGAAATAGGAACATGACTTCATCACACTTCATCACCAACATATCATCTCTACCCTGCACGAACAACCTAAAATGCATTATTATCACAGACTCTTCCAATCATTTCTGAAACTCTGCTAAATGTATCCTTAGAACTGCTTTACATTTTTTAAGGAAGCGTCCTCTCCTGGGAATGATATTCTTCTTTCTATGTTTTCAAACCACCGCTACTGACTTGAACGTACTTTAAAGGTTAGGACCAGTTTTGGAAACGCCCCCCTCTCAAAAAATGAAATGGAAGCTCTTATTACCAATCATGTGAATGAAAATATTTTGACTAATACGTGATGATACAAATTTGGCCGAGAAACCGCCTACTAATTGATATATTTGGTAAATTATTATATCTATTTGGACCTGATAGATATCGCGCACGTGTCACGTACTCCCATATACATCTTTCTGTGTACAGTGCTTGTAACTTTACCAAGACTGGGCCAAATTTATTATCATTTTGATGATTCCAGAACCTTGCAGTACACACCAATACTTATATGCTAGATGATCAACCTTGTCTGATCGATGCCACACCGTTTCTTAAACTGAACATTGGAAAATTGTACGAGAAACACATCAATAACGATACATCTTCCTTACTTTTCAGGGAGACATCCGTATTTGAAGGACAATGGATGTCCCCCGTTAGCGAGAAAGGTTCTGCCTGTCCATGAAAGCGTCCAGGATACACCCTTTCGCTGGTAATGCTCAAGGAAATGTCCTAAGTACTGTGTGTGGGTGGGGGCCGGGGTGGGGGTTAGGGACAACGGAATCCTCGTCAACTCCAAATATATCAAAACTTATCTGTAGTATGTAACTACCGTTTAAGACTCTTCCATGAACATAATGTATTACTTAACAAGTTTCGTTTCGTGCCCTATAGTTGAATGTCCATAAAATCATAAAATGTATGTACAGGTTAACGGATTTCTCTTACTGGTACGTATATATAAACATCATAGAAATATAAACCTTTATCAAAGGGCGTATTTGAAGTTATCAATCAAATATTTACCAATTTCACACTGCAACATTCAAACAATTCATGCAGGGAAGATCAAGGATTTCCCCACGGATCAATGATATCTATATGTGTGCATGTAAACAACAGACTCATATTTTGTGTTGCTAGCTTGGGGCCACGGTCAAGTCGAAATGACAGATCTACATTCGACGAAAATTAGCAGAGAGAAAGTTTAATTTCCTTCTACTATACGAAAATCAATATCAGGCGGTCACGAATACCAGGTATCGATTCTTAGTGGCGCACGCCAATTTCGATTTTTCTAATGCGATATAGGGGCGCAGAATCATCGTTGTATTTGTGCTAATGGGTGTTGGGAAATCCAAATCAGTTGTTTCTTAAAAGGGTTTTTACCGTTCTACAGTTTCGGTAGACGTCTTTCCCATCTACAAATTTTGGTAACGATATTGATCAACGCTATTTAGATTTCCATTTCCACATCTATTAAACTATTAAAATGAAACCCGTCTACTTCTCGTTTCAAGTGATATTTGAAAAGCACGGAGGGAAAACACCTTCTTTTTGTTTTCGTTTGGTAGATCTAGCATCAACTTCATTTTTGCCAATTCATTTTTTGATTTGACGAAATAATGTATCGAGACATCGTCTTTCACTTGTAAAGCAGTAAAATGTTAGGAAAACTGGTTCGATATGATAGGAGAACAGAAAGACATTATTGGTTTAATAGGAAAATCAATTATGATGTCAGAAATCAGATCAAAGTTTTAGAGAGCGAGTTTCCTTATCTATCTATTGTTTATTATTATCATCAATTTTTTTAAATATTTTTTTATGAATCATGTCTTTTAATGAATCACTCCTTTTGTTTCTTTCTCAATACATTTTTCTCAGTTTCCTCGCCCCCTTTTTACTACGTGATTGCAGGTATCAAAGAACCAAGGCATGAAACTAATGTACTCCTGGTTTCTTGTCATTATCATAAATAATTGAACTCTTCTCTTACGCCCAAACTCTCTTCTCTCTCTCTCCTTCGCTCTCATTGCATCTCTCCCCTTCCCTTCTTCTCTCGCTCGGTCTTCTCTCATCTTCTCTCGCTACCCATCATTTACCCCGTCCATGTCCTTCTTCTTACCTTCTGAAACATAGTACAACTTTGACGCCTTTGAAAGTATATCCGTACGAGTAATTCGTCCGGATAGAGAGGTAATTTCCTCTACAGAGGATGTTGAACGCCCACGTTGTAATGATTTCAAACACATCAATTCACATACGACTTCTACATTTCATAATCAAGCCGGTAAATCAGTATCTTAATCGTGTCACTTACCTACATACACACAAGTGTGTTTATGAAGGTTGGTTAGCGTGGCGGATGATTAAGCGTCATGATTGGTCAAAGGTCACGTGGTGATGATTGTAGAGGCGCCATAGTACATCAAGCACAGCCAAGGGAAATATCATGTGGAGGAAACAAATGAGGAGCAAAATATGTTATGATTTGGTGGTATAACATAATATCCTAATCTGTTTCATTAATAAAATAAATGACATTTATAGAAATAGAAGTTCTAGAAAAACAGGGAGTAAGAAATATGGAGGGGCTAGGCGGACTCAGTTTGCTTCCAACAATGACATGAATAATGTTATTCCTTTTATGTAGATGTTTTACTTCAATGTGAAAGATGTTTTTGTTTACGTATATCTTACTTCGTATCTGTACTTCTTACGTCTTAAAGTTGTATTTCAATAGTTTACACAAAATAGATAGAGGCACAGAAAAAGACGATGATATTTACAGTTTTACATGGCCCTCATTGCCATAATTCAAATACATCGTAAAGGCACCAACACTGGGTACATATATACAAGTCATCACACATGCACAACGTATCGTTGTGACGCCGCATGGCGTGTCACCAATATCTTCGCAGCCACGTTTATTAGACTCTCTCTCCAAGTAACCACGCATGACCTTTGGGGGGCCTCCGTCTGTGAAGCAACGCCAGACAAAACAAGTCTGGCGGTTCTTCTTTACTCTCATTTACATCCTGACTCCAGTTCTATTTCTTCTCTATTTTTAAGACATTATTTTACGAGTGAAGCTCATCCGCCGTATATATACTGAGATCGAAATAGCAATAAGCCCTCGTCAACGTTTTTGAAGGTTTTTCTTGTCCACATATTTCACAAGAGTCTGTGAATTGCGATGGGGGATGATTCATGCTGTGTATCTTATTTGCTATGCTTTCTCATCAATCACTACACTGTGTCTTTTTTAAGAAACAGAATAAGAAACGGTAAGTAATATAAAGTCAAGCCAAGAAAATGAAAGATACTGTAAGGTAAATTCTTCAATATTCTTTAATATTCAGACGGACAGTTATTATAGGGCGTTTGATATTACGTTTACTTAAATGCAAACATGAACTTGCATTCTTGAAAATCAGGTTAAAAACCTTCAATCAATCAGTATTTCACATAAATCTAAATTATTTTCATTCACTTTTTTGTTGATTGATTATAACTTGCTTAATTTTTTTTTACAGGTGGGGCAACATCGCCCTATCTTACATCATATCCACATTTTAGATGACAGTTCAACGTCAACAGAGTAGACATTACCAGCGATTATGACGTGATTTGAGTCCAATATCACATTAATGAGTGATTGACGTAGATTGATCAGGAGTGATATACATTACATTCGTGATGACGTGTTTAGATAGAGCGAGAGATAGAGCCCCCCTTATTTTTGCCCGGATGTTTTCAATCCATTATGATCTTCGTCACATTTCACGGTGCTCTGCTCACACCCCTGTCTCGAATGTGTTATCTCATTCTTCTCGAGTAATCTTGTTGTATGAGGAAGAGAACCGAACTTAAATAGACAACTAGATTGTTGTCTTCGCATAAATGCAACGGTAACAAGAGTGCAATGTTCGAGATCCAGAAATGGGCGACTGAACCCGAGAGTGCATCATTACTTAAGATTGTATACAGTTGCACTTTTCTGGGCGACTAAAATAGTTTATCTATAAGCCTCGATAAGTGTTAGTAGTTACTTCATGTAATCATTGTTAAACTCAAAATATTGGTCTAGGAATCTAGAATGTGGTTTGAATGTTTTAAAAATAAGAATTGAACTTACAAAAACGATTTATAACAATTCTAATCGTAAACTCCCTTTTAAGAAGGTGGTAAGACGGGTTTCGATTTAAGAAGCTTACAGAAAAGAAATAGCAGAACGTTTTTCGACAATGCGGTTACAGACGACGAATATAAAGTAGGAAGAAGGAAAGAGAGAGAGAGAGGGTGAGGGTGTGGAAAAGAGAAAGGGGAGAAAGAGAGAGAGAAAGAGAGAGAGAGAGAGAAACAATACATTTATTGAGATGAAAAGTAAAATAGTGCATAAATTAAAATTAAAATATAGATACACATGAACTATATATTAAAGAGAATATTATTAAAAAAATAAAGAGAAAGATGGGTTGAAATGTACTATATGTATATGGAGAACATAATGGAATTAGGAAGAAGAAAAAAAATGGACAATCGAAAGTTGACCCCGCAACTGATAAGAACCAACATAAGAAGGAAAAGAGGAGAGGGTGGAAAGAGAAACAGCAAAGGGCCAAATAATAGAACGAAGGCCAAAGTTTAAAATGAAGGCGTTGATCAAGTACAACCGGGACAACTTGAGCGTAAGACACGACAGATAGAAGGTACTTGAGACCAACTACTTCCAAGGACTGTCTGACTCCCACACCGCCATACCCCCTCATTAGTTGAGGGGAACGCCAGTGTCAGAGGGTAGTAGAGCATGCTTTAAAGAGAAGGTTGAATTCTGAAAGTTGAAAAAATATTGTGTGAGCTTTGTCATTTCTTTTAATTTATAAGAATATTATGGTAAAGTTGTTCCTATAAAGATTGCTCTCGAAAGCCCCCAAAATCGAAATTTTGATAGGAACCACGTGTTCCTCTATATTAAATAATCATTTGTTTCAAATAAGTTCAAGATGACTTCCTTCACAATGTAATCGCATGATATAAAGGTAGTGCTACCACTCCAAAATATCAACATCAAGAAAATTAGTTTAACAACTAGTATAGTATTAATGACTGCTTTGAGAGAAATAGTTGTTTTTATACGCTCAAGGGAAGGTTAGAATTGTGCTATTACCCGAGGCGTGCCGAGGGCAATATCCCAATTGTAACCTTCCCGAGAGCGTATAAAAACAACTATTTCTCGAATATTAAAGCAGTCATTAATACTTTTATATGCCGAAAAAAAATAGATTAAAAAATAAAAAATAACAAATAAAAAAACTTTTGTCGAAGATGGGATTCGATCTCTTGCGTACAAAAGGTGATGTAACTAAAATCAGCGCCTTAAACCTCTCGGCCAGCGCGCTCTGACACCATATATAGCAGTTTTCTCTAATATATACATTAAAATGGATTGAAAACGGTTTGGCGTGGTGGATGCTTCGCCGCTGCTCCATTAAACGGGCCCTTCTTTTACTTTTGCAATGCATATTGGCACGAACTTCGATCAAGATCTATCGGCAGATGTTGTTTTTTTGTTTTTGGAAGTTTATTTTCGTCTTCATGTCAACAATGCAAGATAAAATTGTCGGTAAGATCGATCGAGATTCAATTGTATTGAAATTACCGACCAATTCTTCGCACACGTACGGTACCCTCGATCGCTCAGACCATTTTTTAACATGTAAACCTATAGGGTAACCATGGAGACTGAACTATTTTCCCGGTAACCATGGTTATTGGGATTTTAGAACTGTTTTAACCATGGTTACTGGGAATTTTCGGGAACAGTTAAAGTTTATGAATGCAATTTCGACCAATGAGATTGCTGGATTACTTAAGTGAGGTATATAATTTGATATATTATGAGTCAAGTACTATTGGAGAAGTGTTTAAAGCCGTCTATATCTCTGAAGATTAATTTAGAGTAATGGCACCCAATTAAAACATATGAGCGCCTATATTGTAGCTCCAGCATGGAACCATTGGCCTGCTTGGATAACTTTCTTTTAAAGCAACATCAAGCCTTGACTCGCCTGACGACATGTCCTTGTTCTTCAGTCACCCCTAGGCTCTCAGGGGGTATGTGTGAATGGAACCTGGCCATCACCTCCGGCACCCTGCTACGGGACTTATGCAGGAGCAGTCCTCATTAAACAAGTATTCTGTACCCCGAAATCGTATTTTTTACCGTAAATTAGAGGCGTGTATACATGTAGTATTAGGATGGTAGATCCCTCGACGCACCTGTGAGGAGCCAGGACGCGGAACGTGGTCCTTCCCGTGTCCTTGAACAAGTTTAACATTTTTACGAGCATAGAGCTGTCCTGGTCTAGCGATTATGTATCCGGACTGTGGACCACATAGTTCGCGGTTCGAGTCCCGCCGCCACACTAACATCCTTTGGATGAACATTAATCTACATTTGCCACTCTCTACCCAAGTGTACGAATGTTTTAAGCGTGTTCAAAATTGTATAGGAAGCAGGAGCAACTGGGTGGTTGCACATGGATCTCGATATTTCACAAATATATTGGTCTTCCTTTCGTTAAAGAAATTCAGATTTTTAGAATTAGAGTGATACTAAAATTAGTTTTAAAGGTAGGCGTTACTACTGCAGCTAGAAGGGATTAGACCACACAGCGAGCCAGCGAGGTCACTGTGACAGGTGGCTATCTCATTAACTCAGCTCTCATTTAACATAAGAAAAGAGGATCATGGGGGACCAACAGGCACCGATTTGGGAAGTTTTCTATATAGAGGGAGCAAGTAGCTACAAGTAGGACAGTGTGCCTTTAATACCCGTCACTCCCAGTTAAAAAAGGGATGGGATGCGTCAATGACCAAAGCTTGAAAGATAAAAGCTATACCAATATGATTTGAAAAATTGATAATACACTAGAAAAGCGATCAAAATAATTATGATACACAGGTTGGAACTATGAGGCAAAACTGGGAGAGAGAGACAGGAAATGTGACGAAAGAAGTGGGAAGAAAGAGAGGGGATGAAGAAGACAAGAGAAAATGATTTAGAGAAGAAGAGAGATAGAGAGAGAGAGTGAGAGAGAGAGAGAGATGGAGGGGTATGTGTGTGTATGAGAGAAAGAGAAAGAGATGGGTTTGTGTGAGAGAAAGAGGGGGAGTGGGAGAGAGAAAGAGAGAGAGAGATAGAGAGAAGAAGAAATATGGAGAAAGAGAGAAAAAGAGAGAAAGGGGGCAGTGAGCTAGAGGTTGTACGCGAGATGAATAATTCCCTAGTTCTTGCCGCAGCCCACAGAATAGTGATATGCCAGAGACACAAGTGGCAATGGAAGCGGTCATGATTGTTTTATTTAAAATGCACGGTCACGGCCCCTTACAAATTGAACGCGGGACTACGGAACACCAGGCTGTCTATGTACACTCTATCCGTGGTGCAATCTACAGCGGGTTTTCACGGTGAAAAACAAATGTAGGTGGAGGGAGACTAGAATCCCTCGGTATGTTCACCACTTGCATTTGAAAGTGGACACGATGACATTGGAGGAAACAGATGACAGACAAACAAATTAAAAATAATATTCATTATGAAGACATTTAGTATGTCCATAATGATTTAAGACGGCGATTCATTCGCTTTATATCCGACCAATCGTAAATCCAATCATTTTGCTGTCCGTGTGGTATAACACCTCGAGCTGCCTGTCTTAGTATATGCCTTAAGATCTTACACTAAACGGGCACCATACTGATTTGGCAATTTCGCTGTCAATATGACATGAAATACGACATGGTGCTGAGAAAAGTGGCTTAAGATCTCATCGAATGGACAACGTAATGTAATCTATGAAGTTGGATCAATCATTGATGCACTTTAGGTCGTTCTCTGATGAACAAATACAATGCACGAACAACAAATAGTTTGTTATTACACAACAGAAAAAGAAATAAAACTAAAAACACGTATGCATTGTCGAATTCGACTTCTCATAGGACAGACTGTCATTCCTTCATCTTAATGTTATCTTGATTTGTGATTTCCTCACTTCTGTCAGTCGTTAACAAATAATGTTCATCTGCGTCAATACGTCCATTTCTTAATCTTGATGTAACCCTCCCTGTCTACACAAGGCCGCGTGTCTCCGCGATTAGATTTCCCTTGTCAAAAGCGATGTGTACGTGTACCATTGTAACGTAATACTCATATACTTTCCTGAGTCTTCCTGCAAATGCAAATACCGACTTGAATTTTGAAGTTAGCAAACGACAAGTTTCCGATCGCCTTATCCAAACCTAACTTTCTTCTTTTTCCCATCTCCATCTCTCTTACTCCCTCCCTCCTTTCCCTCTCTAGGCAAATATGTTTGACTATAAATTGTTCATTCCCTGCGACACTTTAACATCATTTGAGAGATCTAATATCCTACCCATCTCATACCTATGTACAATATATGTTTAAATACCATGTTTCCGCCATCCAGAAACCTTACACTAATGCCCCTTGTAATCCTATTTTCCTCTCTCTAACTCTTGCTCAATCACTCACTCAATCTCTCCTGATATAAATATATATATAGCCCTATCGGGTACATTACGTGGACATCATAACAATTATAACCCTAACCCTAAAACTCGTCTGTATAATTATTGTCCTCCTAATGGCAATATCTACTCAATGACTCACTTTTCACTCCATATGTCCGTCTAATGACGCCTTTAGTGTATACACATTTCAAAAAGGGAGGACAGGAATGGGGGACCTTGATTTAAGCTACGCAACCATTATTCATTAATTTCCGTTTGCATTATATATATAAAATCTCACCCACACTCATACTCCCTATCTCTCCTCCGCCCCTTTTCTCTCCCCCACTGTAATACGGAACATTATCGAGCTCTTTCTGTATTCAAAGCTGACTCCCAGCCCAGTCGATGAGGACGTGAGCTGGTTGAGACATTAACGATTAAACGAGGTGAGATAACAAATAAATAAAAAGGATTTCCTTAAATTGATTCCGATTGCTCTAAGGTAAGAGCATCGAATGACTTCGGCTCTAGATTGGTGGTAACATGAAAAGACATCGCAAAGCGAGTATACCGCGTGGGTTTCATACGCCAAGCAAATTATAGATTTTTCTTCCGTCCTCCATCTTCACTTTTGCAAGTATGAGTCCTCTATTCGATGGTAACAAATAATTCGCACTTAAAACTGCATTGAAAGCATATTCAATTACGTGTCTAGGAGATATATCGTAGTTCATAGAAAAGTCTGTATTTCATTTCGAAGTTATGAACAAGCCTCATGAAATAAAAGGGAATGGCGACGATGAAAAAAGAGCAGTGAAGGCGAAATTAAGTAATACTACTACTACTACTACTACTACTACTACTACTACAACTACTACTACAACTGCTACTACTACTACTACTACTACTACTACTACTACTACTAGTAGTAGTAGTAGTACTACTACTGCTGCTGCTGCTGCTACTACTACTACTACTACTTCTACTGCTACTACTTCTACTACTACTACTACTACTACTGATAATAAATAATCACAACAATAATTATAACAAAATCAATAATAATAACAATAATAACGATAAACGAAATCTTGAATATAATTTTCATGAAAACTGAATGAGTAATGGAAATTCAGGATTGTAATATGGGATAAAGGATATATAAATATAATACAATAGAACGTAGATGAATTATAGAACGAAGAGGATTAAAAAAACTGAAAAGCTAAAGACCTGAAAGGAAAGAGTGGAGATGAGGCTGTCAGAGGGTAAAACAAAGAGGCCTAAACTTACAGGACGAGGAGGCAGATACCTTAGGAAAGGATTGTGGTTTATGAAAGAGAAACCTAAAATCAGGTCTGTCAGAGACCACAGCAGGAAACTGTAATGAGATGGTAGCCAGGAGAAGAAGAAGCACACATACATGCAGGACAGCTAGGCTCGCTCGGTATTAAAGAAAAACATCCGAGATAAGCATGCTGAAAATACATCTTGGAAGCGAATGCGGAGGCAGCCTGGAGGACAGAGTAGGCTCATATGACAACCCCTGCGAGACTTTGCCACAACCTATTTACCAGGACAGAGCAGGAGGTGAATAATTACCTCATCCGAACCAAGACGGAGGAGCTAGATCACTCTATTTTGAAACCAAGGTTCGTCTGCTTAAACTTTGGTATTTGGATTTCTTAGGCACAATCCCCGGCTTATAGCTGTCTGCCTGGTAGCATTTTGGGGACGGGGATCACGGGAAAATGATGACAGTTATCGTTACCTTTTGAATGGAAAAGTTGAAAACATTAAAAGAACAAGAGAAAAGGCAAGACGGAGAGATAGAGAGAGACACAGGGAGAGAGAGAGACAGACAGAGAGAGACAGAGATAGAGCGAAAGAGAAAGGAAGAACAGAAAGAGGGGTAGAGGGATTATGCGAGTGCAAAATATGTTTTTCTCCAGTTTATCAACTCCTACACCCTTCGACCACCGAGGCACCGCGAGGTTAAACTGTAATCTATACCTTTCGTCAAAACATGGTCAACCGGGTTCTGAAGGGTTATATGTATCAAATATCCAGTGTCATATGCATTGGTTTCTATATTTATAGTAACCAAACTCTATTTCATCCTGCTTGTATCGGAAGTATGAACTGTCTTCAGTAGATCTGAACTCATTGGTTACATGGCCGCGCAGCCCAATATAATTACATCATCTAAGGCTATAGTCTAGGATGATACAACAACACGGATAAGGACACCTGCTCAGTATGACCTTGCAGAGACACAGACAGAGTCTGCACCATTTGGGCATGATGTAAAGTCCGACGTTTTCCTCTTTAGAATGATAATTGCTCTTGTAATGCTAGCATGTTACAAGAAGCCTTTAATTAGAAACGGGCATGCAGTAAACGGGTTGAGTATTCCCATACTCTGAAACCTATCCTCTTTGCTAATTTGTTTGGTGGTAATCTAAAAGTCTTTTAGGATTGCATAACAGTTTTGAGTATTCTAAAACCATACAATTATATTCATACGAACTAAATTGTTTACCACTCAGTGTTAGCTAATTCTTTTGAAAATACATCTATACTAGAACTCGCACACTCGTCAACATGTAGTGCATTCATTTGGACCAGCACCGTTTCTACAAACTTCGCGTCCACTTGGCTAATGAATTGATGATGTGACGTCATACACATCAATGGTCAGTTGCTATGTAGTGGCAACGTACAACGGAGGAATATGCCACAAGCACACGTTTATAATGCCAGGGCATGCAATTGAGGTCGCTTCAGCCAACTGTTGTCTCTTTTGAAGGTATAGATTTTTCGCCGACTAAAGGAACTTTTTTTAAAACTTCCATTCACACTGCACTACAGAAAACACTCTGAACAAATATCATTGCACGCATGATTTCTCCATGGACCCCCCCCCCCCCCCCACCCTCCCGCGATCATTCCCTCTACTCAGAGCTAGTCTGCAGCACAGACTCTAATTTGACTCTTGACACGATCCCATGGAGTCATGAGTCATGAGTCGAGCCTAGATCTGCCTGTGTCAGGAGCAGTTAGAGAGCAGCTATAGCACAGGGTCTATGGACTGCAGTAGTGCGTGTAGTCTACATAGACCCATTATTCAGACCCTATGTCACGCACTATGATAGACAAGGTTTTGTGCCTGTAAACTAACCCAGAACTTCATCAGAGATGGATCACAAACTTATCGGCGGGAAAGCTACTTCAAATAACGGATGCGACCTCGGTTAAATTATTATTTGGTGAACGTGCCCAATGTTCGTTCGGCTGGTGTCGAGCCACGGTGATGGCGAACACGAAGGGGAGGATCACAAGGAGATGAAATAGAAGATGGAGATAGAGAGGATGAAGGGTAGGACAATGCTCAGGCGCCGGCACGTTTTGACATTATCATGCCGACAGTGTTGGTCTAGACGCTCTTTCCCTTGACATACTTTAAAGCCAGCGCTGTTTCAAGCAAGATAACCTATATATTTGGCAAATAAATGCTTTTTGGCGGTCATGTGCACCATCTAAATTCACCTGACCGGCGATAACACACACATTGGAAATTAATGTTTTAAGCCTATGTACAATGTTTGTAAACCCCCTAAAAGGACAAATGATAGATACAGAGAGAAAGAGAGAGAGAGAGAGAGAGAGAACTTTACACCAAGCTTCTTTGACTTTAATTTATAAAAGTAAAAAATATGAACAGTAATCTGCTGTCCATTTTTTTGAATTCTCCTTAAATAGGATATCAAACAAATGAGAGGTTCAATTCATTCAAAACCTGGCTAAGAAATGAAATAGCACGTGCAACCATAAAATCCAAACAGCGGAGGTAATGTGTGCGCAATCACACGAACATCCGAAGTTTCTTGTCTTTTTCCTCTCAATTCTATTAATGGGTTATACAAATATTTGTGAAAGGCGACATAATGTTACAGAACATGTAATCTTGTTGATCTTATCGATGTTTGAGTAAAGGAAGAGATCTGTTCACATATTTAGATTACCGATTGCTTATTCTACAATTATATAGATTCGATCTAAAAATATATATTTTACATATTTTGTTACACTTCAAAATCTATGACGATTGAAGGAGACGAAATCAAGTAGATAACAGTATTGCATTAACTATGACAAAGGTACTTAAATACAAAAGCTCATCCAATCATGCTCATTTGGAAATGTTATTAATTTAATTTGTTTAATATTTGTTTATAGATAATTGCGTAACCATATAATTATATTCCCCAAACAGAAAATAGTAGATAACCGATTGAAATCTTTCTTATATTATACCGACATATGTTTTAAAACATTTCATAATGGTCTTGAGATTTGACGTTCATTTGTTACATATTGCAACACGTATGGCATATGTACAATATGCATCGGGTACAGTACATGTAGAATTCTCTGTATGTGGAGACAGAACACGTAGTGAAGAAGTATACAATCTCCCGCGTAGGAAAGGATTTGCAATATATTTGATTTACACGAAGCAAAAATGAAGAAATAGTTGAATATGAGAAACAGAAACGCGGGAAGGAAGAGAGAAATAGTCTGCCACAGTTGTGATGAACTAGAAAGACCCGAGTAATCTGATTTGATGAAATCAAACAGAAAAAATACCCTGGAGACTCGGGACATCATTTGCAATCAACTTAAAAGCATGTATATCTCAGTGAGCGTGCTTGTGTGGGTGTGTGTGTATGCGTATGCGATTTGTGTGCGTGTGCGTGTGTGTGTGTGTGTGTGTGTGCGCGTGTGTGCGTGCGAGCTCAAATGGGGTGTGGTTGATTCATCGACAGAAACACGAGATACATATAGAAAATCCGATGGGCAGACAAAAATGCATATTTATGGTAGACTACCTGAGAATATTTTATAAATCCATCTGATCTGTCATAAAAGAGCTTTGGGGCATTCGTTCTCTGACTTAATGCAGATAATGTATGTTCTAGAAATGTTTCATTAGTCGCTTTCTTCGTTTTTTCTATTATTTATGTTACCTTTCAAAGCGCAATTGTGCATCAATAGTATGAGGAATATTTTTAGGCTTCTTAACTTTTGAATTAATACTTTGTGAACGATTTTCCAAATATAATTTACACGTTCTGACATGAAATTTGAACAATAACAACCGTTTTAATGTGATAGTAGTATGATTATTAATACTAACAGTTTCCTTTTGGTAAAACACCATAAGAATTAATGTTCACTATTTGCCTCTCAAGTTCTTTATTTATACCACCATCTTTCAAGATGATTACATTTTTTGTAAACACTTCACTGGCTGACTGATTGACTGAACCAATTGTGATAGCTCTTAATAAAAAAACGCGATACTTAATGATTTTGTTGTGGTTTTTCTTCTGTTGTTTTTCTCATTAAACTATAAACGAAACAAACTTTGCAATGAACGCAGATGAAGGTATTATGAATGAGGAAGGTGCGTTGGTCGACATACATAATATCAGCATGTTGAATAAACCTATACATCAATAATTTTCCTTCAAGAGGAAAGTGTTCCAATAATTGTGGTTTACGTGTGAATAGAATATTCATATTTCCTGGCATCGAGGTCTCTGTAATATGTATTTTCATGACTATCTTGCCCGGCAGTGCAACAAGATGAAGAAGGTGGATCGTAAAGCTCCAAGGGTCGCCAGTTTAACCAGTCATCTTATAGGAAGAGAATTATTATTTCAATTCAGGGGAACTTTTTCTGTGAATAGAAACAATAATAATAATAATACATGAGATTTATATAGCGCCATTATCCATTTTAATTAAATGCTCAAGGCGCTTCAAA
The DNA here is from genome assembly GCA_035222895.1 of Strongylocentrotus droebachiensis. Classification (NCBI taxonomy): domain Eukaryota; kingdom Metazoa; phylum Echinodermata; class Echinoidea; order Camarodonta; family Strongylocentrotidae; genus Strongylocentrotus; species Strongylocentrotus droebachiensis. The sequence continues at coordinate 22,440 of JAVYIG010000542.1, read as the reverse complement.
ATATTAGGAACACATTACATCATGACAAAGAATCGGTACATTTACATAAGAAAGAAAATGCAAAAATGAAAGAATTAATGAATGAATTAATGAATGAATGTTTCAGGTGAATGGGATACGGTGCTGATATAATGCAGATAGAGAGAGAGAATGAGGGAGATGGGTAGAAATAGAGAGGGGAAAGAGAGAGAGAGAGAGAGAGAGAGAGAGAGACGGAGACGGAGAAAGTGGTGGTGAGAATTCGTGAAGATTAATTATATTAGCGAAAAAACAAGAAATGCAACTGCAGTAGGACCCTAAAGAAGAAAGAAAAAGATAGAGAGAAAGAAAGTGGAATAGGGAGGGGAGAAAGGGGGAGAAAGAGAGAGAGAGGGAGAGAGAGATAGAGAGAGAGAGAGAGGCTGAGACAGAAAAAGAGAGACAGAGAGGGGTGGGAGATAGAGCGAAATAGATGAGGTCGGACGTGTAAATGTCATATTCCAATTTGTTAATTAGCTGTAATATTGTCATGGCCATTTAATATTACCAATCACTTAATCTAATGAGCATTGAATGACAGACAATTTGTATTACGCAGTGTCACTCTCCGACCATTGTCTGATGGGCACTAGCCCGTGCATGCAGATACAAGATAGTTACACGATGTTGTTTGTATCTCAATTTGATGATGTGTTAGTAGGTAGGCCAATTATACTCAGCAGATGATTACCGACAGCAATGAATTCAAGTGAAATAATTTCACAAGCAGAGCATTGTATCTAATAGTGACACTATCAACAAGGTAAAACATTATTTAACATAACTTTAGTTTGTAAAACAAAGTATAATGAAGTATACTATTGCATTATGGATCTTATTCTTGAAAGTGGAAATAAAATGGAAATATTATGTGATCAGCGAACCATTCATAATTCATACAGGATAATTCAGTGCGTACGTATGAATAGCTCATTTGCTCCTCCTTATGTTACCTTTGTTGCTCCCACATAATATTTTGTTGTTAAAGACGCTCTTGTAAAAGAACTTCTAAGAGAAGGTTGATCCGGTAAAGATGAAGAATGAATAATAAGCTTTATAAAAGAATATATTAGTTTTAATGTAACATCAAAGTTATCACTGTGGAACTGCCCCTATATTCCATAAATAAGTATTAAACTAAAAGGTTTAACACAACTTTGGACGAAATATTGATGCAACATGTATGTGTGGGTGTGTTTGTGTGTGTGTGGTCCCATGTTCGTGTATATATTGTTTCCAAATACGCTGAACGTAATTTCAGTAAGAATGGGTGAATTTTGCTCTCCTTTCGATTATTGTGTGCAACACTGCACCTTCAATTGATCATTTTAATTATTCAATTTTAATTTCAACGTAAAAATATCCCTGGGCAGAACAAATCATAATGTACATCGAGTATTTCAAGTCAGTGCTATTGTTCGCATTGCTCACCTTTGATTCTACTGTGTTTGACTTTTCTTGACTCACCCTGTACCTCAATAGTACTGTTAGCACGACGAGCCCCATGTGCTACGGCTCGCATCCAATTATGTTGTAATGTTTCATCCTTAAGCAAAAGCGATCGTCCGATTAATCAACGGGTCACGTGACCTCGTCATGTTCATGCGAGAGACGTTTCTTCTATACCTAAACATCCGATCGCGGTTCAAGAATTCTCATTAGCCGCATACACTCGTGCCCACGGCTCTCGTGAATTAATTTGAGCATTTCAGCCGACATGCCTATAGATAGAAGTTGTATTCTGTGATTTGAGGTCACGACATATATGTAGCAAAGGCAAAAACAATTATGATCATTGTTACTATTCCACTATGTCAGAATGATACAAAAAATGAAGTTACAGTGATATCAATTCGATTTGACTTGATGACGTCACATCTTCCTTGGTTATACATTTTATCAGCGAAACCATAAATAAAAAGATTTGTTTTAAAAATACTTGATTATCAAGTTATACAACAAATCTTATGTTGAAAACGTTTTTGCTGGCAGTTCTCAGTAAATAAATAGTTGTCAGATTCAAAGCTGCTATTGAGAGTAAGGGTGGTCTATTTTTATTTTTTCTCTGAAATTATTATTGCACTCTTAAACATTGAAGGATAATAGCAAGAATGATATATAATGAAAATTGTCTGAGACCCCATTTATACAGGTTGTGGATCAACACCATACATACTACCACGGCAACAGGTGTGTGTGTATGTGTATAAGCTTATTTATCGTCCATCATCAATGCGAATATAATAGAGCCCCGCGAACAAGCATCCGACCCGGGCTCATCAAAAATTTAAAAGTGAAGGGGAACGGCTTTGGCAGACACTTGATAGACTATATAAGTATATTGAGTCATGAATCCCACTTAGGCCTGAAAAGCAAATTGACAAAAGGTCTCATCCTCATTATGATGCGGGATCAAGTAAATTAACTCAAGCGTTTTTGATGGGACTATAACGAGACTGGAGGCTTTCGAGTTTCGGTTAAGGGAACATGATTGTACACATTGAACTCGTATTGCGCATGCAGCTGCATCACTATCACTATCAGAAGTGAGGAAAGGCATATCAACAGTGTAAATGTGAATATCAACTTGGATAGAACAATAACAGTTTGGAATATAGGATTTCCCGGCCAAATTCGCGTGTTTGTCATTCGAATTCATTTACTTTGCATTTAAGTTAGCGCAGATCGGCCTTGCCATGCCAATTATCATTCAATTCTCCAGTTTTTGTATTTAATTTAGGATTTTGGTCGAAGGGTTTCATAGATCTGTCATTCAATTTAGAAACTGCTCAACTAGCATTCAAATTAATATTCACTTGTCGAAGCGTAATTTTTATCATTCAAATTAACACCTGTCATTCGTATTCGTAATATTTTTATTCAAGTTAGGAATGTTAGGGGGAAGAATTGCAACAAACTTTTACATTTTTTAAATAATGCAGTTAATATGCATGATTTGCCATTGGGGTCTAAGCTGTTATTCCATTTATTTATTTTCAGGTCAATGCAGATGAGTGTAGTCAGACGTAAAGTAAAGAAGGGGCGAAATCAAGGGACATGGCATTTCTGCACGGACATGTTCATATACCCGGGAAAGGTGGGGGTACCCTCAATCGCCCCTTTTTACTACAGACTCGGAATTTTACAAAAGTAATTCACATCGTCTCTTATACCTAGCACACCCCTCAGTTTTCTTAAAGAGTTTCATAGTTTACTTGCCCGCCAGCAGATCAATGGCTAAAGACATGGCTAAATAATGAATAATGTTCAAAGTGTTGACTCTAGTCCCTACACCAGTCACAATATTGTACCCTTCTTCCATAATGAAATTATGATGAAATTATGATGAATTTATGATGAAACATAAGACAAACAACTTCCTTACATGAACATTTACAAATATAATGAGACCATCAGGTCCGTAGATGCAAGTCGTTTTTTTTTTTCTTCTTAACAATCAAACTTAAATGCTGATGAATATCAGATAAATCTAATAAGTATAAGTGTATAAATGCAAGCAAATGAAATATGATGAAATACACATGAAAAAAACAATCTTGAAAGAAAAAGAATGAGCTATAAAAAGTGTGTAATAAACGAGAAATGTATATTGACCATCAATTTAAGTGCACAAAGTGCTAATTTGAATGCTACAAATGAATTAGAATGCTAGAAGTACACCGCCGCGTTGTCAGAAAATCGTGTCGCGCCAAATCGAATGACCAAATAGCGAAAGAAGCACATTGTTCATTAATTTGAATGAAACATACGTAGATTCTAACGAAAATTCCATAGATTTGAAAACTAGAAAAGGGAATATAAACCCGAGATATACCTGACTGCACTAAAACCGTCGAATTTGAACGCAAGATAAATTAATTTGAATGACAAACTCACGAATTTGGCCGGGAAATCCTATAATAGCAGATCATAAGGAGTTTAATCAGCGGTAATTACCCTTTTGGGGCTTGATGACACCTTAACCTAGGTAGTTGTTGTTGTTGTTGTATGGTATTTGTTTGTAATTAAATATATTTAATATAACTACCTGTTGAAAAAAGGTATACAATTTAATTCCGGGGCAGCACCATAACCCAATGCAAGTGCTCATATATTTAAATGTGATTTTGTTTCTTTTCGTTCACCCCGTTAACCGGAACTACCCCCAATAGAGGGGGGGGGGGGGCATGACCCTCATGTTCAGAACAGCTGATTACAAATATCTAGGGAGCTGTTGAAACAATGGAATACAAGCGTGTATAATTAAGAATGATGATGGTGAGATAGACATTACTTTTGTCAGTAACGTTATGAAAATGAAACAATAAACAGAAAGTGAAAATAGAAGACAAGTAGATTAAACTCTTTTTTTTGAAAGGGAAGCGGATGGTAGTGACTATAGCTTTAATGACAAACTAAAAATGGAGAGCTACGTGGAGAGCTACGTGGAAAACAAGTGTATTGATGAAGCAAGCTAAGAAACCATATGAATAACCTTATCACCTATCATCTTCGCTTTGAGAATTCCATTAAGGGATTCATTTTTTATCCTATACACGTCCTTGACTTGTTGATGTTCATTAAAACTCAAAGTCAAGGTCAAGAAAATATGAAGCCCCCAGCCCTCGATGCAAACACCTTTTCGTGATAAATTTGAATTTAAAAAATGATGTGATACTCACATACTCTCTGAAACGCACATAATCAGTATGCAGACGTGCCATGAGGGCAAAGAAAAGTATCAGGAGGTTTTAAAAGGAAATTGATTAGGGTCGTTTTCCATAATGAATGCCCTCCAAACACATGGTGAGGTATTTATACCCGCTTGAGAAGACTTGCATTATTCATCGGCACTAGCACACATTCCAAGGCCAGGCCGTCATAAACATCGCAAGATGCGTGATCACGTAACTCGTCTCATTTTCTTGTAAACCCGCCCATCTCAATCTTATAGCTTCTGTAAGTATGTGACGGATAGGCAATTACCATTTTAAGGAATCATTTATTAGGAAACGAATTTGTATTTCAACTTTATCCTTATGTCCTCCTTTCTTCACTTCTTCATATAATTCCTCTTCTTTTCTAACTTCTTCATCTAGTTTTTGTTAACTTTCTCTCATTCTCATTCCTTTCCTTTTTCAACTTTTTTATCACTTCTGTGTTTACATTCTTAAACTTACTTTCTAGTTTATAACCTTTCTCTCTCTCTCTCTCTCTCTCTCACTTTCTTCAGACCACGTGGTGCATCCCCTGCACCATGTCCATGCTAACATCGTGTTCACATTTTACAGTAAAGTTATTCGAAATGAATACATGAATTGACAACATTACTCAGAGTGATAAATTCTCGATTAAATCAAAGAAATAAATCACAGGCCTCTATCTCACCGTTTTCCAGTCCTCTCTTCTTTAACATGACCTTGCATTTGTGAGCTTCACCTTAAAGGCACACTGCCATACTTATAGCTACTTGCTCCCTCTATATAGAAAACTTCCCCAATCGGTGCCTGTTGGTCCCCCATGATCCTCTTTTTCTTATGTTAAATGAGAGCTGAGTTAATGAGATAGCCACCTGTCACAGTGACCTCGATGGCTCTCTGTGTGGTCTAATCCCTTCTGGCCCAGTAGTGGTGACGGTCTTTAATACAACAGTGCTAATAAGGCACTAAGAAGTCAGACAACAAAAATTATATGACGCGATATCGTCATGTCATCTCAGTTCAGGAGAGAGAATGAAATGAAGGTAAACGTTCTTTACGAAACTGATACGCAATCTTAGGCAATATTCCTGACATGAATGCAAATGTGATGAATGATTATGACGAACGATGTGACTATTATTAGCTACAGTGGCTCTACTCGTTTACTTTTGACCTATATATTCCATTCAAACGACTTTCCGATCTAAATCTAAATCTACCAAAGCATGGGTTCATGCATGCCACAAAGAAAGAAGTAAGTTCTCCATAGATATTACTTGATTGCCCAGGGTTTAAACAAAATGATTGTCGTAACGGACTATAATGACACGAATGTAAAGATATTAGAAGTAGGTTAAAGCATATTATAGAACGACAAGGAAGTTGCGTGTACACACATTAAAAAGATGGTGAATTAGGTGTATGGAAAGCAGATTGAACGTTATATTTTTATCTCTTCATGCAACAACCGTCTGATATTCGTCTACAATTTGTGTTGGATAAAATATTGAGAAACAATTGGCGGCAGCCCCTGCCTCAGCATCCCTCCCCCGCCTGCCTCGAATGCTTATGCACTCTGCCACTAATTCCAGTAAATCTTAAGCATCATCCAACCGTCGCCCCCAAAGCCCCCCCCCCCCCCGGCTCAAAAAAAGCACGAACATGTTCCTATCCATTCCTTTGATGCATGACTCATGTCCCTCACAACTCACTCACATTTTCTTCAGACCATAAATCTTTTTTTTTATAGCCTCGGGGATCAAAATAAACAAATAATGAACACTTGGCTTCTAATAATTCCTTCTCTTTAAAAGACACAAATATGCTCTTTCCATCGACCGTACGTTCATAAAAATAATTTACACTTCATAATTCAATATTTTATTTCCGCTCTTTGGACCGGGAAGCGCAACCATGACACATCTAAAATGAAATCTAACATTAAGCCGGGAATAAAAAGCAAAAATAACTCGAACCATGGCCGTCAGTCATGTCTGTAAAATCTGACAATGTTACCTGTCCAATCTGTGTGTTAAATCAACCATTATGTATCAATCTTTGTTAATGTATATATAGAAATATTTGACAGTGTGAGAATGCTACGTAGAAGTTAAAAATGAGATTTCATAGACGCAGTCGAAATTTTCACTTTTTTTTCACAATATAAACTGATGATCACTTTACGCACGAATGCTTTCCACGACGGACAATTTCTAGTAAAATAAATGCATGAATCAAAAGTGTCATTTTTTCCTCTCTGCCACTGAATAAATAAATGGAAGAGTAACAGATATATCAAAAGAGACGTGATTAAAAATAAACGATCAAACGCGAAACAAGATTGATATGTTTTAGAAATTGAAGTTACCCAATATGATAGGGAGATCAGATCTTATTGTGTATTCATTTATTTAATAGATATTGAATTGGCTACGGCGTTTTGTTTACACTCCATTTTGCCCCGTTCATATCTATCGATCACGTCATACCGATTTTGCGTGGGTCCCCTGTAAACATCTCTTTTAATGATAACATCATTGTCAGATTTCGTTCATCATCAGTTCCCATTTATATGATGCAGCACATTAATCATATGGTTTGAAAACGCCATAGCACAGATTGAGGAAAAAATCATCCGAGTTTTAGGTCTAACAAGGAAATCTGAAATCTTTAGAAATCCTGATTATCAGCAAATTCACAAAAAGTACAGTATGCTTAATATTGACCTTTTGACATTGAATTGACGTTACCTCCATATGAGTTTACAGCCCTTTATTTGTGTATAGATTTTTTTTTAAAGTGTTTACCTCAAAACCTTTTATCAGTCAAGTGGTCCAGTAAGCAACCGCCCTCCCACATTGATATGAATATCTATTTACAAAGCTCTATGAATGAGAAAGATGTCTGAAAAGAAACTGTTAAACAGTTCCAACAACTGTACTTATAATGGACATGGTTATTCCCAATTTGACCCCTTCGGTGATTATAGGCCTACATCGGATCAAAATCTTGTTTTGGCGCACCATAGGAATCAATATTAATTTGTGTAAATATATTACAACGTGCACATATTATGTTCCAACTTCCATATAAAGACTTAATGGAAATTCATTACCAATTGCCATAGCTTAAGCGTAAAAGTAAATCGTATTAGTATAAGGCCTCGGTAAACATTCTTCACCTTTTAGCCTTTATCCTGCCTCAACACTCGAGGAGTAATAATCTTTGATGAGAAGTGAAAGTGATAATAAAACTCAGTTCTGATGGCCTTTTAATGAGTCGTTAATCAGAGAACAGACGACTCAAACTTGATAGATAGTCTGATTAGTTCCGTACTTGAATTTATTTATAGTCAGTTGTGTGTACGTCAATGATGGATGGTGCAGGAGAAATAAAGCAATAAATTGCGCGCGAACATCACTGCGCACATTAATCAACCCATTATTTCCTCCTTACTTTGTCACGTCTGCCTTTGATGATTTTTTGCGAACCAACATGCACGATGATGGGTAAAGAAATCTTACAACCAAACTTCACGGTTAGATGTTTCAACATTTACTTTCTTTTTAGAATCAATCTCTCACTCTTTAGAACTTTTAATGTTGTCTCTGTTATGACAATAAACATGACATCGCACCGTAAATGATTGCGCAGAGGGGCGGGTGCATTATTTTGTTGAAGTAGAACAAACGGTCCACGTGCTTATTCTGATGTAATACAAAAATTAGCATGTAGCTGCGTATGGTTTCTCCACGTGAAGAAAATCCGATTCAAGTATAGATTGTAATCTGCGAAATGTTTTTGAACGATGCCGCGTTTAAGTACGTGGGGGTCTAAATATTGGAATATGAACCAAATATGAATGACGATTGAAACACGTTGATATTTTTGTTAACTTGTCCTATACCCAATGTCGATGTTTGCTTTGTCACCGCGACCCAATTGCTTTAAAGCCATGGAGTACGCGTTTTTAATTGCTCAATTTTCTCTTAATCATTTTAAAATGAATGCATCATGAAGGCTTATTATACAATATCTTCTATTGAAAGATATATAAGTCATGTAAGTGGCGAATATTTCCTTTTCATGCCAGTTAATTACTATCGCGCAAGAACAGAAATTTATAACAATCTAAATACAAAAAGACAATGCGTAATTGGAAATGACAAAGAGGTCATGAGATATAAAGGAGCAGACAACATCAATCATGATGTGTACTCGGGACGAAAGTGAAAATGTATCTCTTGATTATACTCATTTCGTCTCTCTGCCTTCATCTTTATCTCCTGTCTCCTCGACTCTGTCTCCTCGACTCTGTCTCTCTGTGTCAGCATCATTATGGCGATGATTTTGGAATCACGGGGGCACTTAGGAGGACAGGGACTGATTGAAGTCGTTGTTCAAAACATGGACGGGTGAATGAATAATATGTTGTCGGTAATTCGAGTGGCACAGCATTCATGATTCATTTTATTCTCATTACACTGAGTCAATTTCAGTCAATTTCGCCGTGTCACGTATAATTACTGGATTTCCAATGTGAACTAATTATGATTTTTTTTTTAAATGTAATATTTGGTTAATGTGCCATGATAGATATATCGTACGTCTCTTATTTACATAGAACAAATTAATATTAAAACGAGAAAAAAACCCACTAAAATGTACTTATGAGTGAAATGTTATTCGTTTCAATACAAACTGTATTAGAATATCGTGTTCGAATTCGTATATAAGAAACATCCACAGTGATTCCTTTCATTATCTCATCAAGAAAAGTCTTCAAAACAATAATTTTGTTCCATTGCTCATGTCTTGACAGTAAAGGACACACCTGACTCATTTAGGTAAACTTATTTATCAATCGCAGAATCCATCGCAGGCAATTAGAATGATTTATATTATCGGCTGATGCATTCATTTCGGACACCTCTCCTGTCTAACTTGCCGCTTTTAAGAAATGTCATCAACCGGTGAATAAATCATTCTTTTTAATCTAATCATCTCCCTATTTCAAACCAGAAGATACATTGTCGAATGATCCACTTATTTCGGGCTCTTCTCTTGTCTAACCTTCCAGAGAATGAGCTTTGAATGACAATATCAGATATTCCTACTGCGGTCTGGCTAGCTGACCGAAGAAAAAATAAACCCGCTTCACAGAGCAATGAGCATTACTACAGTTAGTAATCACTGGGGCAGGAGTTGCACTTCCAGGGTATTACCCAGTCATCACACCAGGGACTTTTCCGCAGGATGGCGGTAGGACAGTACCCCCTATCCTAACTTGACAATGCTGTTGGCAATATCCCTAAATGCTGCTGGCTAGTTAGAATGATTAACATGTGAATTAAAAGGCTGCATTACTGATTTTTATAAAATGCATGCTCATAATGTATTGTAAACAAATATATTTTAAAAACCATCACAATTATTTCCGAAAATGTCTGCTCTAGAATATTTTTAATACCCTATTGTACATCCAATAGACATCATAAACGGATTACAATACAACATTGTCATGTTGCTCTTTTCAGTAGGTGACGCAAAAGGTTACCGAAATTGCCTACGGTTGATTTTTCGAAAGTAGTTGCTATCGTGTTATTTCTGTTTTTCTGTTTTTTCTGTTTTCTGTTTTTCGCTGTTACCATTGATTATAATTTTTTTTAAATGTCGTTCGATGTGTAATTATTTTGTTTCGATAAGCTTTTCTTTGAATCAGTTTGTTTGATCTATTTTATATGTGTTTTACTGTGTTTTAAAATACTCTGCCGAATACTCAATTGTGTTTTTGATAACCATATCGCAAGATTGTACAACAACGATGATCCGAACAATTGTATTTGTGTTCATGATAATATGCCTTTCCCATCAGTAACCGCGTTACAAACATAAGGCGAGGTGGGCACATGTGGAGACGGCCCCTCCCATTTAATCTAAACTTGTATGGCAGCGCCCCCGACTGTCAGCTTGATGGCATCCCGTCATTATCAACCAAGGCTTTGCGTCCTACGTTTACCGAACCACATCGTCTGCCACAAATCACAAGTTATTAACAAAGCATCCTTCACCAAACGTATTTGTACTTTTATGATGCGAGTAGCACGAGTAATCAGTCGGGTATACTTCCGAATGTCATCAACTGTACATGCAACCAAGATGTAGTATATATACACATCTTAAGATCACATCCGCTGTGTCTCCTTTTGACCGAGCGAACGAACCTAGTTTCAAGGAAGAAAGCAAAGAGAACTTGCTGTATGTACTTCCTGATTATTCATCCGCTACACCGTGACTTCCCCTGAATGTAGTTCGGTGAAACCATACGCCATGTAACATCAAGACGAGTCAGTTATGTCAACCTGAAAAAAGCTTGCTTCCCAGTAAGTTATTCCGTCTTTCCCTTTTACCTAAAAGTTGCTCGGTGAAGCAAATAAAACAGTAATTTCTACATCACATCATTAGTATTGATTGCGAGACATGTTTAAAGTTTATGTATATTCCCGGGACGCCACAAAACGATTATCACATTCATTTGATTGTGGTTGACAACTAGCAAGATCTTGAAGATAATAAAGATTTGACGCTGCCTCGCATTTTTATCCTCTCTCTCTGTGGATAAGAATAAGATGTGAAAGATTATGTACATTCTGGATGTACATTCTGGATGTACATTCCCATTGGCTTCCCACATGTGTAAAAACCAATGGACACGAGACGGATTTATGATACTAATTCCATGAGATTGAGCGTTGACAGAAATGACCGGTAGCCTTGACTTTCAGCTCCTTTTAGACAATGACATTACAAATTCGTATTGCACATGTAAATTGTTGATTCAAGCCGAATAATACGAGATCATTTGAAGTTTCATTCCGATTTTCTCGCTAAATCTATCATGGGGAATATTTTCTCCAAGAATGTGCATGTTGGGTAGAAAAATCCACAAATTAAAATTTGTTTGATTTGTCTTTTATCTTTGTTATCTAGCAGTCCAAAACACTGCATTGTATATGTAACATAGCAACCGATACTTTTTAATCATGATATGTATATACACCCATATACAGACACACCCACACATGTATATGCCTTATTCACTACAAAACCCACACCCATTCCCCCTCCTCGTTCTCGATCTACCCCTGATTTCACTGTCGTCTGCGGAGCAGAAAAAAGTCCAACTGTGAAGTTAACTTTGAGCTAAACACACATGAGGGACGCACGAGTGCATGCGAAATGCAGCATGCAGGGATGATGATGTTCTTTCCGCATGCCCGCCCCGCTCGCGATACCTTGCAGTCAAAAAACGCCAAAAGCCATTCCAGTCTCTACCTTAAAGGGGTACATCAAGCGTCGCTTAAGTTGTGGGAGACGTTAATTACTAGAATATAGAATAAAGATTTAACGATTGCCAGCAGGTTGAATTTATAAAGGAAAATAAGATGAAATTTAACCATGTGTGTCGGTTAGCGCGAACATTTTAACAAAGATTTGATATGCTTTTAGCCACATGCTCCACTGAGTTGTATCCATCAACGCTAATACCACACCAACGTTTTTGTGTAGGTTGTGTATGAGATTCGAATATCTTGCACTTAATACGGGTGGGGATACCGCAAAAGTGCGCGAAACGATGTAATTATAGAGCAATTAGAAAGGGGAAAAACAGCCTTATAGTAATAACATCTGTGGTTGAAAAAGCAATCAGCTTTTGTTGAGAGTATTGTCTCAGATTCTCCAATAAATAAACTTTGATATTTCTAAGCTAACTCAAAGTGAGCAGTATGGCGCTCTAAAATTACGCCATTAAATAAGTAAGTGCGTTATCTATTCAAGCAATCAACCGTCGGATGAGGGTGGGAGCGTGGATTTTTGCATGCTATTAACTCGATAAGCCTGTTTTAAAGCAATACCCTTGTACATCGCATAAAGTAATTACTACGTTTCAGTTTAATTGCTTCATATAATTAAATAATTCAGTCGGTTAAGTTTGTTTGCGTTGGATTTAAATGTCTCGTATTCTATTCTGTGGTGGGGGGGGGGGTAAGATAAAGGAAGAGATATTATAAGAAATAGAGTGAGAGAAGGAAGGAGAGGGTGAAGGAATATGTAGAGAGAGACAGAGGTGGGAGTGGTAGAAAATACGCTTACTATTATTATATGTAACATCATAACCTTAAACACGTGGTTTTCAGATACCTCACATAATTCCACAGAAGTTCTGTTCCATATTATATATGAATCGAATGGAAAAGAACATGGATGTAACAAACGTTGATTTTCGAGTGTAGACTGTAACTTCTAGCGAAATAAAAACACCCCTAGCCTGGCCTCGCCTCCTCTTCATCGCCTACATCATTTATATTCTTCGGATGAGTTCGAGTAAAATGCATCTAAGATGGAATCCCATTTCTAGAATCCGATCGGCAAGATGGTAATAAGCTACCCATCATGGGCAAAAATTGAGGCATACTAATAAATAAGGGATCATCTTAATGACGAAGAGTTCCGCGGCCCAAATAGATACAGCCTCAGTTCCAGGCAGCTCACTTTAATAGAATAGGAAACAACATTGGATGGAATTGATTTATGTCGGGCCCAAAAATAAAGTATGATTTTCTTAATTAAGTAAATGTAGAAAAAAGTAAATATTCGCTACGTCCATTATAGTTTCTTTTTCAGTTTCCTCTAGAGGATATAGGAGTTAAAAGAAAAGTGTACACATGCCTGAAACTTAGAATAAGATAAGTAGCGCGTAGTCGTTTGGAATCTACGAGAAATCAATAGTAATGAGGATCCCCCATCTTGGAGATGACCCCAGCTCTCTAGCTGGGCATATTATTCTGCTTCGTTTTTTCATCTCTATTCGCCCGCTTACCTCGAATAAACTTCTTTAATTCATCCAGGTTTCATTTGCTGGCATCAAAGATCTGCCTCTGTATCACGTTATGCGCGGTTCTGATATGTTATGAAATTTTCTTTCTTTATAAATGTCGCTTTATTTTGTGTTACTTTATATAGATATGGCGTATTCAGGTTTTTCTTGCACATATATACACGTGATAAACTCTTTATATTTGAAATATATTTGATGTTGACTGAAAAAAAAGAGAAAATATTCTTCATATTTCCATCACCTTTGGGTGTGTAATGTATAAGTAATACATTTTTCATTTCACCCTCACTTCGATCCCTTATGCTCCAAAAACACCACATATTATCAAGATTTTTTGTTTTGCTGTTTCGTTTATCCCGAATAAAATAAATAGTATGTTACTTTGGTATCTACTCAACAATTTGTCATCCAATATATAATTGGCAAACAATTTAACACGACACAAATATATACTTTTGTCCGGCAATATAATAAACATTTTTAGATGCACGAGAACTTATTTATAGTAAAGGCATAACAGATTTACTGGGAGTCTACAACGGTAAAGATACACAAACAAGTATCCATGCAACTTTTATATTTTATTGTTTTGTGATGTCGGTGGACTTGTCAAACAAGTTACTGACGGCGCTCCATAGTAAATAAGTTACGACTGTACGAACTGTGGCACTACATGTGGTGTGTTCATGTGGAAATTACCTCATATTCTCATCTTCCATCCTTATCAATTCGAGGATTAGATGAAAATCGGCGACCTGATATGTCTATTTAAATATTTATACGAACACGACCACGTTTCCATGGCTACGCATATTGCTACAGACGCTGTCTGTCCTGGTATTATTCAACGCAAGTTCATGACCCGTCTGTGATTGATGACACGTACCTGTTATAAATCAGGTACCTGAACCTATTTCTGATAAGTTACTACGATTTGTTTGGGTATACGATAACACATAGTTTGCAGACACACAAAAACCTTGTCCGTCGTAACGCGTAACACAGGTTTTGAACTATAATAATAATAATTAAAATAATGTGGGTTTTTGTAAAGCGCTCATGCCTGTCAGACTTGACACTCCTGGCGCTCCACATTATGCAACAGGTTGTACACGAGGCCTTTTGTTGACGTAACACTGCGTCAGAGATTGGCGCGGTCTTTGACGCACCATTCGAGAATGAAATCGTACACAAACTCTTTACAAAATACAAACAGACACATTCACCTTATTGCCTCCATTATAAGGTATTACAGGCGATGACGCAATTGAAATGACACCTCGTGGACAGTGCAATAGTGTAAACTCTAGACTTCACACCTACAAACGCTGTATCATGTGTATGGCCATAAAGAAGCAGGGTAGGGCTTCACCAAAGACATCCTGCATTCAAACCGAGGTCTATGCTTGCTGAATAGATGACAAACCCTGGGACCCGAGGCCTGGATCAGGCTTCGCTCAATACCCCATTTCTTTTCATTTTGTTATAGTCTCAAATCGGACTATGGACTTGCAGACTAGGCAATACTATGACTATAACCAAAACGAAACCCCTTGCTATAAGCACATGTTGCACTTATGACAGACCCAACTCAAAGAAGAAGGAAGGGGCCCTACATTGTACATCAACATTTTACTATTGTCGTCTCACGTCTCGACAATAATAGCTTACTATTGTTGCGATCATGCACAAAATGATATGCCCCGAATACAACAGTAATACACCATGATTAAAGTGAATAACATGAACCCTTCGTTACGCTGCATGAGGCACGATCGATATATTTTTTTTAATATTTCCCTTTTTTCAGCAGAATGAACTCATCTGCTAAATGGGTCATACTCTTTTTTCCGTGATAAAAGTCACGTCTATGAATAGGTGAAGCGCACAATATTCTTTTCAGTGTGCAGAGATAAATATAAACATGTTGTGTCATTACCGAAGCCATTCCGTCGGATAAAGGGGGTCAATGTCAATGTCAATCTCAATGTCATTTACACGTAGATACTTCCATTTTTACATACGTGAGACAGTTTACAGTGAGCTTCACAAGAGACACACCTTCATCTTGAACAACTTACTGTAGCTCCTTTGTCACTTAATAACATGTCAGCCTGGGGAAAAGAGCAAATTACCTTTGACCTACGTGACCTTTGTTATGGGCACACACTCAAAAATGACGCTTACAACCCCTTCCGCTTCGAAAGCACCCTTTGGCGTCTCATAGCAACCGTTGCTATAGCCTAGATGTTTTTCGCGGGAGCGGAGCTTTGCAATGCGATTCACGTAGACGCAGACGGTTGCCAAACGTCAAATAGGAGATGTAGATCCAGGATCTATCGCTTCTTGGGTTACATGTTGACTTGACAGAAGAGTATTTCCCGTGAGGTTTTGATGTCATGACCTACAGATAACATGACAATACAGTAAGAATATGTGCAAACTCAGTGGCGGAGCCAAGAGCTGAGGTGGGGGGAGGGGGACATGTGGTCCTAGCACATATTGCTAACCCTTTTTCAAATACTTTTCAAACAGAAAAGATTCTCCTCACAGAATATATAACATTTTTTTATCTTCATTTCTTCAGCTCTACTTTCCCGTTTATATAATCGTGACTCCGCTTCTGATAAGGCACGTAGAGGAATCCATTGCTATAGCTAACGTTCTTTATTAAACTTTACCATTTACAGCAAAAAGGACATCAAGTCATAATTTTTTCATCCAACGTGTTGTCGAAAGAAATTGTTCAACTTATGCTGACATATGAAGCATTTAATAGAACACTTGAGAATGACAATGAATTCCAAACTCGTGTATATTGCCACTTAATATATGCCCTAACCCTGAATTGCAAATAACAAAGTTCCAAACCGATATGGTACTGTTCAAGGAGTCAAGTTTCTGCCCCCGCGAACTGGTCGCTGGTGGTTATTGACAATGACATTGACTTTGACAATGATCATTTCCATCCATAATCTCTGTTCAGTATCTGACTTTGAGCATTATTGCTTTGAAATCCCCGATACCGAATTTGTATGCAGGTGATCCATCATCATTGCATTGAAGTGTCAAGGACAAATACTGGGGTATTGGTTTTATTTGCTCCTTTGAAATACATCTCATCATGCTTGAATACAAATATTTCATTCTGAATTATTTTGATCATGTAGGTTTCATAGTCCTGGTATTAATCGCATACCATTATTTATTTTGCAGTTCACGCAACAAATCACAAGTTTGTATATATATTTACATAATCTTCCGTTTGTCTACGGACTTCATAGATGGTCGTATGACCGTCATGTTCTACTCTCGTTCGGGTGAAAGAGCAAAATTTATACTTGAAAGTGAAAATGTAATAAACTTAATTTCAGAAATAACATGTCTGCATGAGGAAACTTTGTTTCTACAGCTTGAAAAGAAAGTTACATCTGGGTTCATCTATGTCACTGACCATACTACAGGATAAACCGTACTGTCTTTGGTGAACCCCATTATACTCCAAATATATCGATTATATCGTGTATTCTAGCAACAAAAGTGTAACTATTTGAATCCGTAGCAAATTGATAAATCATTTCGATTTTTTTTTGGCAGACAAGAATTGATATTCACCAGGAATCATAGAAAATTGTATATTTTTGTGACATCCCTCCTCCATCCCTTCCCTAACGCCCCCTCCCCCATGGGCCGGACAACTATGACAGCTTTTGAAGAAATATCTGACTACAGACACTGCGGTGCACCGCCAAAACAACAAGCGGCATTATGCTTTTAAAAGACCACCTTGGAAATATTTGCCCGGTCTTTGGTTCAACAGTTGTCACCCTCTGTCAACATGTCCATCTTCAGTGCAATCGGCAAACACTGGACGAGTAGGCCTTGGGATGTTTCTTTGTGTGATTTGTTGTTTGGTGATAATCTCGTCATCGTACAGATTACGCCAGATCATATTTGTACTATGCGTTCATTAGGGTTTAGATGACTTTCTGAAGATCCTACTAGTATGCACAACAGTTCAGTTGTTTGCCCATAAAACGGCTTAACGGGGGAGGCAGTTTTTAAATGTTATACGGTAGATGTACTCCTTTGGTGGTGTGTCATAGCCTAAATGTATCTGTCCTTTTCCGGTTTTGAAAAAATATACGATTTGCATGTCTAGGACGTGGCTTAAATTTGAACTATGAAAATGTAGGTCATATATACCAGCGACTCAGTCGAAATAATTTGAAATCAAACCTACAAATATCGCTTAATATCAAGCTCTGCCCACTAGCATTGTTAAATCAAATCCTCCCACTCACAGACACGCAGGCATGGCAACAAGTGTATAGCGATCTTATTGTATACGTTCCATCTACATTTAAAAACTCAAAAGTCAATTTATGTAAAGATAGGCTGTAAAATGTGCAAGTTATTTGAAAGTGAATAACCCAACCAGCGACGAATCGAATTGTGAAAGCTGTCATGATGAGCTACCTGTGTCTGTCGTATGTAGCGCGTCTCTCCTCAATAATAATGTCTCACTGCAATATAAAGCTTATTACCAGTCTCTCCTCTCTCTCTTCTCAATACACCCTCCATCTCTTTCTCCACATTTTTCTTTGAATACCCGTTTTTTCACTCCCAATATCTTCATATTATTCTTTTCATTTCGGAATAATGTTGAAGTTGCAAAAAACTGCCTGTTTTTATCCTCAAATAATTATTCATGCACTAAAGAATGACAAATTCGGGATTTATATACCGCCTACGGGATTTAGTCTGCTTTAGTATTTATTCCAGCCTGTACTCGAGCTATATATTATTTTGCCGGCCTATTCTATCTTCCATCTATTTCATGTCATCCATCTCTGACTCGCCCACGTTAATTCAAGCCACCGACAAGATAGGTCGACTATCACCCCCTCATATAAGCCTATCGTTGCTCTTATTATGAACGCTGAAAAACATACACACCCATGTTAAATTTTGTTCACGCGAATCTTGTACGTACATGTCTGCAAAAAAAACCTTATAATGCAAATCTTCTCTTCATAAAAGAAAATGTCACCCTAATTACGTTTTCAACTTTACAATACACGCAGAGCGAAAAGTACAAAACATCTATTTTCAAATGAACCAACATCTATACCGATTAAAATGTGCACAATGGAAGGATGTACTTGTATTTAATCGAGCAGAGTTCGAATTCTTTTGAGTTATCTACTAACACTGCATAAGAAATTATATTGCTATGCAATTATTGTTGAAAAATGCGTAACATCAACAGGTTTTACAACTAACTCTTTTTTTTAATACACGTAAGTGAATCATCTAACATTCACTTGTTTGTGTGTTATTCCTACAGACAACACATCTAAATGAAAATATTTTATCAAAGGCATTCAAAGAAAATGAGGTGTTTAAATGATATATTATCTATTCTCTCAAACCCGTCATACCCCCCCCCCCCATTTTCATTTATGCTCTATTTTATGAAGACAAAAAACAGTATAATAAATACTTATGGATCAATTAACTGACTGATTTAAGGAAGCGATGTGGCAAGATGAAATCTAAAGTATAGCGCAGTCGGAGGCAATGAAATTAAATGAAAATTATTATAACTTGATTACAGTTGGTCACTTTGCTTACCAACATTCTTCTTATTTCATTAAAATGGGCTATGATTAATTTGCCAAATCAAATAGATGTAAAATTGTATTAATAAAAGCTATCGAAGCTCGTGAAGCAGGGTTCAATTATGAACACTACTGTATGTTAATCGTGATAATATTCGGCAACTGATTATAATCATGTGTTTATAAGAAGAAGAATAATTTCTACTCTAAATAAAGATGAGGAGATGGAGGAAATTATTAATCGCCCGATACATCTAAATAATCTATACCGGTGGCAGAGAGATATCTGCTGCAAATCAACACTTCCAAGATTTCAGAGGGATGTCAAATCACAAAAATGTCACTGCCAAAGAGAAATTTCACGATTTAATCCGACCAGTTCTTGAAATTGGTATTTGGTAGGATTGTATTTCTACTTTTGTTGGAAACTATGGAGAGCAATATGTATGCTTACTTATATCCGCACTATACGCAACTTATCAAAATAGGTCGAAACATAATCATTATTATTCGGTAAAATACATATCAATTGTGTGTTTTTCGTTATGTATACATTATAATTGTTAAAAGGTTACTTTTTAGCATTATTATGCAATAAAGGTTATTCCAACCTTTTAAAAATTAAATAAGGCTGTAAACTGTTACTAAAACGAACAAACATGATGAAAATTGTGTCTCAGTCCAATATAAATACTATTAGCATGCGTGACCAAGAAAACACGTATAAAAGGGTGGTCTTTATCTTTAGATTGGACGTCCATTTTTCAAGAAAAAGGTTGTCTAAAGCTTTCGGTTACGTCAGCTTGCTAATTTAAAAACGCATAAAGAAGCCCCTATACTATACTTCGTTTACCAGCATATGAATTGCATGTTTACGACAAGGGTTTTTTTTTTCAAAGAAAGGACTTATGAATCCATCGACGTTATTGCTTCTCTATTGAAATAACATTTTTTACACCGTGAATTTTACATCAGAAGTGCAATTAAATTTATTTTACATTGTCAACAACTTAACTGATAATCCCTATTGTACTTCAAAATGCTCAAGGGGTTACATTTCTACAATACTTGTTAGGAGTACATTTTTGTGTAATACCCGTTTAGGGTGTGAATTCGGGATAAAACCACGCGAAATCCTCATTTAGGGTGAATTTTTGCTCCAGAAGATATCCTTGTTTAGGGGGTGTCTAGCAAACCTGTAGTCACGCAAACAATATTTTTACATGATTGAGATACTTGGGACGAATCCGCACAAATAATGAAACAAATAACGAATGCTTGAATTGAGAGATAGAGTATTAAAAGTAATTGAAAGCATAAATGAATTATATAAATCAATCATATGTAAAAACAACGAAAACAGCCTTTCTCTTACGGTTGAGTTTAAGTGCTCGAATATTTCATTTGCTTCTCCCTCCAACACAGACACCACCCATGCTACACTGTATAAACCTTCTTAACATGCACGTTCTCTTCAGCTCATTGAATATCCATGTACCCTTAATCTTCATCAATCACAAGTTCAACATTCTCATAAAAAGGAATCTTTGGAAATGCGTATTCGAAATCAATAGATAAATTATTCATCTGGAGTAGACGACGCTCGTTCGATCAGTTACAACACGCTTTTGAAGAAGAAAACTAGAGATAGATAGACTGATTTTTCTTTAGGACCGCAAGGAGATAGCATCGAAGTCGGCAAATTATTCTGAAGCGATGGCGGAGATAAGAATGTGAATAAATAGAGCGCGTCGGGTAGTATCTCTTTGGTTTATAGATTTGTCAAAACTTAATACGAAAATAATATATTCACTGATTGTGCAAAAAATAAGAAAAAACCATATATTTTAAACGCATGGCAACAACGACTATACTTACATGCGGATTTTAATTGGTCATCTGTTCTACAGTTTAAATTTCATGTTGTACGGAATAATAAAATCAGAGAATTTAACTTTAAACTTTTGCATATGATTTTACCATCACGATACAATTTATGCAAATGGAAGATCTTAGATTATAATACATGTGAGATATGTAATACGCTAGAAACCACTAAGCATATGATGTTGGAGTGTGAAAACGTAAGATTGTTTTGGAGAATTGTTTCAGGTGTAATCTTCAATTTATGTGGTCTAAATATTCAGATGACTGAACAGATTTTAATACTTGGTTATGAAGTTGAAAACTCAATTTGTCATTTAGTAAATTTAATAATAAATTTTGCTGAGTATGTAATATATAGAAACCACATAAAGAATTTACAATCATTTAATAGAACACATGCGAGAACTCTATATCGTAGTCTTAAATATGAGTTGACATTTTATTTGAACTGTAAAAGTATTAAAAGAGAAAATAACAATATGGTACAGAAATTAATTGAGATGCTGTAGACAACGAAAACAGATGTACTCATGAACAAACTAATGGGACGTTGCAATATTTTATTTGTTTATGATTGTATATGAGTTGAATTTGTTTATTTGAAGGAAAAGAAACAAAAAGGAATGTCAATTTGAATAATAAAGTTCCTCTGATTGAGGTTAAAGAGAAAAAAAAATCTCTTTGGTTTAACCCCTCCCGTGTGAGTCTGTGGATGTTAATTCTCCATCTTGAATAATAATCAAAATTTAGAATTTGATTGTAAGTGGGGCTCAACTTTCTAGTTTTCTAATGAAGATATTAATTGTTTAGAATCTGTATTATTTACCACCCTCACCCCTGGTCCCTTAACATGCTCGTTTTGTTGTGGGTATTTATTTCAATACCTTGATTTAAACCACAAAAAAATCATCCGCAAGCAAATGGGTGTTTACCTGTCTGCGTGATGTTTCATGTGTCATATTTTTAAGGGGTGAAATAAATATTCGTAAGAAATAGAGAAAGAAGGGTGCACAGACATGATGTATTGATGATATAAATGATTAACAGAAATTGCTATCATTTAGTATCATCATTATTACCGTATGGCTATATTCAGAACTTTACCCTTTGATCGTTTTGGGTTTATGCACAACTTTGTCATTGTCACCAGTCTATGCCCTTATTTATTATCCAAATAACTACATTGAACGGATACTGTCTTGAATTGAAGCAATGATTCGGATGAAATAATGCAACTTCACAAAAACGCCTGGACTTAAACTAAGCAAAATAGGTCATACACAAATTGTGTCCTCGATGCTGGATCACAATG